>CATKUY010000356.1:0-172000 GCA_949802685.1 Dicyrtomina minuta
CTAAGGACAATAACATTGTAAACTTTAATAGATTGGCATTTAACTCTTTGGAGTTATCTCGAGTATTTCCAGATCCAACTAATTGTAATTATAGTTTGCCCTTTGGCCATATTGATTGACGTAAGACGTAACTTGGTTTGCAACACGAACGTGAAACAAAAACTTGTAGATATAATAATAATAATAATTTATTCATTGAGTCGATTTGGCCTCAGCCCATACAGTATTCGTATTTACAGATTAATTTTTCAGGATTAATTGATCCTTGGTTTAAGTATATGTAAAGTGTATTAGAGTGATTGTGTGATTGAACTTTTCTTGGTATTGTCGTGCCTATTTAAACAAAAACATAAAACAGTAAAAAACATTGAAATAATCAACTTTTAACCTTGCATTGTGCTTGGTATGTATTATGTTGACATTATTACGTGATAGGTAATAGTACATAAATATGATAATATTCGTGTTTTGTTAGTTAGTATTTAGGGGAGAGGGGGGGGGGTAGTCCGTCAGAGGATGGGTTGTCAATAATGGTGGAGGGAAGGAAGGAAACAGCTCATACTTCTTCAGTGCATTTGTAGTAGAAGTTTCTTATCCTCAAGGCTTCATCCCAGAAATTGAAAAGTTGTTCAAATCCTCTTGCTTCCATATAGCAGCTAAACATTTCCCGAATAAAGCTGTTTCTAGTTGGTCCTTTCCTAGTCAGTTCTTTAAGAAACTTGGTCCTAGGTGGTATATAATGTGGGCAGTTGAGCATTATGTGGAGTGTGTCTTCCACCTCTCTCCCGCACAGGTCACAGTCTGAATTTCCTTCTTGTTTCTAGATTTTGTTCATATTGTTGAGGTTAGTTGTTTTTCCTCTAAAAACAATTTTTGGTAGGCCAGATTTTAGGTTCAGTAAAAACTTAACCATGTTCCAGGCCAGGCCCATTTGAAAGTATTCTGATCTTGTAGCATGTGTCTTCAGTTGAGCGTAGTGTCTCAAGGAGCTGCAGCTCTGCATTTGTTGGACGTCCATGTTGATGCAGTTAAGTCGGTATTTTTCAAGAATCTCTGTTTCGTGCTGCGCTATGTATTCACTGTTCATGTTCTCAAAGATTTCTCCAAGGGATGCATCAGTAAATATTTTCTTAACTTGTAGCATCAAGTTGTATTGGGAGTCTTTAGCTTGAATCTTTATGGCTTCTTCATAACAGCTACTTGTTATACTCCCTTCTTTAGCATTAACGATCTTCTTTAAAATTTTTAACAGTGCCTTGAATAGTTGTAACTTTATGTTCTGCGCTCCTGTCTCCAGTCGGAGGTAGTAACCTGGCGTCGTGTTAGATGTGCCTGTGAGTCGTCAAAGAAACATAGTCTGGAAGGTTACTAGTTCTTCAATATATCGTAATCCCCATACCGGCGCTGCATACATCAAGATAGAACTTACAAGAGACTTAAACAATCTAATGTGGATGCTCACGTCTTTACGTTTGGCTCGGTAAAATAGCTCAAACAGCTTTGACTGTGCTGCTCTTGCTTTACTAAAGAAATAGTCTTTTGCTTTGTTAAAGATACCACTTTGTAAAAAAGTAACACCTAGGTAGACGTACTGATTAACTATTTCCAACGGTTTGCTTTCCCAATAAAACTTAGTGAATCTGCTGATTGAAAAACTTGTAAATATGTAAATATTGTAAAAACGATTTTTGTCAATATTAATTTTAGTTAAAAAACAAAATTAAAGTATTTGTAGGCTTGTGTGAGCAACTGTAGTTTTTAGTTCAATTATAAGTAGCACTATGTATTTAATATTAGCCTTATATTATACTATAAATACAAATTTAAAAAGATATAAATTAATTGTAAAACGGATGTATTGTAAGATGTACATACGTGTAAATAATTACTTTAAGTTTATTTTAGAATACTGAAAACCAATATGTAAATATCAATGTAAATTGTGTCGGTGTAGCAAGAAAACTTCAAAAAAAATAAAATGTAAATATGTAAATACTTTAATCAAATCGCTTTATTTGCATTTTTTCTAGTTCATTTAACTTATATTTCTATAACTAGCATACACCACAAGAGAAATCTCCATTTATAGGGAGCTACCTATGTAAATACCTACCCACCTACCTACGTACATAGATTCATAAAATATTAAGATTAATTCAATAGTACAATGCATTAATTGCTGTACACAATGCCGGTCCGTGTCTCCCAATGCATTTCATGATATCTTACTGTTCGTTCCCGTTTTCATTCCTTCCATATTTGCCCTCATTTCTTCCTATATACCTTCCCGGGTACCTTCCCAAAAAATCGCTCTTTCTCATTTTCAACATCCAAACTCACCCCACTAACCCCAAAACACTCCTATGCTACAACACACTTCCCACTTCCCCAACTAATACAGTAGTGACAGTAATAGGCCTCCAATTCTTGGGATCCCTATCATCACCGCCTTTATAGATAAGAATGGTTTTTGCTTCATGCATGAAAAAGAAAACAAAATTATGTTTAATCATGTAGGTCAGTGGGTGTGTTATAACAATTTTAGATTTCTTAAGCGTGCTTTTAACCCATTGAACAAGAATTCCATCAGGGCCAGGCGCAGAGTCAATGTTCATCTATTTAATATCCTGCTATACTGTATCTGAAGAGCACATTGAAATTAAATCAGCATCAATCAGGGTTTGTCCACAATATTGTCCTTGGAAAAAATAGCAGTTTCTGTTTAACAATATGCGATAAACATGCCTCGGTATATACGTCAATATTATTCAGAAATCGTCCATAATGACGTCTTTTGAAAAAATACCATAGTTTTACTACCCCTATTTCTAAGTTTTAAATTTTTTCCAACCTGGGTTATTTATGTTTGGGGGTCGTCCAAAATAAAAGTAGTTTTAACTCTCACCATTTTTTACTTAAAAATTTTTTTCAACGTATAGCCGTCAATTGACCATTCCACAATTTATACCATTCCAAAAAGCATACAGTAACCATTCTACACACTACCATTCCATTGAGTTTCACAATACATACACTAATCATTCACCCACCGGGGCCCAGCCACTCCACAAAATATAGGCTGTATTGTATGTTGACAGAAGCCCTTGAATTTTGAATCATCGAATCGTTTGGTTGAACAAGTTGAGTTGGGTTAAGATAAACATGGTTCATCTATCTTTTTAGTTTAAAATAATATAATTTCTGTTTTTCAAGGATTGTTGAAGTTTAATTTTTTAATATTATAAAAGGAATAGTATTGTTTAGTAATAATAGGTTAAGTAGTACGTAGGAGCTATGCGGAATAAGAAAGGAAAGAAACGAAACAAGTGGTCAAGGCAGCAAGGTTAAGGTGAGTTTTTAATCTCTGATCATCTATAAATTCCGTCATTAGTAGGGTCAATGCGTCATAAATTAGAATGACATCCCATGCCAGAAAGTATGCGATTGTTAATTCAGACGTCGAACGTGTAGTAGCGAGGAAATGATCGATTCGTTGGAAGATGAATGATGGATTTTTGAACGTGAAACCTAATTGTGACTCACCTGAAATGCATACTATGAAGAGCAATGCCTGAAAAAGCAGCAGCCAATGACCACCGTGTTTAGATAGTTTGATGTGATTTTGGATTTGAAAGCCCGACTTCGTTAAGAGAGTTCATCATAGCATATAAGGGTCGTCAGCCAACGGCGTCACGTGAATTACTGAATTAGAATACACCCACCCTAAATGTTATTGATTATTCAAATGTCCTCACCTCTGAATTGGTTGGCGCCTTTATGTGTGGCCCAATTTCCCTTATGGGATCGTCAATAAATAACACTATTTGTAGGGTCAGTGGCCTAGCTCGATGTTGGTATGCTACTATGTAATGTTCAGATAAATATACCGTATTTCCTCTAATAGTACGCGGGTCTCTAATAGGACGCGGGGGGTAGCCGTCTCAGTTTGGATATTCCGGGGTCTATTTAACACACTTTTAAAGGGCAGTGAGCGGGTCTCTAATTATACGCGGGGGTCGAAGCTCGAGTTTGAATAGTACGCGGGGCGTACTATCAGAGGAAATACGGTATGTATGGTGGCCCTAAAAGAGTGAAGTTTTCGATGATATCATTCATAGGCCACCGTTTTCTAAGTTGCATGAACGAAATTCATTTTCATTAAATTTGATTGGTTGTCAAAAAAAACCAACAAGATATTAAGAAAGAAGTCACATCCCCTTGGCAACAAAGTCAAGCAAAGGTATTGTTTTTGTAGACAGTTCAAGTCAAATGCACTTTTTCACTGAAAACTTTAAATTTTGTGTCACACAGCCAATTTTAAAAAGTTCCTGTATTTTTTGATCAATGCATTTAGTATTGCGAAAGTTGTAGATCTCTGATCCAACTATAAAACATGCTTACTGGGCACCGGTTGAACTATTTAACTGGGACGGACATCGCTAAGCGCTAGGGCCTTTGCTTATCTCATATTTCCATTATTTTTTACCTCGTCGAGTTGCGTCGCACATGTACTGTCACATGTGTTTAGGGACGTCCTGCAAATAAGCCATGTTTTTTTTACAATATTTTAAGTAAAATGTATTCAATATAACGTTTCTGTATTTTGTTTGATGTATTACATGTGCTGTCACTTGTGTCTACGGTTGAGTTTGCATACCTATGCCTTGTTCTTACACATTTGTTGTTCTGTTGTATCATTTTACGCTGTAGACTGGTAGACCTACTACATTTGCTTTGGCTAGCAGGAGCGTAGACTTTTGGGTTGATGGAATGTGCAGGATATCCATAAATCCTGTGGTGTGAAAGAATGCTAAATGGAGCGTGAGGAGTGGTAAAGAAGCTTACTGGACCTGTCTTTTGCGTAACTACAAACAGAAACCCACTGATAGGGATAGGAAGTGGATTTAGATGTTTTACTATGATAGTAAAAGACATTTGCAGGTGCAAAATGGATTTATTCTTATGCGTTTGTGACTTATAATTGACTATTTCAATTTTAGTTTTTGTAGTTAAAAGACTTGAGCCTGGAGATATCAGCAGCATTATAAATGCAAATAACCTAAATCGCATAAATTGGGACAGTGATGTTGAGAAGCAAATATCCAGCCCTATTTTTGAGGACGAATCCTAACATTTTTATAGAGGTTCTGAAGTGGAGGACAGGCATTCTCACAAATTGTCTGACATAGAACAGGAGCATTCACATGATTTTCAGGAAAATGTCAAGGTTTCTTGTGGAAATACTTGTAAAGAAAGACAGAAGTCCAATGTTGGCAGTGAAAACAAAACTAAGTATTTTCATCATGGAACTCTTGCAGGCAAGAATAACTCTGATAGTAATCCTGCGAAGACGGCTATTATTTCCAGTAATAAGTATTATTTCAAAAAAACGAAATCGGCACACCAGTCTGGAAAATGCGATCCAAAATCTCGTGATGGACTTGATGCAGACCAAATCAATTCTGATGGTGTATCTGAAGACCAACATAGCAGACCCTGCTCGCAACCAAGGGTGTCTTTACCATGCGTAAATCAAAAAGATGTATGTGAAGTACCTACTTGCGTACTTGTTACGTTTAATGTTTGTGTATTACCGTAAACAACGTGCCCAATATTTGTTTTGATGAATGCAGGTTCAACAATTAAAGGCGCCTTTCAACTTTACGTTTAAAATATCTCAACTGGACTAGGACAAATACGTGTACACCAACTCTAATAATAAATTGAGCATAAAAGAAGAGTAGTCCAACTATTTTCGCGACCGAATATCCGAGCACAACCCGTTTTGCGTCTTACGAATGGAACACCACCGTATTGCAGAACGAAAGCGATCATATCTGTACGTGGTAGGGAAATGTACTCATTTGGATTGCGCAAAATTTTTCCTTTGCGCTCGAGCACTACTCACAGCATTAAAGCAAATGAAAGTTAAAGTTAGGTATGTACTA
This sequence comes from Dicyrtomina minuta, assembly GCA_949802685.1. Taxonomy (NCBI): domain Eukaryota; kingdom Metazoa; phylum Arthropoda; class Collembola; order Symphypleona; family Dicyrtomidae; genus Dicyrtomina; species Dicyrtomina minuta. The sequence continues at coordinate 5,949 of CATKUY010000356.1, forward strand.
GTTATGTGGTTTATTTGAAGACATTTATACTTTAATCCAAAAAACTATTTGGTTGTTTGGGTTACGTGTGTGCAATATATTTATGTAGATGTATTTTGCATGTTTGTTGATACACTTACATTTACTTTACATATTTGTTAAACAGCTGCGTAGCGTCACTTCAGCACAAAAAGGGAAAGTACCGTACTACAAAACTTGCTTACGAAGAACGCGAGAAAGTCAAAGAAATAACTGAGTTTAGGCTGAGGCTTCTGCAGTTGCGACTGAAATTCATGCTAAAGCAAATATGGAAGCTGTTTGCTTGAGAAACAAGTCCTCCATACCCAGCCGACCAAAGAAACGACAAGCAAAATACGAGGTAAACGTTTCTTTAGGATATATACAGGCGATGTAATGTAAACAAAGTTTAAATCTTACATTGATTTATATCATTGAATTATGTAAGTTATGGTTTAACTTTACAGCAAGCTGTTGATAAGGATTTTGCGCGTGATGCCCTGGATGACGTCAAGATGCAATTTGTACACGAAATTGAACATGACATTTTGTATATCAGAGAGTTTAGCATTAAACACTTTTGAGTTGGGTTTTTCAGCAAAAGACAACTTGAAATCTTGAAATTGCTGCTTCAAAATGGGATAAAAATTATTAGTTATCTTGATTCTACTGGCTTATTGATACGCGTGCTACCAGATATTGCTGGATTTGGTCCACTGTACGTTTACGCGATTGCTATATTAAACATTAAGAAAGGTAGCCCGCCATTAGCTGTGCTTGAATTCGTCACTAACCGCCACGACGCTGAATCTATTGCCATTGGACTGCGAGCTTTACTTACAACGTAAATTGCTAACATTTTATTTAATGTGTTAACAACACGCTTTTATGGACATTAAAAGCAATTTAACAACTACTTTTTGTTTTAAATAGAGCACGTAAATTTCTCCAATTACCACTTAATCATCCCATTTTTTCAAAGATTATAACTGACTTTTCGTTAGCCATGATTGGAGATGTTGTCAACTGATTCTTATGGTGCTCTGTCAAGCAATATCTTTACAAGTGTTGGAAAATACTTTTTTTGCAGCGAAAGTCGTTTGCTCTTTATCTTCACGTGTGCCGTGTACACGTTTTACGCGGCCTCATGGACAAGCTTAAGGAACACTTTCCTGCAGACAACATAGCACATGTTGGCCTGAAGTCTCTCTTTCTCGGTTTGTTAGTCTCCTTCAAAATGTCTTCTGTTGTGTACCGAGTTTCGTTGATGATGCGTCTGCTGTCGTCGCCATACCTTACTCCAGATGTGTTGCAGGACATTGAATTATGCACCAGCAGAACGCCACCTGAGTTTAAAAAAGGTTTGACATTTCCATTTAAATGTCTTGTTTGATGTAGTGCTTCGTACTTGAATTTGTATGCGTTTACAGTTTATTTGCAATTTCTGTAGAAACCCAAGAGACTTGGTTGCAACATCTGCAGGAAGACCTAACGGATGACACGATCCACAAAGGAACATTGTTTAGGAGTTTTTTCTACTTTTTAAGCAAATCTATAGATGAAGAAATTGCAGGCATATACACAAAGAAAGTTGAAAAGAATCCGTTTAGCAGCCGGGACTTTCTACAGTATTTACTGCGGCACTTTTTGCCGTTTGTGCCGCTTTTGACTCACTTGATGTTTCCTTCAACAGGAGACACCCGTACTGGTGACCACTAAACTAGTGTTGAATACTGGTTTAAAATTATTAAGCGAGACGAGCGTACAGGAAAGAAAGAAAAACTTGGTCGATATATACAAAAGTCAAAGGAAATAGTTACAGGTACATTAAATAAAACATTCAGTAAACGTTGACATGGGTTTTTGGGTTGATACAAAGTGATTATTGATTACTTGTTGCACTTACTATGTTTAGGACACTGTAACGGGTACGAATTAGACTTTTTGGAATCGATTGGCGACTTCCAGGTAACCAAATCCTGGAAAAAACAAACTCTAACAACATCAAATGCTAGGATCAAGAGAAGAGCAAAGCGTCCAGTGACTCGAAAAAAACAAGAAAAAGATCGTTCGGCTTACCTGAAAAAACTGTCTGCACTTTAGGAAGAGGTTTGGGGAGACAAAAAGCAGCCCAAAGTTGCAAAACCTACACAACCAGTAACTTGGTTTCACGATATACCCGTAGTCCCGTGGGGTGACAAAGTTATGGAAGATATAGGCGTAACTTTTACAAACACTTGTTCGATTGACAATACTATAATGGTTTTAAACGTTTTGTGTCGCTAAAGACATGATGTATTGCAGTGGTTAGAACGTCACACGGAAGTAGTGTTAGCTGGCACAATACTCAATGTTGTAAATTTAGTTAACGCCGAAAAATTTAACTCCGCAAAGTATGCATGGGTTCGCGATATTCAGAAACTCCTATATCAATTAAACTACGATCTGTGGGGAGACCAGAGAGAGAATAGAACAATCAGGTTAAAACCACTGCTTGCCAAACATCAAGAAGTAATGCACTGCCTAGTTCATGGCAAGACACTTCGTGCTCGTGTATCTTTTTCGTTGTACTCGTCGTCGTCCATGAATAGAGTATTACAGGTTATTTCTGAGGAACGACAGTGCCTAAATGTTCAATGCAATGTTTCGGACTACGGAATACCGCTAACGCAAACATTTTGATTGATTGAGGGCCAAGAGTTACCGTTTTTGTTTTTTGCACTAGAACTAAAAAAATAAAGTGTTGTTTCAGAACAGGTTGAAAAGGCGGATAATAATGCCTCATATAATGAAACGCTATCAACCGTTTCTAAACACATTGATATTACAGGCAAGCGTTGAGTTATTTGCATGCACTTTATACAACGGCATCCAGTTTGTTTCCGTTTTTTGGCATGACAGCAAGTGGTTTTGCTATAATGGCTGCCGAAATAACATATTTCAAGGCATTCCACGGCATGACAGCGTTTCAAGTTGTTGGTATTATCAGTATATACAGGTACATCCGTATATCGATCCATACATATTTTCCTTTTCTTGTCCTGTCCAGCACCACACATGCTATCTCCTATATAAATCACGCAGCCCTTTACACAGATTCTCCTTGTATTTACATTCCCTCGTTTGTTCAGTGTATGCAAATATTATCCTATTTGCATTCGCAATATTTGCACAAGTATTTCTTATATAAATATTGCCTTTCCAGTTCCTGCTTCAGACTATGAACTTTTCCCGCATCAAGTCATTAAACCACTTTCTCCGTATGAGACCCATACACCTGTCCTTTCCCTTTTATGACAAATCTGGTTAACCATAGTTCTTATGGACAATATGTTAATCTATTATATTAAATGTTTCGTCAGTCGGCGCACACGTCGCTCACGCTTTCTCACTCCTCATCCTCCTTTCTCCAAGTGCTATATAAACCTGCTTCCTCCTGCTGATTCTCCAGTGTATCTGAGACATTGGGTTGTATCACGACGTGTCACTTTTCGGACTCCAGTCTGCCACTTAGGCCTAGACTCACCTCACCACCGTTACGTCTGTATTAACAGTTACACTCACCATTCGAACTTTCCACGTAATAAATCCAAAATTCTTAAAGTTATTTCTCGCTCAGGAAAACTAACGTTTTTCCTCGCTATTATTTCTGTACGTCATTAGTAAAGCATAACGAGGCTACACCATTTATTACTAGTGGAAGCTACACTTTTTTATAACACTGATACGATAGCGATAGTCATACCCTCCGGCACGACGCCACTTACATGGTGGAGGTGCTATTCGCTCCTCTGTTAAACAAAGTATCTCTCGCATTGCCCCGAGTTCTTAATTTCAAAGCTACATCACCCTTATTTTTAAATAAAAGTCCATTTTTTTTTGAAATTACGAAAAATAATTCACGAAAAGTCACTCTTCATTGTTTACATTATACACAAGTTTTCAAATTTTGAAAACACTCATCACACACACATTTAAATTTGTTACGCCGCCCGCCAAAGAAACATTTTCGGCCAACCAACTATCTTCACTGCCCGTCTTAACTTTTACATTTTGACCTGACTCCTTCGTCACCGACTCCATCGATCAAAGCGTCAGCCGAGACCATACAAGAAGCAACAAACTCCTCTGTAAAGCATTAGCTGCTGAAGAATTTTTTTTTGATAAATCCAAATCGCATCGAAGGACCGTAATAAAGGTACCAAAAACTCCATTAACAATTCTTCCTGTCCCCATATTTTTGACTTACGTCTGCACAACCCGTTTCCCCTGATATACCACAAAGTACCGAAGAACCAGTGAAATTGAAAATATTTTGAACCATTCGTCACTTTTTAACTTAGAAGACTTAAAATCCCCAGAACCCGAAATAAAAACGTGAAACTAGAACAAATAAAAAACCATGACGCAAATACGCATTGACCCTTCCTTCATCTATACCGCTGAACCTACAGATATTTCCCCTAGTGAATATTGCACAGCATTTGATGCTTACGCCAAGCTCAATAAATAGGACGGTAAAACAACCAATAAATACTTTTAGTTACATCTAGCTGGTAACTGCATATCTTGGAAAATAATTAATAAAGAATATATTCTCCACGACGACACAGAATGGGCAGCCTTACAAACAAAATTCAAAAATGATATTGAATTACAACTTGGAATTTCCAATAAGCTCAGTACTCTTACTACTCGACTTCAAACTACAACTGAGACCCCACTCGAATTTTTCAACACCATGCAAAAATTATTCGAAAATACACCACATACTCTTAAAGAAGACGCTATTGTGGATATTATAATTTCCAACATGAATCCTCAAACTAAAGGTCTTTTAAACGCTTTTAGTATTGAAACATATGATGCTCTTTCTACAAGAATCTCTAAAGTCATATCTTATTGGTCCCAACCTACAACGGTAGCCAATCCTTTTTCTGCAAAATCTGACCCTAAAGTTGACACGACTACTCAAATTGTAGTCAAACTTATTAATACAGTCAACACACTCAAACAAAAAATTAATAACATAGAACGCAACTACGAAAATCAAAATTCTAACTTTTTGCAACATCAGAATAATCCGCCCCTCTATTACAAAAATCAACAACAGTATACTTACAGCTACGATTCTGATGAAGATGATCCCTATACTCAGCAAACAACATGGTTTAGTCGTTCCTGTCCCCCTTCCCCATACCCTAAAGAACCATAGTACAGAGACTTACGGTAGCCTCACACGTTTATCAAGTCCACTCTTTCATGAAAAACTCTACTCACATTCCTTGAAGATAACTAACGCTAATTGAACAATCACCTAGCAAAAGATACTTACATAATTACAACAAAAACTTATAAAGAAAATAAATTTACTGACGAATTACAAAGAAAGTTATATTGAACTTTACATTAACTTTAAAGCATAACTTTTAAAATAATCAAATTAAAAGAAAAAAGATACTGGATTTTGGAAGCTAGCTCAGATGAAGACAAACCTAATCCTGTATGTCTAATAATATTGTTCCGATGTCAAAAATAATAAAAGAATGTGGAAGCTCTAAATAGGAGACTATGAACCGTGTTAATAAATAGTGATGAGTCGTGTCCTGTTTGAGGCGACGACCTCATATTAAACCGAAATTCCGAGTCTTGAAAGCCATAGTTAGCTACAAAAAATAAGTTAGCTATTTTAAAATTTTACGATTGCAATCACCTTGTATCTTTTTACGTCCGTATCCTTCACAACCTCAATCCAACTGCAACTTGGCCAAGTTCAAACTTTAACACCTTCCCGTTACTAAGGATACCCAAAACGTTTTTCCTTATTTCAAATTTTGCGATTACAGAGAGAAACAAAAGTTTTCGAGTCCTGAATAAATTCCCAAATTAAAAGAACAACTGATTTCTAAAATCCTAGAAATATACAAGTCCATGTCGTCAAGTATACAAAAATCAAGTTAAGGTATCTTACTATGTTTAACAAACCTCGAGTCCTGAAGTTTCTACAAGTTATCAAGTATCTCGTCTCCTGAAGTGTCATCAAAAAATGAAAAGCAAAATTTGTCAAAATTTTCCACTTTCAAAACAGAATAAAGCGTTTTGCAAAGATAAGTTAACCACTTTTGTTAGCACACCGTTTGTGCTACATAGGTATAAATATTACGTCGTAACACAAAAATACAAAGACCAACCAAGAAAAATACAGACTCAAACTAACCAACATCCTAACTCTAAAGTAACTGATATTCCACACCAACAACACCATACCCTATTGAAATCACTTAGTCGGGTCCCTATACCGATAGTTGCAAGCCAAAGCAACATACGACAAGGCATAAAAATTTTTGTCCTTGCCAAACAAAAACCCAACTAATACCTTCATCCCATACTTACTCCGTCATTTACAATAATTAATCGTCTACTTTAAAATCCTCACACCTGAATCAAATTGTCGACCCAAACTTGTTTTCGACCAAATGCCTGGACGCCTATTAAACAAAATCGCACATATTCACTATATAGTGCACTAATACTTTCTTCTGTACAGTCAAGACATTTCAAAGGTTAACTAACATGTATAACTTTTTAGAAGTAGAACAAATAATCATACCATCTTCAGTGCTAAATGATTTTTGTGCTACAACATCTGATTACTCTTACCATCTACTGGACTACCGTTCCTGTCTTTTCTCCAAGACGCTCCATCATTTAACGGTCAACGTTCACAAAAACTCAGATCTAGCCACAGCACTTTGTAACACTCCTTCAAATAACACCTTTGATCATTATCGATTATAACACTTTAAGTGCGTCACTTCACGTATTACGATTCCAGTTACTCCCCTGTGTCTCCGATTTCCACTTTATTTCCTACTACAGTTGGTCTTTGAAAATGAACATGTATTGACACCATATAGCTGGCGCATGTATTTAAATTAGTCATTATTGAAAATGTTTAAACAAGCATTGTTTACTATGTATTTAAAACTAATATTAATAATCCATGTCAAATGAGACCTATTGTCTTATAAGTCTTGATTTTGAGGTTAGTAGATTATTGTCTGACACGAAAAATACAAAAATATCTAAAAATGTGAAAATCCTAAAAATAAAAAATATGTCAAACTAATATTCTAAAAATTATATAATATAATATTACACTATTATACATATACACACTATGCACGGATTACAAATGAGGACATTTGCTCTTGCAAAAGGGCATATCAGTATATACAGGTACATCCGTATATCGATCCATACATATTTTACTTTTCTTGTCCTGTCCAGCACCACACATGCTATCTCCTATATAAATCACGCAGCCCTTTACACAGATTCTCCTTGTATTTACATTCCCACGTTTGTTCAGTGTACGCAAATATTATCCTATTTGCATTCGCAATATTCGCACAAGTATTTCTTATATAAATATTGCCTTTCCAGTTCCCGCTTCAGACTATAAACTTTTCCCGCATCAAGTCATTAAACCACTTTCTCCGTATGAGACCCATACACCTGTCCTTTCCCTTTTATGACAAATCTGGTTAACCATAGTTCTTATGGACAATATGTTAATCTATTATATTAAATGTTTCGTCAGTCGGCGCACACGTGGCTCACGCTTTCTCACTCCTCATCCTCCTTTCTCCAAGTGCTATATAAACCTGCTTCCTCCTGCTGATTCTCCAGTGTATCCGAGACATTGGGTTGTATCACCACGTGTCACTATTTGGACTCCAGTCTGCCACTTAGGCCTAGACTCACCTCACCACCGTTACGTCTGTATTAACAGTTACACTCACTATTCGAACTTTCCACGTAATAAATCCAAAATTCTTAAAGTTATTTCTCGCTCAGGAAAACTAACGTTTTCCCTCGCTATTATTTCTGTACGTCATTAGTAAAGCATAACGAGGCTACACCATTTATTCCTGGTGGGAGCTACACATTTATATAACACTGATACGATAGCGATAGTCATACCCTCCGGCACGACGCCACTTACAGTATGTAGCTGTTTATTATACGACATACGCCACAGTACTGCGTACACGTGGATTTAATTATACGTCTGTTTGTTGTAATATTATGTGAGTGTAGTTTCACGTTGCATGGATATACCAATATTTATGTATAATTTTATATATTATAGTTAAATGTCTCGGTGGCTGAAAAACTAAGTGAGCGCCGAGAAAATTAAATTACAAAACAATAAGTTTAGAGTGAAAAGTAATAGTTTTAAAAACAATGAGACTAATACCTGTATCCTTTTGCACGTTAGTATGACGTTTATGATTAGTGATGTGTAAGTGTAGTTGTCCGTTGCAATGATATACCAATCTTTATGTATAACTATACATTTTATAGTTAAATGTCTCAATGGCTGAAACAATTAGTAGGCGCCGAGAAAACGATAACTTTGGAGTGAAAAGTGATAGCTTTAAAAACAATAAGAGTAACATCTGTATCCTTTTGCACGTTGGTATGACGTTGTTTATGATTTGTGATGTGTGAGTGTAGTTGTCCGTTGCAGTAATATACCGAACTGTATGTATTACCATTAATGTTTAAGTTATGCCCCAGTAGCTCAAAAACTAAGTAAGCGCTAAGAAAATAAAACTACAAAACGATATAACTAGGATAAAAAGTGACAGCTTTGTATACATCAAGTAACCGTGATATGTTTTTTTTAATTGAAGTATTATGCAGTCCATAATTTGGTGTAGATAGTCGAAACAAAATAGGTAGGCCCGACAAAAATATGAGTAACTTTAAAAAAGTAATACAATAATTTTTAGTGCTACTCGGTTTTGGACTTTAGACCAAAATAATTCCAAGTAATACCGACTAACTTTTTTTCGAAATCCGCGCTTCTGGTAAGTTATGCCGCTAGCTCTAAGTACGCTCTTTCAATTAAGACCATTATATTAAAAATCTATGCCTCGAAACAGATTTTACAGACAGGAATAGGTGTCGGTTTTGGACTTGGACCAAAATAACTCCAAGTTATAACGACCAACTTTTTTTCAAAATCCGCGCTTTTAGTAATTTAGGCCGCTAGATCTAAGTATGCTCTTTCGATAATGACCAATATATCAAAAGTCGACGTCTTCAAACAGATTTTACAGACAGGAATAGGTGTCAGTTTTAAACTTGGACCAAAATAATTCCAAGTTATAACGACCAACTTTTTTTCAAAATCCGCGCTTTTGGTAATTTATGCCGCTAGATCTGGGTATGCTCTTTCAATTAAGTTTATTATATCAAAAATTGACTTCTCCAAACAGATTTTACGGACAGGAATAGGTGTCAGTTTTGGACTTAGACCAAAATAATTCAAACGTATAACGATCAACTTTTTTTCGAAATCCGCGCTTTTAGTAATTTATGCTGCTAGATCTAAGTATGCTCTTTCGATTTAGCCCATTATATCAAAAATCGACGTCTTAAAACAGATTTTACAGACAGGAATCTGTCTCGGTTTTGGACTTGGACTAAAATAATTCCAAGTTATACTGACTAACTGTTTCTTGAAATCCGCACTTTCGGTAATTTAGGCCGCTGTATCTAGGTATGCTCTTTTAATTAAGACCACTTTTTCAAAAATCAACGTCTCCAAACAGATTTTACAGACCGGAATAGGTGTCGGTTTTGGACCTAAACCAAAATAATTCCAAATTATAACGACCAACTTTTTTTTTGAAATCCGCGCTTTTGATAATTATTGCCGCTAGATCTAAGTATGCTCTTTTGATTAGGACCATATTATCAAAAATGGACGTCTTGAAACACATTTCACACACAGGAAGAAGTGTCGGTTTTGGACTTGGACCAAAATAATTTCAAATTATAACGACTAACTTTTTCTCAAAATCCGCGCTTTTGGTAATTTATGCTGCTAGATTTAAGTATGCTTCTTCGTTTAAGACTATTATATTAGAAATCGACGTTTTAAAACAGATTTTACAGACAGGCATATGTGTCGGTTTTGGACTTGGACCAAATAATTCAACGTAAAACTATCAACTTTTTTTTAAAATCCGCGCTTTTGGTAGAGAATGCCGCTAGATCTAAGTATGCTTTTTTAATTAAGACCATTATATCAAAAGTCGACGTCTCCAAACAGATTTTACAAACAAGAATAAGTGTCGGTTCTGGACTTGGACCAAAATAATTCCAAGTTATAACGACCAACTTTTTTTCAAAATCCGCGCTTTTGGTAATTTATGCCGCTAGATCTGGGTATGCTCTTTCAATTAAGTTCATTATATCAAAAATTGACTTCTCCAAACAGATTTTACGGACAGGAATAGGTGTAAGTTTTGGACTCAGACCAAAATAATTCAAACGTATAACAATCAACTTTTTTTCGAAATCCGCGCTTTTAGTAATTTATGCTGCTAGATCTAAGTATGCTCTTTTGATTTAGCCCATTATATCAAAAATCGACGTCTTAAAACAGATTTTACAGACAGGAATCGGTCTCGGTTTTGGACTTGGACTAAAATAATTCCAAGTTATACTGACTAACTGTTTCTTGAAATCCGCACTTTCGGTAATTTAGGCCGCTGTATCTAGGTATGCTCTTTTAATTAAGACCACTATATCAAAAATCGACGTCTCCAAACAGATTTCACAGACCGGAATAGGTGTCGGTTTTGGACCTAAACCAAAATAATTCCAAATTATAACGACCAACTTTTTTTTTGAAATCCGCGCTTTTGATAATTTTTGCCGCTAGATCTAAGTATGCTCTTATGATTAGGACCATTTTATCAAAAATGGACGTCTTGAAACACATTTTACACACAGGAAGAAGTGTCGGTTTTGGACTTGGACCAAAATAATTTCAAATTATAACGACTAACTTTTTTCGAAATCCGCGCTTTTGGTAATTTATGCTGCTAGATCTAAGTATGCTTCTTCGTTTAAGACTATTATATTAGAAATCGACGTTTCAAAACAGATTTTACAGACAGGCATATGTGTCGGTTTTGGACTTGGACCAAATAATTCAACGTTATAACTATCAACTTTTTTTTAAAATCCGCGCTTTTGGTAAAGAATGCCGCTAGATCTAAGTATGCTTTTTTAATTAAGACCATTATATCAAAAGTCGACGTCTCCAAACATATTTTACAAACAAGAATAAGTGTCGGTTCTAGACTTGGACCAAAATAATTCCAAGTTATAACGACCAACTTTTTTTAAAAATCCGCGCTTTTGGTAATTTATGCCGCTAGATCTGGGTATGCTCTTTCAATTAAGTTTATTATATCAAAAATTGACTTCTCCAAACAGATTTTACGGACAGGAATAGGTGTCGGTTTTGGACTTAGACCAGAATAATTCCAAGGTATAACGACCAACTTTTTTTCAAAATCCGCTCTTTAAGTAATTTATGCTGCTAGATCTAAGTATGCTCTTTCGATTTAGCCCATTATATCAAAAATCGACGTCTTAAAACAGATTTCACAGACAGGAATAGGTGTCGGTTTTCGACTTGGACCAAAATAATTCCAAGTTATACTGACTAACTGTTTCTTGAAATCCGCACTTTCGGTAATCTAGGCCGCTGTATCTAGGTATGCTCTTTCAATTAAGACCACTATATCAAAAATCGACGTCTCCAAACAGATTTTACAGACCGGAATCGGTGTCGGTTTTGGACTTAAACCAAAATAATTCCAAATTATAACGACCAACTTTTTTTTTAAAATCCGCGCTTTTGATAATTTTTGCCGCTAGATCCAAGTATGCTCTTTTGATTAGGACCATTTTATTAAAAATGGAAGTCTTTAAACACATTTTACACACAGGAAGAAGTGTCGGTTTTGGACTTGGACTAAAATAATTCCAAATTATAACGACCAACTTTTTTCCCAAATCCGCGCTTTTGGTAATTTATGCCGCTAGATCTAAGTATGCTTCTTTGTTTAAGACTATTATATTAGAAATCGACGTTATAAACAGATTTTACAGACAGGCATATGTGTCGGTTTTGGACTTAGACCAAATAATTCAACGTTATAACTATCAACTTTTTTTTAAAATCCGCGCTTTTGGTAGAGAATGCCGCTAGATCTAAGTATGCTTTTTTAATTAAGACCATTATATCAAAAGTCGACGTCTCCAAACAGATTTTACAAACCAGAATAAGTGTCGGTTCTGGGCTTGGACCAAAACAATTCCAAGTTATAACGACCAACTTTTTTTGAAAATCCTTGCTTTTAGTAAATTATGCCGCTAGATTTAAGTATGTTTTTTCAATTAAGACCATTTTATCAGAAACTGACGTCTCCAAACAGATTTTACAGTTAGGAATAGGTGTCATTTTTGGACTTGGACCAAATTAATTCCAAGGTAAAACGACCAACTTTTTTGTAAAATCCGCGGTTTTGGTAATTTATGCCGCTAGATCTAAGTATGCTCTTTCGATAAGGACCATTAAATCAAAAATCGACGTCTCCAAACAGATTTTACACACAGGAAGAGATGTCAGTTTTGGACTTGGACCAAAATACTTCCAAATTATAACGACCAACTTTTTTTCAAAATCTGCGCTTATAGTAATGTATGCCGCTAGATCTAAGTATGCGTTTACGATTAGAACCATTATATCTAAAATCGACGTCTTCAAACAGATTTCACAGACCGAAATAGGTGTCGGTTTTGGAGTTGGACCAAAATATTTCCAAATTATAACGACCAACTTTTTTTCGAAATTCGCGCTTTTGGTAATTTATGCCGCTAGATCTAAGTATGCTCTTACGATTAAGACCATTATATCCAAAATCGACGTATTAAAACAGATTTAACTGACCAGAATAGGTGTCGGTTTTGGACTTGGACCAAAATAATTCCAATTTAAAACGTCCTACTTTTTTTCGAAATCCGCGCTTTTGGTAATTTATGCTGCTAGATCTAAGTATGATTTTTCATTTGAGACCATTTTATTAAAAAATGACTTTTCTAAACAGATTTTACAGACATGAATAGGTGTCAGTTTTGGACTTGGACCAAAATAATTCCAAGGTATAACGACCAACCTTTTTTTTAAATCCGTGCTTTTAATAATTTATGCCGCTAGATCTAAGTATGCTCTTTCGATTAGGACCATTATATTAAAAATCGACGTCTTTAAACAGATTTTAAACACAGAAAGAGGTGTCGGTTTTGGACTTGGACTAAAATAATTCCAAATTATAACGACCAACATTTTTTCGACATCCGCGCTTTTGGTAATTTATGCCGCTAGATCTAAGTATGCTTTTTCGTTTAGGACTATTATATTAAAAATCGACGTCTTAAACAGATTTTACAGACAGGCATAGGTGTCGGTTTTGGACTTAGACCAAATATTTCCAAGTTATAACGACCAACTTTTTTTCAAAATCTGCGCTTATGGTAATGTATGCCGCTAGATCTAAGTATGCTCTTACGAGTAATACCATTATATCTAAAATCGACGTCTTCAAACAGATTTTACAGACCGAAATAGGTGTCGGTTTTGGACTTGGACCAAAATAATTCCAAATTATAACGACCAACTTTTCTTCGTAATCCGCGCTTTTGGTAATTAATGCCGCTAGATCTAAGTATGCTTCTTCGTTTAAGACTATTAAATTAGAAATCGACGTTTTAAAACAGATTTTACAGACAGGCATAGGCGTCGGTTTTGGACTTGGACCAAATAATTCTACGTTATAACTATCATTTTTTTTCAAAATCCGCGCTTTTAGTAGAGTATGCCGCTAAATTTAAGTGTGCTCTTTTAATTAGGACCATTATATCAAAAGTCGACGTCTCCAAACAGATTTTACAGACCGGAATAAGTGTCGGTTCTGGACTTGGACTAAAACAATTCCAAGTTATAACGACCAACTTTTTTTGAAAATCCTTGCTTTTAGTAAATTATGCTGCTAGATCTGAGTATGTTTTTTCATTTGAGACCATTTTATCAAAAAATGACTTCTCTAAACAGATTTTACAGACAGGAATATGTGTCAGTTTTGGACTTGGACCAAAATAATTCCAAGGTATAACGACCAACGTTTTTGTAAAATCCGCGCTTTTGGTGACTTTAGCTGCTTGATCTGCGTATGCTTTTTTGATGAGGACCATTAAATCAAAAATCGACGTCTTCAAACAGATTTTACACACAGAAGGAGATGTCGGTTTTGGACTTGGACCAAAATAATTCCAAATCATAACGACCATTTTGTTTTCGAAATCCGCGCTTTTGGTAATTTATGCCGCTAGATCTAAGTATGCTCTTGCGAGTAAGACCAATATATAAAAAATCGACGTATTTAAAGAGATTTTCTAGACAGAAAAAGGTGTCGGTTTTGGACTTGGACAAAATAATTCCAAGTTATAACGACCAAATTTTTCAAAATCTGCGCTTATGGTAATGTATGATGCTAGATCTCAGTATGCTCTTACGATTAAGACCATTATATTTAAAATCGACGTATCAAAACATATTTAACTGACCAGAATAGGTGTCGGTTTTGGACTTGGACCACAATAATTCCAATTTAAAACGTCTAACTTTTTTTCGAAATCCGCGCTTTTGGTAATTTATGCTGCTAGATCTAAGTATGCTTTTTTATTTGAGACCATTTTATCAAAAAATGACTTCTCTAAACAGATTTTACAGACATGAATAGGTGTCAGTTTTGGACTTGGACCAAAATAATTCCAAGGTATAACGACCAACTTTTTTTTTAAATCCGTGCTTTTAATAATTTATGCCGCTAGATCTAAGTATGCTCTTTCGATTAGGACCATTAAATCAAAAATCGAGGTCTTTAAACAGATTTTAAACACAGAAAGAGGTGTCGGTTTTGGACTTGGACTAAAATAATTCCAAATTATAACGACCAACATTTTTTCGACATCCGCGCTTTTGGTAATTTATGCGGCTAGATCTCAGTATGCTCTTTTGAGTAAGACTATTATATGAAAAATCGACGTCTTAAAACAGATTTTACAGACAGGAATAGGTGTCGGTTTTGGACTTGGACCATAATAATTCCAAGGTATAACGACCAACGTTTTTGTAAAATCCGCGCTTTTGGTGACTTTAGCTGCTTGATATGCGTATGCTCTTTCGATAAGGACCATTAAATCAAAAATCGACGTCTCCAAACAGATTTTACACACAGAAGGAGATGTCAGTTTTGGACTTGGACCAAAATAATTCCAAATCATAACGACCATTTTGTTTTCGAAATCCGCGCTTTTGGTAATTTATGCCGCTAGATCTAAGTATGCTCTTGCGAGTAAGACCAATATATAAAAAATCGACGTCTTTAAAGAGATTTTCTAGACAGAAAAAGGTGTCGGTTTTGGACTTGGACCAAATAATTCCAAGTTATAACAACCAAATTTTTCAAAATCTGCGCTTATGGTAATGTATGTCGCTAGATCTTAGTATGCTCTTACGATTAAGACCATTATATTTAAAATTGACGTATCAAAACATATTAAACTGACCAGAATAGGTGTCGGTTTTGGACTTGGAACAAAATAATTCCAATTTAAAACGTCTAACTTTTTTTCAAAATCCGCGCTTTTAGTAATTTATTCTGCTAGATCTAAGTATGCTTTTTTATTTGAGACCATTTTATCAAAAAATGACTTCTCTAAACAGATTTTACAGACATGAATAGGTGTCAGTTTTGGACTTGGACCAAAATAATTCCAAGGTATAACGACCAACTTTTTTTTTAAATCCGTGCTTTTAATAATTTATGCCGCTAGATCTAAGTATGCTCTTTCGATTAGGATTATTATATCAAAAATCGACGTCTTTAAACAGATTTTAAACAGAAAGAGGTGTCGGTTTTGGACTTGGACTAAAATAATTCCAAATTATAACGACCAACATTTTTTCGACATCCGCGCTTTTGGTAATTTATGCCGCTAGATCTCAGTATGCTCTTTCGAGTAAGACCATTATATGAAAAATCGACTTTTTCAAACAGATTTTACAGACAAAAATAGGTGTCGGTTTTGGACTTGGACCAAATAATTCCAAGTTATAACGACCAAATTTTTTTCGAAATCCTTGCTTTTGGTAATTTATGCTGCTAGATCTTAGTATGCTTTTTTGATTAAGCTCATTATATTAAAAATCGACGTCTCCAAACAGATTTTACAGACAGGAATAGGTGTAGGTTTTGGACTTGGATCAAAATAATTCCAATTTAAAACGACTAACGTTTTTTTGAAATCCGCGCTTTTGGTAAATTATGCCGCTAGATCTATGTATGCTTTTTTATTTGAGACCATTTTTTGAAAAAACGACTTATCTAAACAGATTTTACAGACATGAATAGGTGTCGGTTTTGGACTTGGACCAAAATCATTCTGTTAAAACGACAAAATTTTGTTTAAAATCCGTGCTTTTGGTAATTTATGCCGCTAGATCCAAGTATGTTCTTTTGATTAGGACCAATATATCAAATATCGACGTCATTAAACAGATTTTACACACAGAAAGAGGTGTCGGCTTTAGACTTGGACCTAAATAATTCCAAATTATAACGACCAACTTTTTTTCGAAATCCGCGCTGTTGGTAAATTATGCC
This sequence comes from Dicyrtomina minuta, assembly GCA_949802685.1. NCBI lineage: Eukaryota > Metazoa > Arthropoda > Collembola > Symphypleona > Dicyrtomidae > Dicyrtomina > Dicyrtomina minuta. The sequence goes on from CATKUY010000356.1 coordinate 22,547, forward strand.
GCTAGATCTCAGTATGCTCTTTCGATTAAGACCTTTATATTAAAAATCGACGTCTTAAACTGATTTTACAGACAGGAATAGGTGTCGGTTTTGGACTTGGATCAAAATAATTCCAATTTAAAACGACTAACTTTTTTTTGAAATCCGCGCTTTTGGTAATTTATGCTGCTAGATCTAAGTATGCTGTTTCATTTGAGACCATTTTATCAAAAAATGACTTCTCTAAACAGATTTTACAGACATGAATAGGTGTCAGTTTTGGACTTGGACCAAAATAATTCTAAGGTATAACGACCAACTTTTTCTCGAAATCCGCGCTTTTGGTAATTTATGCCGCTAGATCTAAGTATGCTGTTCCGAGTAATACCTATATATGAAAAATTGACGTCTTTAAACAGATTTTACAGACAGAAATAGGTGTCGGTTTTGGACTTGGAACAAAATTATTCCAATTTAAAACGACAAACTTTTTTTCAAAATCCGCGCTTTTAGTAATTTATGCCGCTAGATCTAAGTATGCTATTTCAATTAAGACCATTTTATCGAAAATTGACGTCTCCAAACAGATTTTACAGACATAAATAGGTGTCAGTTTTGGACTTGGACCAAAATAATTCCAAGTTATAACGACTAACTTTTTTTTAAAATCCGTGCTTTTGGTAATCTATGCCGCTAGATCTAAGTATGCTCTTGCGATTAGGACCAATATATCAAAAATCGACGTTATTAAACAGATTTCACACACAGAAAGAGGTGTCGGTTTTGGACTTGGACCAAAATAATTCCAAATTATAACGACCAACTTTTTTTCGAAATCCGCGCTGTTGGTAATTTATGCCGCTAGATCCCAGTATGCTATTACGATTAGGACCATTATATCAAAAATCGACGTCTTAAACTGATTTTACAGACAGGAATAGGTGTCGGTTTTGGACTTGGACCAAATAATTCCAAGTAATAACGACTAACTTTTCTTCAAAATCCGCGCTTGTGGTAATTTTTGCCGCTAGATCTAAAAATGTTTTTCTGATTAAGACCATTATATCAAAAATCACGTCTCTAAACAGATTTACCAGACAGAAATAGGTGTCGGTTTTGGACTTGGACTTGAATAATTCCAAGTTATAACGACTAACTTTTTTTCTAAACCTGCGCTTATGGTAATTTATGCCGCTGGATCTAGGTATGCTTTTTCAATTAAGACCATTATATTAAAAGTTGACGGTTTTAAAAAGATTTTACAGACCGAAAAAGATGTCGGTTTGGGACTGGGACCAAAATAATTCCAAGTTATAACGACCAACGTTTTTTCTAAATCCTTGATTTTGGTAATTTATGCCGCTAGATCTTAGTATGCTCTTTCGATTAAGCTCATTATATCAAAAATCGACGTCTCTAAACAGATTTTACAGACAGGAATAGGTGTCGGTTTTGGACTTGGATTAAAATAATTCCAATTTAAAACAACTAACTTTTTTTCAAAATCCGCGCTTTTGGTAATTTATGCTGCTAGATCTAAGTATGCTCTTTCGATTAGGACCATTGTATCACTAATCTACGTCTTTAAACAGATTTTAAACACAGAAAGAGGTGTCGGTTTTGGACTTGGACCAAAATAATACCAAATTATAACGACCAACTTTTTCTCGAAATCCGCGCTTTTGGTAATTTATGCCGCTAGATCTAAGTATGCTGTTCCGAGTAATACCTATATATGAAAAATTGACGTCTTTAAACAGATTTTACAGACAGAAATAGGTGTCGGTTTTGGACTTGGAACAAAATTATTCCAATTTAAAACGACAAACTTTTTTTCAAAATCCGCGCTTTTAGTAATTTATGCCGCTAGATCTAAGTATGCTATTTCAATTAAGACCATTTTATCGAAAATTGACGTCTCCAAACAGATTTTACAGACATAAATAGGTGTCAGTTTTGGACTTGGACCAAAATAATTCCAAGTTATAACGACTAACTTTTTTTTAAAATCCGTGCTTTTGGTAATCTATGCCGCTAGATCTAAGTATGCTCTTGCGATTAGGACCAATATATCAAAAATCGACGTTATTAAACAGATTTCACACACAGAAAGAGGTGTCGGTTTTGGACTTGGACCAAAATAATTCCAAGTTATAACGACTAACTTGTTTTCGAAATCCGCGCAGTTGGTAATTTATGCCGCTAGATCTAAGTATGTTCTTTCGATTAAGACCATTGTATCAAAAATCGACGTCTTAAAACAGATTTTACAGACAGGAATAGGTGTCGGTTTTGGACTTGGACTAAAATAATTCCAAGTTACAACAACCAACTTTTTTTCAAAATCCGCGCTTATGGTAATGTATGCTGCTAGATCTAAGTATGCTCTTTCGATTAAGACCATTATATCTAAAATCGACGTCTCCAAACAGATTTTACAGACCGGAATAGGTGTCGGTTTTGGACTTGGACCAAAATAATTCCAAATTATAACGACCAACTGTTTTTCGAAATCCGCGCTTTTAGTAATTTATGCCGCTAGATCTAAGTATGCTCTTTCGATTAAGTTCATAATATCAAAAATCGACGTCTTCAAACAGATTTTACAGACAGGAATAGGTGTCGGTTTTGGACTTGGACCAAAATAATTGCAAATTATAACGACCAACTTTTTTTCGAAATCCGCGCTTTTGGTAATGTATGCTGCTAGATCTAAGTATGCTCTTTTGTTTAGGACTATGAAAAACACTGAACATTGAAAATTGAACACTGTAAGATAAAAATATCTGTGAAATGGTGTAGTATGGAATGCACAATGTATGTTTCGTGGATTGGAAGAAGTTGTAGAATAGTTAATTGACGCCTACACTTATTTACCAATAAGCGATAAACACACCAAGGTTTATAAGTTAATAATATTTAGAGATCGTCTATAATGACGCTCAGCAAACACTCAGCAACATCATGTTATCTTATTATCAACATACGTTTCTAAATTTGTTTTACAACATTGTAGTTAATTCTAGGGCATCTAAATGTTGTCTAAATAAAGTTGAATTTTAGAAGCGCAGTCCGTATAAGCTCTAAAATATAACATTTGTAAAATGCGTAAATGTAGAACACATTATGTTAACAGTAAGGGGACATTTTTTTGGAGTCTTTAAACCTCTTCTTAAATTCCATAGAAATTGGTTAGGTAGCACATGGAAATTATACGTTTGTATTGAATACGAACTTGCGCCAGGCTGTAACCTTTATTTCTTTCCTACTTCTCTACTGTTGCCTGTTGCAGTAACACTGCCTACAACTACGGCAGAGGTTCATACTTAATTGTTGTGGCAGTGTAGTTTATTTGTGTGTGAATTTTACAAAAGTGTCTGATAGTTTGCTGGTTTAATATAGAAAAACTGTTAGTTCCGACTTTATTTGTCATTTTGGTAGTGTGCACTTATACGGTTACTAGGAAATTTTTTTTACTAGTCATTTTAGTAAATTTGTTACTACAAATAGTTATATTGTGACAATTTAAATTTAACCCATCCTGGAAAAAAAATATACCTACAGTGGTTATTGTTCGTGTTTGGTAGATGAGATAGTTAAATTTTCAATACGTACAAGTTTTCATTGCATCTGTTTTGCTTATAATATTGACTGTACAATATGTTTACTATTCGATAAAGAAAATTCAAGAACTAAACTTTTATTTAGTTGCGTCAGTGTGTACAATGCGATATAGTTTTGTGAGGTGTGAAAGTGAATGCTGATGAATTAGTTTTATGTAATTTTTATGATGAATTGTCATTAAATAGATGTATGTTTGATGTGTGTAGGTTTCATTTTTATTTATAAGTGAGCATAAAGGCATAAATTAGGAGCGGGTAAAGTAGTACTACTAGTAACTGTAGAATCCGCAAGATGCTAGAAAAGTTGTAAAATCCATCCAAAATTTATCAGAGTTTAGTAACCGTACGGAAACCGAACAGTAACATTATAGCGGACATTAGTGACCCATTATTTTGTCCTGTGGATAACATTTGGTAACATTCAGACATTATTTAGAGCCCAATAGTCTCAGGCCTATGAAACTATTATGTTAACATTATGTTGCAACTGTGTTTGCTGGGACGTCCTTCAAATGTCATAGGTTTTAGTACACCCAACTTTTTGTGTTATAAATATTTAGGGCATGTCCATAATAAAGTCATTTAGTGTTATATATATTCATGGATGGTCTGTACTGACGTTCCTCAAATATTATAGTTTTTAGTACCCCAATTTTCAACTTTACATTTTTGTCCAGCCTATTTTACCTACATGTCATGGGCTTACATTTGTTATAGATATTCAAGGATCATTCATATAATGACGTCCTTCCAATACAATGTCCCAGGCTTACCAATATATGGTAAAGATATTTAGCGGTCGTCCATAATGACGTCCTTTAAATATAGTTTTTATCCCCCCAGCTTCAACTTTAAATTTTTTTCAACCTGTTTTAACTAAATCTGATGACTTACCTATGTGTTATAGATTTTTAGGGATCGGCCCTAATAACGTCCTTTAAATATCATAGCTTTTAATACTCCTAGTTCCAACTTTAAAATTTTTCCCAACCTATTTTAATTACATGTCACGGACTTACCTATGTGTTATAGATATTTAGAGATCGTCCCTAATGACTTCATTTAACATCATAGTTTTAGGTACCCCCTTTATACCTTTATAATATTTTCCAACCTTTTTTAACTGTTTGTCACGTATATTCGTACATGGTTTATTGATGGTAGGACAGCTTCCTGAAATGACGTCATTTATGAATAGTGCAATTTATAAAATATTTTCAGCTATATTCAACTACATGCTACGCACATTTGTATGTGGCTAATTGATGGTAGGGGAACTTCTATTAATCTTATGATTAAATTATCTTATAGCGTAACAGAAATTGTCTTGCGCCTTTGTTGAAGCTCATCATCTACTTTGGGCCCTTCCCTAGTCGAGAAATCCGGCGCGAAGCGCCAGATTTTTTCTTAAACATTCAAAAGCAGTTGCAATACCACTTGAGCTTAAGCAAAATTAGATTCTATTACTAAATTAGAATATAAAGCTGATACTCTTCACTGATACTAATTTATATGCAATCAGGTTTAACATGCTTTTATCTCCATGTAAAACTCTTTTTAATTACTGATGTTCTTACTTATAAGCTATTTGTTTACTTTAAACCCATGCAACACGTCTCAGGGGTTTCAAAAAATTAATGTCTTAACCATTTTTTTTAACTATTGAGATCCCAATTGGCAATCTGCCAACATAATTCTGCGGGAATATTTATGCATTAACTGGTTCAAATCTTTATGTACGAATTTGGGACAAATTTATGGCGTGTAATTTATTAAGATAATTTTATGAATAGAGCTTTATTGCCAAACCTCTACTTTTAAAATGAATGTGCGACCCAGGATTTGATCCCTGGACCTTCGAACTTAGCTAAGTGCACTGATCACTATGCCACACTGTCGTTTTTAATATTATTGTTGTTTAAACTGCCATATGTATTGCTCGTTACTATTTTCAATTATCCGTAAATTTTAATTTTTACAACATTTTAACGCGTGAAAAGCTATAAACTAAGAAATACGGAAATAACTAATATATCCTGACTTGTCCGATTGACCTAGGTCACAGGTCAAGCTTAAATTAGGTCACAAAATTAGTAATTTGTAACCATAAATCAATTTTTTTGAGTTATAACATCTACTACTAATGAGAAGAGGTGTTGACATTGATGTTGGTAATATTTTTTCTACTTTTGCATTAAACGAATAAATATGCAAGAAAAAAATTTTTTTTAAAAAGTTTTTGGGCCTATACTTTAACATGTGCAAAAAAAATATTTTTTCTACTTTTGTATGAAACAAATAAATATGCAAAAAATTCTATTTTTCCGAGTTTTTAATGGAAAAAATAATTGCAAGAAGTTTTTCTCAAGTGAAGTTTTAATTACAAAATTGAATCCTATTTACACATTTAACGACGAACTTTGTAATGACCAAATGGTTGACTACAATTTTTGTCTATTGTTGAATATACTCGGTTTACATCAAGTGCATGAAATGCTACTTTGTCAACTTTTACAGTGTAAAGACGATGATTGTACGATTTTATGTAAGTACTTTGTAAATTTACGACTTTATCTTGGTTTACAACATCTTTCAACATCTGATGAGTGCATGCTTTTAGAGTGGCTTTAGGAGTACCCCTTGATTTGATATCCTATGTATTATTATAATATTATATTGAATATTGTTTAGGTTTTAACACTACAACTTTTGCAATGTCTAACATTTCAATTTTCCATAAACTACGTTTTCCAGCATTACACATGCGTAGATAAGGAGTATTTATATTTTGTTGGAAAATTGTATGATAAAGAGGTATTTTACTGAAATCAAAAAGTTCCGTGTGTTCAACAAGTTTTTCAAAAAAGTTATTGTCTTTGTCAATGACCTTACAAATTCCTGAATCTGTATCTGCATTAAGTAAACGAAGCGCTTCCGCAAATATAAACTTAAGTCCTTGGTAAAATCGTTCGTATAAACGTTTTTTACTCTTTTCTAAACACGAAAAAACCTGCTAGTATTAAAGTTCAAAGTACGATTAAACTAATCATAAAAATAATCATGCTTACGTTTTTGTTTACAAATTTAAACTCTTTTACTAAATCTAAAGAAAGCAGTTTGCTAGTTTTAATTCGTAAAACTGAAAATTTGACTTTGATTCGGTCAAATAAGTTTTCTAATGTTTAACCGTAAATTGCATTATTTAGCAACTTATAAAAATCTTTTTCAAAACTACTTATTGATTGACGACGTCTTACTAAATTGTCCAAAATATATGGTTTAAATAAATTACTTTCTGTAAATATAATGCCTGAATGTATTTTGAGTAATGTCATGCCTTGGGATAAATAGTACCTTAACATTTTGTAATGTACAACATATTCAGTTTTGTCGTAACAAGTTAGTAACAATCTTGGTTTAGTTAAAAATGATTTTATTACCTCTGTAAAGCTGTTTATTTGTTGATGTTGTCTTTCTGATAATTCTTCAAATTGAATTTTACATTTTTCTGGAGCAAGTAGAACGTTACCTGTTTGATCATGAATATTGTCAGGATATCCTAAGGATACTTTAAGAATATACCCTTTGTTTGGTTCTAACTGCGGATCGGACAAATCAATATTATTTAAATTTTCACCATCAACGTACTTAAAATCGCTCACAGGATATTTTTTGCACAAAGAATCAGCATATAATGAATTCAAATCAAAATAGGCTATTTGTGTGCGTTCTTTATCAGGATTATAGTTTTGCATACGTTTATTATTTGCAGCTTCAATTTTACTTGTGCCAAATGTAATACCACCGCGGATTTCTTTCTGTATCATTTTAAACATTCTCATATTTCGGATATAATCAACTTTTATAATAGTTGATTTAAGCATACACTGCCAGCTATATGATAAAATTGTTGGACAATAGGTCGGATCAAGGTTGTAGGTTTTCATTCCTTGTTTTCAAAAATTTTCCCAGGTTATTGCTAAAAGCACTACATCCAACATGTTATACAATCGTAAGTAACTTTTAAAATTATTAATACTCAAAAGTCTGCAAATATCTAATACTGACTGATATTCTTCATTAGTAATTTTAGTTTTAGTTAAATCATTGTCAAAAAATTTTCTTTCAGGCATTTGAACATTGTCTTCTAGTACTTCTGGGCCTTTTATATAACTATATGGAAATTCAATCTTTTTTAGTAACAAGTCTCTTAAAACTTTATTTAATTGCACTGCAGAATTTGGAATCATTCTATGAAAGCAGTCATTGACAAGATGAAGATATTTGTTATTTTTTTTTTAAGGATGTCAGCCAGATTAGCTAAACTAGTGTTAAGGAATTGACATAAATCAATAAATCTAATTTTAACATTTATGTCACGCTTTCTTGTTGCTGTACCAAGTGTTTGTTTTGATTTTATAACCATTTGAATCAATTTTTCACTTCATTTTGCAATCACATCGATATCAGAAGCTTTAAATAATTTTGAATCTAAAGATTGAACGATAATGTGAGGATTATATCCTAAAGAATTATGTGCAATTTGAACATGGCAGTTCAAAATTGTATTTAATTCAAAGATTGCAAAAATTACAGATTGCACCGATATTAAATTTGTTTCCACTTTGATGGTTATTATGGTACACTTTATAAACGCCTTTGCGTTGTTGTGCAGGACCAAACTTTTTATTTTTTTATCTTCATATGTTGTAAATTCACGATTACACATTAAACATTCAGTAGCATTTTCAAATGCTTTTTGTTCTTTCTGGCTGGGTCTTGCAAAATTGTTTGTATCTTGGATATCAAAAACTAATCGTTTTGCCTAAGTTAAAACACGTTTAAGAAAATGATGAATCACATCTTTGCCATTATAGTATTCTGATTTAATAACATGTAAATTATCACCTGTGTTTTTTATAACTAGAATAAAGTAACTGGCAGAAAGTAATTCATTTTCCAAAATTTTTGAAGTTCCTTTATGTTTATTCAAAGTAGAAGCAAAACACTCAAAATCGTAGTACAAAACATAAGGATATAGCAAAGTCATTTTGGGTCGAAAAAATTGCAGCTGTTTATGTTTGTCTGGGAATTGCACAATTTTTTTTTTAATCCTAAACAAATTTGAACGTGATTGTTACATTTTGATTTAGTGGTAAAGCAAGAAAAACATTTCGAGCAGTACTTTGTTACTTTTGTTTTTGTTCCTTCGCGAATAAATTTTCCAAGGTCGGTTATAAGCAGAAAGTGTTAGTTAATTTTGCCGTTATGAATTTTGTTGTAACAAAACAAGTGAAACATTTTTTTTCCTTGATCACAGATAACATTAACTGCAATTTATTTTTTTGCTAAATCAATGGAATGTCAATATTAATATTAACTGGTCTATTAATACCTCTGAAGTTAAAGTTTTTTAAATAAGGTTTCCAAGTTGAACTTTGACGCAATTGTATCATTTGTTTGTGTTTTTCTTTATTCATATACACTCCAGTGGCAATGCAGTAATAAAAACATTTGTCATCTTGGTTTTCGATATTAATTTTTTCTTTTTTGTTTTTTAACCATGAAGGAATTTTAATAAATCCGCTAGCTCTGGTTAAACTTAACATTTGTATTTTGCCAATTCTAATTTGCATTTCTTAAAACTTTTTAACGTACCATCCACTTCCTTGTTCAGTGAATTTACGAATTTGTTCCAACATATCTGAAGATGATTCTAATAGGATATTCTCAATTCCATTTTTGTTATAAAGATTATACATTTCAAAGAAATAATACGTTTGATCCTGAATATAAGATGGTACTTCAACTCCATTTTCGTCAATTATAATATTTTATTTTTTCCACAATATGCGAACGCATAATTTGAGTCTGACACCATTATTTCTAGCTTGTAGTACTTGCGAAACCAGACGCACTGTTGGATCTTGAGCATATTTCATAAAATCATGAAATTTAATATAACCAGTTGTAGGGTAGTAAACGTAAGTTAGGATTGCTCCTCTACTACTTCTACTTAGTTCTTTAAAAACTGAAAGGTCAATTCTAGAATTAGATCTTCCGTCGACATGCCCACCTTGAAGTCCTGGTCGTGTACACACGTGGTTTTCCATGTAGGGAACATAGAGCTCACAATCTTTGCACTGATGTATGATTTCAACGTGTTCATTGAATGAAAGGTGAGTACGTGTAGAGGTTACACATCCGTGCATTAGGCATTCAAACCGCTTTTATAAACAAAACAAAATATAACATATTTATATTACTCAATATTTACTATTTTATAAAATAGATACTACAAAAAAATATTAAACCTACTGTAAAACGATCAGCTCGTGTTAGGTATGGAGATGGAAAATCTTCAACTTCTTCGTTTATTATAATTTTTATAAGGCGATCTGAACTTGCACTTGTACTAGTACTAGTACTAGTACTAGTACCTGGTTGCTGAGATGTGTCCATGATATGTTTGCTTTATAGTATTCAACTGAATAGTTTCTGGATGATAGTTCAAAGTAAAATGATCAAGAAACTACGTGATGCATTTACTTAAAGGTAGAATTCGTTTAAGTTTATCTGCATTGCGGAGGCAAGTTTATAACTTGTTTTGTTCTTTACAAACCAGTTTTCAAAACTAAGTACGCAGATGTATAAAAAACATTATCTCATGGAATAACGAGTTGGTAGCAAAGATGTGAGACAATGTAAATGTTGTTTAAAACCTGTTTGTAAAACACAAAATTGGTCATTTAAACACTGATGATGGCAACAGCCGGATTAATAGTTTTCAATACTAGCTTCACCTCTACCAGTCCTCCAAACGAACACAAAATAATATCAATATTAAAAAAGTTGTAAATTTGTTATTGTGTTTGGTGTATTGCGTCAGAAAGCTATTCTTGTAACTGTTGTAAATCGTGTATAGAATTAATTCATCTTTTTGAACTCTGGCTACGAGTATTAAGCAAAGCAAAGTTGTTTTGCATGAGTGATATAAAATTTATAATATATGTTGTTAAAAATTATTCAAAAGAATTGTTTAAATCTGAGTGTCATTGGCAAACAAACAATAGACAGTTGTGTCAGTGTGTAGAATTGTGTAAACCAACTTTAAAAATAATAAGTTTACATCCTGGATTTTACAAGTACGCTTTAAATAAACAAATGTGTTGGATCCCACGTCCCGAGTGTGTTAAAAGTAACTATTGTTATAGAAAACAAGGTCAAATATCAGGTTGTACTAGGTAAATCATGCCTTGTGACTATTGTGGTACTTGGTATTTGCATTGTCCTGGTGCAAGCCTGGAAACAGCAATTATTCCCTTTCAAAATAAGAAATTTTGTGTCCGGTGTGGAGATATTCAAGTGTAAAGACGTTTTTGGTTTCAAAAGGCAAGTAAAATCATTCCATTTATAAATCCAACTAGCAATGAAAATATTACAAATAATAGTAACTACGTGCAAATAGTTTTTTCAAAAGAAAACTTTAAATGTGTATACTGTTTGAATGATTGTTGGTTTCCAACAAGTTATGATAGTTACAGAGAATTTGAATGTACTGGCATCAGTGTTTATCAATACATTTTTTGTGAAAAAATGATTATTTGTCAATTGTGTTATATGTACTATGACATTCACGTGAAATATCCAAATTTGATTCGTAATCGAATAAACAATAAATGTGTTGGACATTCTGTGTATTTTCTATTAAATTAATTTAGAAAAAATGGATATCCAGTTAAGTCAGTCGATTCAGACACTTGTTGTCAAACTGTTGAAAATAAAATTTCACGAGTTTTTAGTAAACTGGTTGACAAATACTAATTATTGCAATTGTGACTTTGATATTTACCATAATACTACACGAGAATGCAAGTGTGCGATAAATATTAATAATTTGTTGCTTCAATGGAGAAAATGGAAAAATAATTCTTATAAAAATTATAAACTGAGCTGTATGTCAGTTATGTAATTTCATCAAAGTATGAAAAATGGTGCAACTTTAAAGGAAATAACAAATCGCTGTAATGCAGTTCATGGAAAAAGAAATTCAGAAAACAATTGCAAATGCAATAATCTGTATCCTTGTGCAAATGCATTTCGCACTAAATTTACAAAGTTAGTTCCCAATCATGCGCAGTTACTTAAAACCTATTGTGAATCACATATTCAAACGGAAAAATAGAATTAAAATTGTGACTATTTTATCATAATCTAAAAATTTTTAAAACAATATGATATTTTAAAATTTAAAGTAACACAAGAGAAGAACTTGATATATTAAAAAAATACCAATGACGTCTAAAAATTTGTTAGAAAGACTGTGCTTTCCCTCAGTCGAAGTATTTATTCTACAAGAAAAACAAATTGCTGATATGAGTCAGCATTATAGTACTCACATTGCACGGTTAAGAAACACGGATAGTCATTATACTATAAAAACATTGCATCATAAAAAAAAGTTTCAAGACGATGAACTAAGTGACAATATTACTGGAAAATCACTTTTTCACAATAAGTATGACATTTTATTAAAACTTTCTGGTCAACTGGGTATAATGCAACACCATTGATTATTTAAAATTAAAGACTCTAGCAACGAAATACAGTATAAAGTTGTATCGGTTTACGATTGTTACACTTTAAAACCTCCGGTCAGTAGATGTATTACAACTCTTCAACAACTTTTTGTTCAACGCGGACCATGTAACGATATTTTGACTGCAAAAATTATGATTTTAGTGTTACAAGTTGTGCAACGTTTGCATGATCAAAATATAGTACATAAAGATTTAAAATTGGGTAATGTTATTCTAAACACACAAATAGGTCGCGTTATTATTCGAAATTTTATGTTAGCAAATCAACTAACCAATAAAGATCAATTACTGACACACCAATTAGGATCACTAGCTTATGTTTCTTTTAAAGTGTTATCATCAAAACCTTTCTATGGAAAGCCTGCAGACATTTGGTCACTTGGTGTTATTTTGTTTGCATTGAACTTTAGTGAATTTCCCTTTTACGATTTAGTTCCTGTTAAACTATTTAAAATTAAAACTATGAATAGATAATAACTCATGAAAAAAACAATAAAATAGCATTTCTACCAATTTTGCATAGGATATTTGTTCCTGCAGGAACAGGAATTAATTGTACTGAATTTTCAACCCAAATTCTTATTATCCACAAACGATTGTGTTCTGTGAACAAAGAAACAACACAAATTGTTCCAACTAATTATTAAATAAAAAAGACATACAACAGTTGACGAAATGAATAATAATTTTCATCAACGTGTTGACAATCTTAAATTATTAAATTAAAACATTTTAAAATCCTGGTTTCATGGTGATAATCTAAATATTAAAGTTGTAACACCGTCGATTGATTATTCATGTTTAAATAAATTAATGTGTAAAATCACAACTTCAGTTAACCCATGATGAGTGTTTGCAGAAACCTCTACGTATGATTATTAAAGAAGAAGGTGGTGTAGGTAAAACAGCAGTTATTGAACATTTAAAATCGTTATTACAAAATTGTGAGAAACTTGAACTAACATTTGGATGGAAAATTGTTAGCTCTACTGGGCTATCAGCATTTAATGCTGGCGGATAAACAATTCATTTTACATTTCAGTTTATACCAGGAACAAATTACTCAAACTTGGATAAAAGACTTGAAAATGATACAGAACTTTATATATTTTAAAAAATCAAGTTAATTCTCATTTAAGAATTTATTCTTATTGGATTACGAATATTCGATCTTTTAGACCGTTTTTTTTGAAAATCAGATTTAATTAACAAAGATTTTCCATTTAGAAACCGGTCTGTTATTCTAATAGAAGACTACTTCCAACTGCCTTCAGTACGTGATTCAAGTTTGTTTAAACCTGTTTCGTTTGATTGCCCAACAAACATGCGTCCATATTACGACGCACAGCAAATTTACAAAACATTTGATGAGTGCATCAATTTGAAACATATCTACAGACAAACTAGTAACACTGACAAGCAACAAAGATTTAAAACTTTTTTACGTAATCTTTGCTATAATTCAGTCACGCAAGATGATGTGGATTATATTTAAAAAAGGCACTTTACAAGTTTAACACTAAAAGAACAACGTGAGTTTCAAAATGAAATACATGTGTTTCAAACAAACAAACAAGTTCACGACCATAACCGGTAAAAGTAAATAAAAGTTTTATACAATTTAAAAAACAGGTTTTACAAACGTTGAGCTAACAAACCTGATTTTATACTTCTTTGTTGATTTTCATAAAAATGATTCAACGTGCATTTCCATATGCAATCAGGTTTTTCAATAGTGAAGTTACTTTAGAAATTGCTTTTGGTTGTCCTGTAATTCTACTTAACAATTTAGTAACAGCTGCAGGATTGTGTAATGGGAGTCGTGGAGTTGTGGTTGATATACTTTTACAAAAGGATAGGTACTCGTCAGACCAAATTGCTGCAAAACAACTAGATCCAAAAGCACCTTTTTGTTTTCTTGTTCATTTTCCTGATTACATTGGTAATCGAGTCTGGGAAACATCTAAAGAAACTGGTTTCCAAATCTTGGAACAACATCATTTAGCGCGAGTTAATGCATCTGAAAGCATTTCTGTTAAAAAATTTCCATTAAAATTATGTTTTGCTGTGACTGTTCATCAAGTTCAAGGTTTGAATCTACCTTAACTTGCAGTCTGTTTGGGTCCATCTGAGATGTTTTCTGGCATGGATTATGTCATATTTTCAAGAGTAAAAAACGTTGAAGACCTAATGATTGTGGATAATAAACAAGTTACTCTGTCACGACTTCAAGACAAAAGAATTCGGGTAGAGTACCTCCTGGACGAAAAAACGCGACTACATAAATTTAAAGGATGTTTACAAAATTCAAACATTTCAGATTGCGAGTTGGAGAAAGTAACATCTTTTTACGCATCTAAACGCAAATCGGAGCCCACCAAGTATAAACAAAAGAGTTTAAAGAAAACAGCATTTTAGGTAAAACATTTAAAGCTTGTGTTAATAGTATTTTACAAATGTAACTGAAATAATTTACGTTATATTTTTATTTATTTCTTTTTTTTTGTTTTATAAACACAGAAATAGATTCTTAGCCAAAAGTAAAGAAAGCAGCACTGGATTTGGACGCGCTTACAGAATGTTGTCCAATGGCAACAATGATTTATTTTTGTTTGGCGTATTTCAAACCTGAAAATATTCTGGCCTGGTTTGTTAAAAAACTTTTTTTGGGCGGAATGTAAGAAAGTGTGTTCAAGACAGCAGCATACAAATTTGGAGAAGAAACTATTTTAAAACTTCATGTTATATATCTTTCAGAAGATGGACAATACTTTTCCTTGCTTGAGGCAAATCAAAAAGGTATTTTGGATATTTGTTTAAAAACAAAACATTGTAAAGCGTCTTGTGACTTTATTCTTTCACGATTATCTAATATTTTGGTTTAAAAAGCAAAACACCCAGATTTTAACCTTATTGCGAATCATGCAAAACATTTTGTTGATATTGTTACAAAAGATTCAACTCATGTTAAGAATGTTGATTGTAGCATATTAAAATTGTTAAAAGTCATGGTAAGTCCTGATTTTAAGTATATTTGTGATGAAAAAAACAATATTCATGTGTTTACATACAAACCTAAACATAACAAGTAAATATAAAAGTGGTTGTGGTTAAATTAGAAAATAATATTTATTATACTTAAACAACATTTTTTTATACGGTGTAGTTTGTATTTGTATGGTGATTTGGGTATGTGATTTAGATTGGTGATTGGTTGTTTTTTTATTAGTGAAATGAGTTTGAATGGGTTTATTTAATAAAACAGAAAAAACGGTGGTAGGAAAATACGAGTTAGAAATTGTGGTTTATTCAGTCGTAAGTGCGTAGTCATTGCCTAAGCATCATGTCATCCTTAACAGATCTAGGACGTGATAGTAGTTTAGAAGATAGTAGAAATAAAGCTAGAGCTGTAATTAGAAAATCATACGTTAATCAAAGATTTGCTAGAAGTTTCTCAGGGTTGCAAGGATTTTTTAGAAACAGGAAAGAGTAGAAAAATAAAAAACAAGTAGTTTCTGAATTACGAAAACTTGAATCATTTTCTTTGCATCAAGATGCAAGAAAAAATTTCCGCGACGTAGAATTTGTTCATTTTTTATAAATGAAACCTGGGCTTCTGATTTGAAGGATATATCAAACATTGCCAAGTTTAACAACAATAATACGTTTGTTTTAATAGTTGTAGACGTTTTTTCAAAACGTGGATACACCAGATTATTAGAAACTAAGTCATCTGACAGTATGATTTAAGCATTTAAATCAATTTTTAAAGAAGCAGGGACAAAACCACGGTATTTGTATAGTGACAGGGGTAAAAAATATGTATCTACTCCTTTTTAAACGTTTTTAAAGTCTCACAGTATCACATTATATCATATCTACTCTCACATTAGGAGTTCGATAGCTGAGAGATATATAAGGACACTGTTCTCAAAGCTAGAGCGTTATCAAACCAAACGAAATACGCAGAAAATTAACAACGTTATATTTCCGTTTACTGCAGCATTAAATCATTCCTATCATAAAACAATTGGTATGGCTCCCATAAACGTTACAAAGCAAAACGAAAATCAAGTTTGGCGTCGCATGTTTAAAAAAAAATACAAGCTGAAAAGACTACGACTTCACGCAAACCGCCACAATTTAAAGTAAACGACTTAGTACGTGTTTTCAAAGTCAAGGATATCTTGACAAAGGGTAAGTAGTTTATACATTTTTCCTGTATGTATGCAATTTAAACAATATCAATAAAAACAATTTTTATCTACCAAACAGGCTACGCAACTAACTGGTTCACCGAAATATTTCGAGTATAACGAGTTCAGGATACACATTCATGGTCATTTGTCCTTGAAGACTTAAATAATGAACAAGTTTGTGGTGCATTTTATAGTAACGAAATGAAATTAGCATCATGAATCCATCAAAGAACATTTGCGCGACATTAACTAGCAACGCAGACATTAGTGAAGCTCCACAAAACACGAATACCCACTTTGTAGGAAAATTGCTAGCTCCAGGAATTAGTTTCCAAGAAAACAGATACGAAGTTGGTTTATTAAGTTTAATATACACTGCAGAAAATCCTGAACTTAAACATGAAGTTATTAAACATAACGAACAACCAGTTCCAATTGAAACGAGTAGTACTGCAGTTCCAATACCTACAGGACCTCTTTTTCCCAACTTAAAACCATTGAAAGTGAAATCAGTTACATTAAAAAAAGATAAAAAAAAGCTTTTAAAGTAGATAGTCGCTGCTGTAGACACGTTCAAGAAAACTGGAATATATGTTGTGTTGGAACAAGAAATTATTAACATGACACCATTTTTGGATGTCATAGACATTCTTAACATATCACATAAACCAAACCAACATTTAGTAATTACTCATGAACTTGCAAGACTTTTAGGGTATAATCGAACTCGTTTTTCTGCAGGACGATTTGGACCGCATTCTGTAGCAACACAAGAAGCATACGATCAAATAACAACTGGGACAGAATTTAAAGTACAAACAATTGAATAGGACAACGAGGAAAATTTGGTAACAATAAATCAAATGTTTGAATCACTAGATTCTTTTATGAGAAACAACGCAGTAGGACATTCAGATTTAAAACAGTTTTTTAAAAATGTTACACAAGAATTAAAACTACCAGTTCAAAAGTTTAAGTGCTCATTTGACAGCGATAACAAATTTGAATTTGTATTTGATGATCCAAGTCCAGAATCATACATACACTTTGATCAAAAGCATATTGATTGTTTAGAATTTAAGCAAGAAAAGTACTTTCCAGGAACTTACAAATCTGAGTTACCATTGGATACTACTGCATACAGCAAAATTGAAGACTTTAAGTGGACTTATTTTCCCTTTGGTTTTAGCACAAACTATACTGTTGCGTTAAAAGAGCCTGCAAGTATGGTTGTGCAAGATGTACTAGATATGATTAATGATGCATTTGAAAATCAAGTTTTTCCTGATACTGTGATTTATTTTAAAATTGACAGTGGAAAGATATTTGCCGTAAACTTGAAAGAAGATATTTCCGTTATATTGCCAAAACCACTGTGTCAATATTTTAACATTCCAGAAGATACAGTTTATAAAACGAATTTACGTGTACCCATAGAAAATGAAATAGTAATAGAAGGAGAGGAAGAAAAAGAATACAAAGAAAAGGGAGAAGATGTAATTGAACCTGTGTATACTGAACCATCGAAAAGAATTTTAGTTTTAACAGACTTGATACAAAGTTAATTTTACGCGCCAAATTATCTTCCAATTATTCGCGATTATAATTTGAGCAACAACTATTTGACTGAGACTCGGGTCGATTTTAATCCAGTACTTTATTTACCGCTCAGTTGGCAACATATTCAAGATATTCGTATTTGTCTTGTAGACGAACATCGTCAAGAATTAAAATTAAAACCTGAGAGTCAAACTGTTGTCAAATTACACTTCAAAGCAAATCTGGAGTAATGCGAGACATATTTTGTGAGCAAGATATTTGTGTATTAATACCTTCTCATACTGGCGCCAACAGCACAACAGTTTAGAGTGATTCTTATCAAAAAACTCATAAAAAAAGTAAAATGACTGGTGCAGGTGACTTTGACAAAGGATCAAGTGGAAATCTTATGCCAATTAAATCATCTGCCACTCAGTCAGAACCAATCAAAACAAAGCGTCATTATCGACGTAAAAAACCACTAAGTGGTAAAGGAAAAGTTTCAAAACCCAAGCAAAAGACAACTTTAAAACGTTCAAAAGGAGGTGCAGGGAGGTCACGCAACGCGAGTCATCATAAATCAACATCCATTCAACGTTCTACACAGACAGGATCAGCATGCAAGGGACGTGCTTTGCATCATTCAAAACCAGTTCGTTCAACAAAGGGGAAACAACGAGGTTCTGGCAGTAAAAAAACCAGCAAGCCTTGTAAAAATAAATAGTACATAAGTTACATTCCCACCTGTCAAAATGGAAACAAGTTCTCTTTTTCAGGATAATCCAACCGCTTACAAAGGATCAGCTAAATCTCAAGTTTCAAACTTAAATTTATTTTACTTACAACCAACTGATACATCGCAACTAAGTAAAGGAAAATACCTTTAATACTACTCAAGACTACCTAATTAGGATAATTAGAATCTACTTGAATTTAAATTTAATACATTAGACTACGTCGATCTGAATGATATTCTGTTGTACATTAACTGCCGGCTGTGTAATCAAAATGGTACCGTGTTAGAAAATACAGATATTGTAAGTCCATGTAATTTATTCTTTCACGCATTATTCAACAACGTGGAATTATACCTAAATTGACAAAAGATATTTGACAGCAACAATCAGTACGCCTACTTGGCTTACATACAGCGAATTGTGTCTTCAAGTCCAGAAGAAAAAAGTGATTTATTGTTAGACGAGTTTTTTTATCCTGATTAAGTTCAAGATAATTTCAAAACAAGTGAAAATTCTGGTTTTAAGAAAAGGTTTGAAATGGTTCAAGAATCAAACCAATTTCCATTACTGGAAAGATTAGTTACAAACCTGTTTAATCAAACTAGATTCAAACCACCTGGCTGTAATATAAAAATGGTTTTAAAACGTTCACTTCCAAAATTTTTTTTAACATCTGCAATGACAACAAAGCCATCTGGTAATGGCGTTTCATTTTGTTTTGACATTAACAAACTAATTCTTTATGTCCGTAGAAAATTTGTTTCTACAGCAGTAGCACATGAGAACAAGAAATTACTTTCAGAAGGAAAAAAATATTTATTTCCATGCAATGATATGAAAATAAAAACGTACACAATTGCTTAAGGCATAACAAGTAATACCACTGATGCCATTATCTTAGGAAAAGTACCTAAGATGATAATTGTGGGGTTTGTCTCAAGTACTGCTTACAATGGAAAAATTGATAAAAGCCCTTTTAATTTTCTGCATAAAAATATAACTGAGTTATCATTAACATAGAATGGAGAAGCAGTCGAACATAAAGCGATTCCAATTTAGTTTTAAGACTGCAAACAATGCTGGCTCAGATAATTTTATTTTTGGCGTCAGATCACTTAAAAGTGCAGCTGCTTGGCCTGCCCTTGGGAACGGCATTACGCGCGATTCCTACACCTATGGTTAGTATACAGATGTTAAATCATATTTTGTATACTATTCATGGGTCGTTTTTTGGTGGGAATGAAAGTGTATTTAATATATATATATATTAATATGGTGACATCTTTATACTTACACAAGAAACGTTTTGACGGCATTTCAACTACTGCCAGCTATTAACAACGGTCTTGTTGTAAATCGATCTGGACAAATAAAAGTTGGAGTTCGTTTTCGAAGTCCGTTAGACGAACCAATCAACGTGATTTTGTATTGCAAATTTCAATCAGCCATACATGTTGGCAAGCATAAGCGTGTTACATTTGCAGACGAACTATGAATACATCATCAATAGAAGAAGCTCCACGCATATTGTTTGAATGCACAAACCAACGTGTTACTGTGTTTGTCACTGCTGCTGATACTTTGCTGTCATCAATTAAATTTAATTCATTACCATTTAGAATTATTTGTAATACAGACAATAACAACATGAAAAGTTCCCATTGGATTGCATTTTAGATAACATCACCTAAAAACTGTTATTATTTTCATTCATTTGCTAATAAAAATTAGTATATACAAAAATATTAAAAGACCACCAGTTGAATGTATTGTTGAGGAAAGCAGGCTTCAACTGCAATCGTCAAAATCTAATCTCTGTGGGCATTATTGCGTTTACATTATTTATTCCATGACTATTGGTATACCATTTGTAAAATTTATTGAACAATTTAGTTATAATGCAAAAGCTAATGATCGTAAAGTATCAAAATTTATAAATTCCATTTGTAATTTTGATCCATACAAATACTATGATTTAAACGTTAATCTAAACGTTTTCTGCTGTTTGGATGGGTCTTGTAAATGTAAACTTGATACACTTGAGCCTTGAATAATCTAATAAAACTAGTAAACATTAAAATTAAGCATGTCTTCCGTCACATTATTTGGAAATACAGAATTTTTAGACTTTAGGCTATTGCATCCATTTTCACTTCAGTTTCAAGGTCCTACTTTTGCTGGCAAAACTTACTTTGTATTAAATCTTATACTGAATTGTAAAAACATAATCAATACAGATATTACTCAAGTTTTGTATATTTATTGTGATTTTCAAGAGGAATTCTTTTCAATCCAAAATACTGATCTGAATGTTATTTTTTCAAATAACATTAAAGATATTGAAAAATATAAAAAATCGCCTATACTTATAGTAGTCGACGATTAATTAGATGTTCTGTCAAAAACTGGAAGTGAAGAAAATGTACTTATTACAAAATACTTTACAAAATTTGCTCATCACTGCAACACTTCGATTATTTTGTTAGTTCAAAATTCCTTCAAATCTGCTCTTAGAGACGTGAACCTATCAACGCAGTATTTAGTTTTGTTTGATTTACGACGTGATCGCAGTGTAATTACAAACATTGCACGGCAAATCTGTCCAGGAAGCATAAAATTTCTTCAAAACGCATACGTTGAAGCAGTAATGTCACGTTAATATGGCTACGTTCTTTTAGATTTACATCCCAAAAGTACGAATACAAAATACTGGGTAAGATCAAACTTGTATCTAGATCCTTAAAATTGTGAAATATATATTCCTTCATAATGACAACTGGCCTTGAACGTAAATACGAGTTCCTATTTAATTTAATTCCACGTGGAAAAAAACACATTAGCAAACGTTTGTATTCAAACAGTATTAAAAAAGCTACTTTAAATTAATTCTGTGCTATTGTTGAATGTTCATTAAATGTACGTCTATTTGACACATCAATTACACAACGTGATCTAAACAAACTTGAGCAGTTTCAAAAAACCTGTTGTATTTTAAGTATAAAATCCAGTCAAAAATGCCCCGATAATATAAAGTTGTATTGCATTTAAAAAAAACTTGTTCAAGCATTATTATCAACTATTTTCTTTTTTATTGCTAACCAACAACGTGTTTTTATGTTATTTTGTCATAGCAACAGTGACGAGAGTTATTAAACCTAGACTTTACGATAAGCTTATGGAAATTTACATGGAGCAAGATACAAAACCAGTTTCTACAAATTTGTCGTTATCTCAACCAGTTGGTTCTCACGACAGCACTAAACAAGACGTGTCAATTGAACATAAAAACGAAACTAGTATTCAAACCTGAAGCAACAAAACATTTACAAGATTTAAAAAAAAAATACCCAAATATTAAATAATTCCACATTAAAAATCATTCTACACGTTACCTGGTTTTATTGTACACACTCAAAAAACAAAAGTAAAAAAACTAGTATTACCAGAGAAAAAACATCGAAATACAAACTTAAAAGGAATTTCAAAACAACAACATAACAAATAGTTGGTTTCTTGGTAATTATAATGCAAAAGTGAGTATGAAACAACTAAAAGCTTTTTATTTACATGTTATCTTATTAAAACTATCTAGTTGCTTGTACGTACCCACCAAAGAATATTTAGAACTAACATCTAGAATTGATAATATCTTTTCTGCACTCACAAATTTGACCAGTAATTCAAATAATGAACATTATGAAACCAGCGTTAAGTACTAAGAAAACATGTTTTTAAAATTGTATCTTCAAAAACTTCATACATGTGAAATCAACATTTTTATTTAAAAACTAAAATAGAGTAAAACTGGTTTTCATTTTCTTTTTATTTAATTGTGCGTCTTTTTTACTAATACTTTTGCTCTGTACGATCAAACTGTGCAACATTGCTTTTAAAGTGTACTATAGTTGGAAACAGAATACTTTTAGACAAACATCACATCGTGATTCAGTACAACTATAAAAGCAGAAGTCGCTTTACAATTGACGTTCAGTTTAATTTTTAGTTTGCTCATAGCAAGCGTCTTTTTTCTTTGTGAATTGCTTGGTCAAAAATACAGAAACTAAAAAGCAATGGCTTCGACGTCTTGCGCCAGTTTACATTGTAAGCATTTTTCATTTTATTGTTTATATTTTTATTTACAGCTGTGCTAATTGTGTGAGGTTTTCTTTTTGTGTTTGTTTTTGAAGTAATATTTTGTAGTATTTATTTTAAAAAACATTATTTCAATGTGTATATTTCTTTTTTTTTTGCAGCTAAGCGCAGATATGATGTCGACGACGAAGGCGACAATAACATTGATCATAAAGACAACGTGGAATCCTCTAGCGTTCAAAAACAAGGTTAGCATTTTTTGTTCTAGTTTAGTAGTGTTTACTTCTACTCTAAAACCTAATTTTTTGGTTTATCATTTGCAGTAAAGCGAATGCTTCTTTTTGACGAGGATGATGACGACAATGTCAAACTCTACAAATACAACTCCCTGATAATGAGAAAAAAAACTAAATCTCTTTTGAATGGTTCGGGTCCTGACGTTTGGGAGTGGTATGAAGATCAGGAAAAAGTAATAATGCTGGGGACAAACATTCATGCTCGAACTTGGTGGAATCCTGAAACGGAAACTCATTTTTTTTGTCCGGCACGACCCAACAAGAAAGATCAAAAACCAACAAGAATTCGGATTTCAGCATACGACTCTGCCGATTTGATTGATTTTGTGAGCAAAATATTAGATCAAATTCGCAATCATCAACTTAAGTTTGGATCTGCCCAATCATTCATTCCATTTTTTGATGGAAGAAATCGAAAGAAAATCACTGAGCAAATAAACAACAATGACAAGTGTGATTTCTGGCGAAACCCAGATTTAAATCTCCGCTTCGTTCGTGCTCGAGTTGTCTTTGATTCCGGCTACAGTACGTATGTACTCTATTTGAATTTACCTGGTTCAAAAGATTCAGAGGACACTTTCAACTGGTCTGGTGGAGTCTTGCAATTTTCACTTCCAAAAATGAGACAATTGTTAAAATTCATCAAACAGGAAAGTGCAAAGTTGTTAGAAAGCAATGAATAAGTTACATTCAATGTTTTTTTCTTTCAAGCAGAATAAAAAACGTTGTTTATTGTTTATTTTGTTGAATGAAATAAAATGTAACTGATTAAACAGAAAAAGTTACTTAAGAAAAAAAATTCTTGCATATTTATTCGTTTCATGCAAAAGTAAAAAAAATATTTTTTTGCACATGTTAAAGTATAGACCCAAGAAAGTTACTTAAGAAAAAAAAATTTCTTGCATATTTATTTGTTTTATGCAAAAGTAGAAAAAATATTTTTTTTGCACATGTTAAAGTATAGGCCCAGAAAATTTACCTAAGGAAATAATTTTGTCTTGCATATTTATTCGTTTTATGCAAAAGTAGAAAAAATATTTTTTTTGCACATGTTAAAGTATAGGCCCAGAAAATTTACCTAAGGAAATAATTTTGTCTTGCATATTTATTCGTTTCATGCAAAAGTAGAAAAAATATTTTTTTGCACATGTTAAAGTATAGGACCAAAAAATTTACTTGGGAAAAAAATTTTTCTTGCATATTTATTCGTTTCATGCAAAAGTAGAAAACATAATTTTTTTGCACATGTTAAAGTATAGACCCAAAAAAGTTACTTAAGAAAAAAAATGTTTCGCATATTTATTTGTTTCATGCAAAAGTAGAAAAAATATTTTTTTTCGCACATGTTAAAGTATAGGCCCAAAAACGTTTTAAAAAAATTTTTTTCTTGCATATTTATTCGTTTCATGCAAAAGTAGAAAAAATATTTTGTTTGCACATGTTAAAGTATAAGCCCAAAAAATTTACTTAAGAAAAAAAAAATTTCTTGCATATTTATTTGTTCATGCAAAAGTAGAAAAAATAATTTTTTTTCACATGTTAAAGTATAGGCCCGAAAACTTTTCTTTCTTTCATTCAAAGTAGGCGGGGCTAATAAACGATATTTAACGTTATTTAAAATGCACATACGCACGGGGCCGTCCCTCAACATTGTCCCGCTACAACATCTCCATCGCGTGGGGGTTTCCCTAATTCCAACCCTAGCGTCGTTCACTATGACGTGTACTCACACGCTCGCCTGGGGCTGCTCCACCTCGCGCCGCTACTGCTACCAACACCGGTACCGGCACCCGTCCACACCAGCTCATGCCCCTGAGCCATCTCCTATCCCTTCAACATTGCCTATCCTTTAACATTGTATACTTTAGATCCCACTATAGTACTACTCCTGTTTATGGGTGTTTTCTCTTTTCCATTGTTGCTCCTCAGGATCCAGTAGTTTTTGCAGTTGTTTGGCCTTCTGTTTCCAATATTTTACCAAGGCGTCGGAAACTTTAACTTTTCCCTGTTTATTAAAAGTAGGGCCTAGAGTTTTGTTAATAACAGTGTCCTCCACTCGACCTTGTGTAGAATACATGAATGTGTTTCCTTTGTAGGCTGAAGTTCTTTGAATGGGTAACAACCAGTTTTCTTCCTTCTCAGGGATTCCCTTTAGTCTAGACTGTGGAGAAATGTGTTTTTCCAAATCGTCTGGGTTGTTTCTGGTATTTTCTGTTTTGGTGTTTGCAGTGGTAGTGGGGCTTCGTGCTCCTTCAAGACTTTCAAGTATTGCCGTTTGGCTTTTCTTTACTAACTCATCACCTGTCATACATGCCACATAATTTGTAAAATCTTCAAACTCATTATTGGTGTACAAAGAGTCAGATTCTCCTGGTGCTTCGGCATCTTTCCATTGGTTTAATGTTTAGATGAAGGAAGAAGATGGTGCTAATGGAGTATATGGGTTAATATTGGTTACTGTATGACGATTTCTTTCGGCTTTCATGGCCTGTACACGTCTCTATTCTGCCATCGTAATCCGTTGTCTCATTATTCCTAGTGGTAGGGTGAGTAGCTCTACTTTTTTCTCATCTAAGTCCGGGTCTGAGTCCGAGTCCAAAATCCATCCAATTGGTACCTGGTCATCCTCTACTTTATTAGGTTTTAGTAGATAAGCCATCTGTTGTTCTTTTTCTTCATCTGTGGGTGGGTCAGAGTCATAACTCGATTCATCATTTGTTCCCTCCTCAAATTGTAAGTGGGACTCCCAGTCGGATGACGAGTCTGTTAAAGGTGAGTCAATCCTTGCCATGTTGGCGTAATGTAGTTCTCGAATGGTGCGATGTAGTGGGTCTTCGCTGTCATCACTTGTATTTCTCCGGTAGTTGGTGCCTAGGTGCACGCTAGACTTCCACTAGGCATTGTTAGGGGTAGCGAAATTTGCTACTACGTCCTCCAAGCTGTCATTTAGAGCAGCAAGGTTGGCTGAGGAGGTTAATCTCCGACTTCCCTCCTGTCTAGGTTCCTCGCGCTCCTCTGAACGATTGCAAGTGCTATAGGGCGATTCCTTCCTCCTCTTGTCTCGGCTCGTGTGGGCGTTGGCTCGGCTGTCATCCCTGTCTCGAGTGTCTCTTCCATTTCGAAAGCTTCCACGCCTCGTCTGGGAATTTTGTCTGCTTCCTCTTTCGCGTACTTTTGACTTGAGGAGGAACGTGACCTATGGCGTGTTCAGTCTGGGGGTTGTGAGCCCTCCAAGTAATAATAGCAATCACGTTTCATGTGACCCCATGTATGAAAATGATCACACGTACCTTCAAACTTTGCCTTTTGAGGTGTCCTGTCACTGCTGGCGGTGGCGAGTTCTCTTTGTGACTCCGACGATTGTGTACGTCCTCTTTTTTATTGTCATCCCGGTCGTTTTGTCTTCGTTCATTATCCTGGCGGCGGTCTCAGAATCTTCCTCTTCCACGTCCTCCAGTTCCTTGCAAATTTTCACTAGCCAAAAAACTCTAGAACGGTTTGTAGGGTGTTCTGCCGATGGGTTGTTCACGATCTTTATCTGTCGCCTTTAGTATTTCAAGTAGAACAGTAGATGTCCTCACTTGGGCGACTGTCCATGTTTAGAGAAATCCGATTTATTCTTTATATTTGGAAAGCTTCTTGAGGGTTACTCCAAGTATAGTATCTTCTCCCATGGCCTGTCTAGTACGGCTCAACTGGTTGTTGATGGATATCTAGTTGTTCAGAAACTTGTACCCTTCTTCCGCCTTCATCTTGAGGGCGAAGAATTTTCCATGTAGAGCGCAAAAGTCTTCTTCTTTTTTAGTGGCGTACATCTTCTCAAGCTTATCAAACAGGTCTTTGGCCTTTTGAAATGACCTAACTCTCGTAGCAATGTCTAAATGTAATCCCAGTTCTGGATCGCCAGTAGTTTTTTCGGTGTTACTGCTGCCATGTTGGCTGGTACGGGCCGTACCAATGTTCCGTCCATAATTACTCCCAAATGTTGCATTTAGAGAGACATCTTTATGTCCTCCGCCCAGGCTGTATAGTGGACGGATTTTGGAAAAAACAATATTTTTAAGGCCAAATTTTATCGACCAATTTTTTTTTTAATGAAAATTTTCGAATTTTAAAAAATCCTGAAATTACTCTGTAGAAAAGAGTCCAAACGTTAGAAAAAATCAAATTTCGTCAAAATCAGATGAGAACTGTAGAAGTTACAGGGCAGCAAAATATTAAAATTAAAATTTTTTTAAACTTTGGCAGGCTACTGTGACCAAACAAAGCAAAATGCAATCGAGTTACTTAAGATCCTGACTATTTGAAAGTAGCCTAATTGTTTTAGATATGACTTTTTGAAATTAGCGCGTAACATGTAAAACCATTCCCTTGTTAGATTCCCTTTTATAATAATGATTTCTAAGTTTTTCTACCTGTTCGTCCTGGTGTTCTTTGGCTGCCTGGATGACCTTGTCAACAGTGCCTGCCTTCTCTTTCTCAGCTTTCTTTCCCTTTTTCGGTGGTGAGCCATAGGATCTAGTAGAAATGCCTTTCTTACTTCCTCGCCTCTTTATCTGTCCAGTAAAGATCTGCAAGATTGGCGAACAGTCTTCCCTCTTAGTCTTGGAAGTAGGCTTCTCTGGAACCTCTGGCTTCTGGTCAAGTGGGCTTCTTTCTTCGGTAAAACAGTTGACATAAGAATTCCTTAATACCACTATTTACTTTAATGTTTTGTTACTATTAATCACTCCCTATTTAGTTTCTAGTAGTAAGATATTTGTTTACATTTGTGCTAACAAAACTACTACGTGCTGGAAACTTCTTTAACAACGTAGGTTTTACACTTGTGCATTTTTATTTACTTCTACTCTCACTGGTATTACTTCAGTCGACGAAGGACGCTAAAAGTCTTTATTGAAAATTCAGAAAACAAAAGGAGCTGGAACTGCCTCAACTTCTACTTTTGCCTAATTCTCACTTCACCCAATCTGATTTAAGTTTGATCAATTGGTGAAATATGCTCAACACTCTGGTATTGCCTCAGTAGTGGAGTCTGTTGAATCGTAATCGTCTAGTCCTCTTCCTTAATTTGCTTATCTGGTGTCTTAGGGGAAAAATAACCTATCGTCCCGGCAACAACCCTATGCTGTGTAATGCTAAAGTATAGTCTTACAATGGCCAATTTTACAACGGTCAATTTGATACACCGGTCAAAATCTATGGACCGTACAGCGCTGTTACCATTAGAATAATATTTTTTACAACGGTCTTTGGTTTTAATTTTTTTTATTAACAAGGTCTCTATCTGTAAACCAGATGGAATAATATTTCAAGAAATTACTAGTCGGGTGGATACGAATGACACAAATTCGACAGAATCTAAGACGAGTAATAACATTAGGTTTTAGAAGCCAGTAATTTTGCTAGCTTGAAATTGTTCATTAAATTTTAACCTCTGTCGGCGTAGGCGATTTGCTCGCGAATGAGCATGGCTGCAATTACGAAAAACATAGCAAGCAAATGACACTGAGTGAAAAATTGTCAAATAATCATGAATTTAAAAGTAGAAAAAAACAGTTAGTGATCCTGATATCGAAAGACCTACTATCAAAACTTACGCGAATTTTTGGAGTCTTCTAACGTCTAGTATCGATTTTTTATTAACAATTTACTAAAAATATAGCAATAATTACACAGGCTGTAAACATAAAATGTGAATGCTTCATAACGGGTTCAAACATAAGTCAGCTTTTAATGCGGCGAGTAAAATTGAAAATTTTAGAACCTACATCAAACAAACTAAACAGAAGTTTTTTCTTATTTTTTTAGAGTCTTACAACGTTTAATTACGATTTTTATTAACTATGGACCTGCTAACAAAGAATAATTATATCTTGTGTTAAATTAAAAAAAAATTCTAATTAAAATGGTGCAAAAATCATATGTTACTATACAACGGTCAAAGACCTTTGCAACTTTACAACGGACCTTTAATACAACGGTCAAAATACAACACCCCCTTGAATGACCGTTGTAACGAAGTTTTACTGTATTACAAAAGTTATTTAACAATATACATACAAAAATAATTAACACACCTGATTTCAGTTTCAACACACCCCGTCAGTTGCAGCATATATGGTCTATATGTAATACCCTTCACTTTATTAATATCACTACCCATCAACAATCGACACTTTAATTTTTGTATCTTTAAATTTCGTGCCATTCAACATTGTCCAATGTCAGTTTGTGTGAGTGCATTACCAACTACTATTGGTTACAAACAGATGCATAGAAATAAAATTATGAAATAAAATTAAAAAATAGTCAGTTAATAGTCAGAAGCATTTTCTTACTAGGTAGGAACAAAATACGCTGCAATGCTTTTAGGGGTGTGAAAATGCATACTTTGAGACGATAGCTCAATGTTGTAAGCTATAGGGCTAGGGGCTGTTCTGGAGTATTATTTCACAATTTGCTTACCAATTACTAGAGAGAGAGAAAGTAAACTTTTATTTACACTGGTACACAATTGTTCTTGCCTGAAAGACACAGTAACAAATATGCATTGTTTCACAAAAACGATTTACAAATTAACTATAAAGTCATACTGACGAAGGATGAGAATAATTAAGCTGGAACTATAGAATATAAATGATTATGTGCAATCCTGTTAGAACCACGAACAGCCAATACAATCACTTCTTTAACCATGCAATAGGGCAATATAAAACGCTTTCTAAACTGTTCAAAGAACTGCAATCAACAAATCTATGTATATTTACGTACCTTTAATTACTATGTTTAATAATAATCCAAGAAGCCACTCAGAGGCCTCGACAAAAGAAAGTTCAGAAGTCTTATGTAAAGGTTCAGGAAAGACTGAAAAATATTTGCATTAGATACAGCAAAAATTGTATGGATGTGGAGACGTCCCATCGTAGTGTGGGTCACATCATCAGGTTTAATTTTTAGAATTTGCTATTTAATTTTCCTCGTGTTTTTAGTGTAATTAGTTTAGGTACTGTGTGCATACATTTTTTATAGTTAAGTTTGTTAACCTTATAACTAATCATTTTTGTAAGATGCCAGGATATAATCAATAGTATAAGAGACTAAGCTGAAGCAATGAAGCATCGTTGTTGTTTATTTTTTTAAAATTATGTTAACTACTACTATGACAACAGTCACATTAAGTGATAGGTGAAATGGAAGTAGCTCCACTTGCTTGAATTAATGATAATGATTTTTACTGTTCACTACACCGTCAGCAATTTCGCATAGCATAATCATCAATGATTCTTAATATTTACTAAAAAAGACTATGACAACCAGCTCCACAGTCGCATGGAGTGCTGGATTGAAGTATCTCAACTTAAAAATAATTTTTCTATTTACTACACCAACAGCGTTTTCGCGTGGCATAATCATGATTGATTTTTAATATTTATTTACTAATCTGACTAATGGTAAGGCGTAAGCCGTGTCCTATCATGTTGATTTTAAATGTTGGCAATGTCTATGCCAAAAATGTTGGATGGCAATGAAAGCAGTAGTAATAAAGTATGTAGTAATAATAAAAAAACTTTTCCATTGTCAGTGCTGACTATAGTAAAGCATGATATTTATGATACAGTAAATCATTGCACTGACTTTAATTATAATAATAAACTAAAAAATAAAGGCCTTCAACTATTTTTTAACAGTGTGCGTTTTACGCTGGTTCATTATACGTACCTGTAGTTATGCCTTTTACTACGTTGAGAAAGGAATTGAGTTCACAACATTTCCTCCCACAGATTCTTCTCAAATTCTCCAGACAGCATCGGCCATCTGACAGAGAGTAAGGAAGATCCACGGAAGGAGATAATAAAATAAGATACAACTCGCAGCCCTTCAGCACACAGCGTCTCTGAGCCAAAAAAGGAATTAAAGGATGCTTCCCAAGGCGACAGGAGACGAAGCAAGGAAAAAGCACAGGCGAGCGAGCCAAGGCAGAAACAATCACGCTTCGAAGAAGAAAGGGTCTCCGTCATCAACTCTATAAAATCCTTCAGAATCTTAGTTTTCGATTTTCCATTTTCCCTTCTGGAAATTGGTGGAAAAATGACTAGAAAGGAATCGAAGAACATGGAGACTCCATAAGGAATAAGAAAGCTACGAGGGAATTGTCCCCATGATTCCTGTTGGTGCCATCAACAATCTAAAATTAAGAAAAAGAGAAAACAAAGTGATAACTTTTACATTTTCCTATTCTTATTCTTGGTGTTCACCGTGTTCGCGATTCCTCTCTACAAAGTTATCCTCAGTTCATTGTAAATTACTTATTGAGGTCAATTGGACCAAACATGTAAAATTATAAAGTCAAAAATTGTAAATTGTGAATCACCTGTAATCAACCTGGACCTGGAATTGGAAAATATTAGATGCCGCACCCGCGGCATCCGTAAGCGTATCGTTTTGTAAATCATTATATTGTAAATCATTAAATGAAACCTAAAAAAGAAAACAAAAATATAAATAATTCATTATATATTCAGTTGTGGCCCTCGACCTTAATTCGTTTAGGAAATATTACATTCGAAGTTGAACTTATCTTTTCCTTTTCGATTTGAATAATTAATATAAACTTATATTCTTAAACTTACCTTCTTATCTCCGTTCGTTGAGCGTTCTAATTTCCAATTGGCAAACTTCCTATTGATTCTCATATTTTCCATAATCGAATCTAGAAATAAGAAACCAAATATAAAATAATTAATTACGGCATAAATAATTGGCAATCTCATTTAGTCGTCAGCTGTGGTTCTCCTAACTCGCTGTACGTAACTTAGGAACTACGGTTTATATATGAAAATTAGCAAAAATAAGTAAAAATAACGTCAAAATTAAGGTGAGACTGGGAGAAGCGAACCCGCAGCTCAAGGTGTCTTTTGCGGGTTTGTCTTATAAGTTGGAGTGGACGGTGGAGCAGATACACAGTTCGTATCTCTCTGCAACATGGCTTTGCCGTCGTCCGCCCAACTTCCCGAACTAACATAATTGGAAAACTAAACTTAACTCAAATAAAAACTATAAACCTAATTAAAATAAAATGTAAATTTTCATATTTACCTGATTGACATCCAAAATTTAGGGTCGTTGGTCGGCCTGGACTGGTAGTAATGGTGCGGTGTGTGTCCGTAGCATGCCTTTCTCTAATTCCCGGACACACTCGACCGCACCTCTCCGTCCTTTCTGGGCTGGATGTGGTTGCTGGGCACGGAGTCAGCACCGCATCCCCAACGATCCTCCTGCAGAATAAATAAATATGAATTAACCTAAATAAAAATAAAAACTTACCCCATTGACTCAAAATTCAGGACAAGTCGTTGCTGCTGAACTAGTGGACCGTGGACATGGAGCGCTTGCCGTCTGGAATGCTCGACAATACAAGCGCTTCTCACTGTCTCTTGTCCGTCCCTTCTAGCGGCGTTGGAGCTGGGGACAACCAGGAAAATGGCTCCTATTTCCCGAGCCCACAACCTTCACGTAGACTTGTCCTCCTGCAAATAGAAGCAAAATTAGTAAGTCTTCATTTTCCTGTCCTCATCATTATTGGCAATTAAAACTAAAATAAATTAAGCAAAATTTCCCAGACAGACCAAATTTCCTCGGTGGGACCTGGAAACATTCGACCGTGTACATGCTATGTTTGCCGTGTACGGTGGACATGGTTCCGTAGTCCCTCAGGAAGTCGGGAGCTCGTGGTAGCGAAGCAAGGAAAATGGATGATTTTTCCAAAGCCTTGACTTCAGCCACCGAGCTACTTGTCCTTAGAATTCGAACACATAAAAATAAAATCCAAATCCTAGCTAAAATAAATTGTTTATTTAAATTAAGATAAATAAAATTAGCATTCTTACCATCTGTAGCTATACTGGAGATTCTTGGCTGGAGCTTCAGCTGAGCCTCTCTCCCCCTCTTTTCATAGGTCTCCGGCCTCCTCCGGAGTAGTAAAACACCCCCGTAAATTAACTGAAACACTACCATCTGACATCTACCATCCTTCACACCCTCATCTTAATATTATTATTAAATTATAAAATTAAAATTAATTCATCTTTTCGGAGAATTTTGGGGATGCATAAGGGAGAAGGGAAGGTAAACTCAGGTATGGCCTCCCACCCCCTTATTATTGGGAAAGAATACCATACTCGTTTTAACGTTAATACTCTTGATTATAATAACTTAGATACGCTACTTATTGTATTTGCGCTCTGTGTAACGTAAAAAGGTCTCTAATGTAAACCAATGTTAATAATGTTTTAGTATGGCGGTTCAAAATTATGTAAGGCAAAAGCAGTTCTACCAAAAAGTTAGAGTAGCCCCTAAATCAGTGGTAGGATCATTTCTTTAAGTAAGTTAAAATCAGTCGTGCGTCCTCTCACAACTTGTCATTGGCAATATCACGTAGTTGAAAATGAAAAATTTCTAACAAAAAACACTTATGCAAACTGTTCTTACAGATTCGTCTACCCCAAGTCTGCATAGTCTACAAAAAAATCCGCAGTATTCTATGCCAAAAACCCAAGCCAGAAGAGCAGCAGGTAAAAAACACTCAAAACCAAAACCAGCATCCTTGCCTGCGCCTTCTACCTTATCTACAAAAAATTTAAAATTTTCAAAAACATCTAAGCATTTTACTCCCTCACGTAGAAGCGCTTCCATAGTTAACGTTCTAGCAAAGCCACTAACATAGAAATGGTTTTACATGGAACTCGTCGATTTCAAAACGTTATGTCTACAAAAATCAGGCTACTTTTAAATAGTGGGAATCCAAAGTAACTGGAATGCATTTTAAAAAACTTAATACACATAAATGGTGTCTGTGTGTAGGTACAGACGTTAGCTATTCGGAAGCGTTAACAAAAGTTGCTAACACAGAGTCGTTTCGGAGACAAATTATTTTATCATCCTAGCCTATTTAAGAATTAATAAAACG
The DNA here is from genome assembly GCA_949802685.1 of Dicyrtomina minuta. Lineage (NCBI taxonomy): Eukaryota > Metazoa > Arthropoda > Collembola > Symphypleona > Dicyrtomidae > Dicyrtomina > Dicyrtomina minuta. Next base: position 56,581 of record CATKUY010000356.1, read on the forward strand.
TCAAAATCCATAGCTTTCACTAGACGGGACTCGGAAACACAGTGATGGTGTCTGTGAGTAGGTAAAGACGTCAGCTATCTAGACGCGTTAAAAAATGCTGAAATGACAACGTCCATTTCTTTCACTGGAAAAAACTAAATACACAGGAATAGTGTTTGTGGGTACGTATGGCGTCAGCTACAAGATAGCGTTGAAGAAAGTTAGTGAAAACAGTCGTTTTTGAGATGTTAATTATTATTGAATCCCAGCCGTTGTAAGTATTTTTGGAATCACAACGTCCATAGATTTACCACGATAAATTTTGGAAACGCGAAGATTGCATCTATGGGCAGGCGTCGGCTCAATGGAAGCTTTAGAAACAGTTTCTTAAAAAATTTTTATTTTGAAATGTAAATTATTTTAGCATCCCAGGCTATCAAAGGAATGTTAAAATGTCAACGTCTTTAGCATTCACAGGACAGAAGTTAAAAACACGGAGATAGTGTCCGTGAGTAGGTACAGATGTCAACTATTTAGATGCTGAGCTTAAACATCTAATGAAGTGGTCATATCTAGTGCCGTAATACTGTCAAACTATTGTATTGTAAATTAATATTGTATTGAAAGTTGTAATTGTGAATTACAATACAATTAGAGTATACAATTACAATTCGTACTTTTGGAACCTTACATAGACACCTAATTAGGATTAAATTGCTGACTTGATGTTTACCATGAATTCATGGATTTAAAAAGAAATTGTTATGATGACGTCTTTTCTTGATGAAGTTCTTTTTCTCACGTACGTAGTCCGAAGGCCTATATATTTCATTCCGTTAACAATAAGTTAAGATACTACCTACCCATATATTCTGGTAGGTACTTTTACTACCCTTGACCAAAGGACTGAAACAAGTGGCAAATGAAAATACTATAGATGTGAATGACAAGGTACCGATTCCTAGTGGACAATAATAACCAGCCGCATACATCAATCAGCAATTCACACAACAATTAAATAATATGGGCCAGCAAATCACTTCACAAGTCAACTATAACACTTTTACACAACTTTGAACTTTCAGAATAAACATCCTGTCAAGGTTTTCAAACTTTGAACGTAATAAAAATTCGAAATGGCAAACTTTGGATGCTGAAGTAAATAAAAATATCTCAAAGCAAGAAACGAAGATGAGTGGTGTCAAGGCGCAGCTAGCTGATCTTAACCAGCAATTACAAAATTCAGAACGGAAAATCAAAGTATATGAACGTGAAAAACAAAGTAAATAATTCATGATATCAAGTTTTCAAGTGACTAATTTAGCTTGTAAAGATGCCAAAGTAGTTCCACAAGGAAAACGTAAATTACCAAGCGTCAAAATAATCAGTGCAAAAGAGTCAAAAGGGACACAAGTAAACCCCCTTTGATTTTTGTGCAGCCAGCTGATAAGTTATATGTCGCATCAGTAATAGGCAGCAAATCCAAATTGAAAGAAACATTACTAGAAGTCCGTATCAAACTATGCCGAAGCAAGAAAGAACAAGACATCCACAAACATCTGATGAAACAGTACCGGATTAAAAAGATAACCCAGAATCTACTAATGCTAAACTAGTAGTGTATTTTCTTTTGAAGCTGACCGTGTTAGGTACAAAAGCGACAGTACTTCACTTTTAATTGTGCAAACCTGAGAGTCTCGGTTCACACACAAACACAAAACGGTAACAGATCTATTAAAAATTGTCTATTGCAATGTACACGGTTTACAAAATTTAACAAAACTTGATAATATTGATTTCGAGGAAATAATTAAGCACGACCTTATATGTATAAGCGAAACTTGGATTGAATCGGAAAAACTTATTTTAGGATGTTATTTTCAAATTTGTTTTAGCATTCACATTGCTAGTAGCAGATTAAGTAATAAGGTTAGGCCATCAAATGAAGTTGAAATTGTTATTAATCAAACTATTCTCAAATTTAACAGTGTCCCGTATAAGGAAAACCATATAATCCTAATATAAGTAAAACATATAAAATGTCTAGAGTAATTTGTAATTGGTAATGTCTATATAAACACTAACATGTTTTCTTATGCTAAAACGTATACAGAACTTACCAAAGCTGTAAAGTTGACTCTTTATATGCTAAGAAAAACGCTCATTATTTAAGGAGATTTCAATAGACAAATCCAAGCGAAATGCGGTTTAGATCACAAGCTAGTTGAAGCTAGTAATTTATCCAGAGTACCACTAACTTGTGATGAGAAAATCAACTACACGGCCCTGTATTTTCGAAAATTTGCTGAACTTTGCACGCTGGCAATTATAAATGGTAGAGAGGCACCGGACATTCCAGCGAACTATACGTATGTTAGCGGGAGGGGAAGGTCAGTCATTGATTATTGTCCAGTTCATTACAACCTCAATAGTTTTGTACAAAAATTTGAGTGTCCTAATATAAATAATTCACATCATGTACCTATAGCAATACATCTTAAACGTTTTAGAGGATATTGCATGCCAAAAGGAGCAGCTAGCTGTAATAAAAAAATTCTTTTCAAGGCAGAACAAATTTAACTATTAAGTCAAGCTATGAATTCACAATTAGCTGGCAATGAAGAACACAATAATGTAAATGAAATAAGCAAAATTATTACTAATGAAATGTTTACTGTCGCAAATAGACTACACTATGTGTGCTATCGTATACCAAAGTTCAGTGTTAAAAATAAGCCATAGTTTAACGAAACCTGTAAAGCCTTAAGACTTAACATGCAATTATGTAGAGTACAATGTAAGAAACTTGATTTTGGGTTTGATACTAAGGTATGATTTGGGGACGCAAAGAGAAAATTTAGGAAGGTCTGCAGAAAAGCTGAATCAAATTATTATGCAGAAATTAGAGACCGACTAGTTAACATTAAAAATTGTAGCCTATTCTGGATCACCGTTAATCTTTTCAAGGACAAATCAAATAATAACTACACCAGCATACGTAATTAATAATAAGAAAGTTTCTACAAAAGTATTATGCTGCCTAGGAATTTATATAACGTAGATTTTTACGGGGTCGGAGATAAACATAAAGACAAAGAAATTTACAATTTACGAGCTAGCTCAAGCGATCAAACAATTAAAACTAAATAAATCGCCACGATTAAATGGAATATCAAACGAGTCACTGAAGGGTCTACCAACCAGTTAGATGCCACAGTTACTGACGCTGTTTATTAAAATTATGACTGAAGAAAATTGCATAAGCAGCTGATCCAAAATTGAAAAAGTGACATTATTAAAAAAAGGAGATAAAAGTCACCCTGCTAACGATAGAGGAATTGCCTTACTGAGCTGTGTTTTAAAGCTGTTAACTCAAAAATTGCTTGTAAGACTGACACAATGGATCACAATACACAAAATTCTGCCAGAGACTTAAACGGGTTTTTAAAAAAACCGTTCTTGTATGAATTAGGTAATTTTACTGGCGGGAATTATCCATAATCATATTCAAGTCTCAAGTAGAAAAGTGTACGCTCTGTTTGTGGACTACAAGTAGGATTTCAAATCAGTCAGTCCTAAACTCCTGTAGTTCAAACTACACAGACTCGGTGTGAGTGCTTAAGGTATAACGATTCTAAAAAACATCTACAAAAATGCAGTAATTAAAGTAAGAAGAGAACACGGTCACACATCATCGATAGAAGTCACAAAGGGAGTACTACAAGGTGAATTACTGTCACCCTTACTATTTTTGCTCTTTGTCTCTGACATGGATAAATATTTTGCTGCAAATAATCTTCAAGGCCTAAGCATTAACCATGAGATAGCAATCTTTATGCTCATGTACGCTGACGACACGGTTATACTAGCCTTCCTAAAAGGAGATCTGAAACAAAAACTTGAAACACTAGAGCGCAACTGCAACAAAAACCAGCTAGCTGTCAATGTGGCGAAGATCAAAGTCGTGATATTTGGCAAGAGTCCTAGCATTGAAGTGAAGTCCATTTTTAAATATCAGGGGGAACAAATTGAAGTAATAAAAGAATATGCCTACCTTGGAGTACAATTTAACTTATCTGGTGTCTTTAGTAAAGCAGCAAAATTATTCATCACTAAAGCTTTTAGATCAAACGGCGGACTGTAAAACTTGAAAAGCAGAAGTAGATCAGATACCTGGGACGCAAAAAATTAACTCATTGAATCGGTATAAATGGCAACGCTTCTGTATAGCAGCGGCATATAAGGACTTAGATATGGTGATCAAATTGAGCCGGTTCGAACACGTTTTATCAAATCAATTCTCACGCTCCCAAGAAATACTCCGAACTTTTAGGTACGGCTCAAAGCTGGAAATTGTTATCTCAAAATTACAGTGCTAATACAAGCTCTAATGTACTTAATCAAGATAATTAAATGGAAAAAACTAGAATCCCTCGCATTATATACGAAAGACTATTGTATCTAGATAAATTCACACCAGAAAATAAGCCTAATTATAACTGGGTGACACAACTTAGGCAAAAGCTATCTGATCTGGGTTTTGATGATCTATGGCTCAACATTACTAATGACAAAATCAAAATGAAACTAGACAACATCATAGAAAAAGCGGCGCAAATCTCTGATGAACAAGATGTGGAAAGAGCTTTTCTCTTAAGTTACAATCCCTACTATATCTCTTATGCGGGAACTAATTAAGTAGCTAGCTAACTTAACAAACGTGTTTTTATCATAAGACTAGAATAATGGCTCACCTTCAATTGGCAGAAACAAATAATTTCACTTTTAGAATAAAAAACGACAAAATCAAATAAGACTCAGCAAAGAAGTGCAAAGCATGCAGTTTGGGGGTACTAGATTCCTTAACACATTTACTCTTTGCGTGCCCAACGTTTAGCGAGGAAAGAAGTAAATATTTGAAGAAATATACTTTAGGGGATAAAAATACTAATATTAAATTAAATTATTTCTTGCAACGACACACGAGTGTTACACAATCTTTTTTACTATATAAATTCTGTACTAGTTAAGAAATCAATTTATATAGGCTAAGATGGTAAAATATTATTAAAAACAACAAATATTGTAAAATTATTATTATGATTTGGGTGTGGGCCTAGGCCCGTATATGCAATTAATCAATACATACAACTACATTTAGTTAAAATTTTAGAGAATAGGGTCTCTCTGTTTGCTCGTTAGTTAGAAACGTTATAAAAAGTTGCCTAAAATGATTTTTTTCAGAAATATAAATTATTTTAGCATCCTACCCTGTCTAAGTAATGTTAGAATGTCAACGTCCATAGACGTAAAAACACAAGTTTAGTGTCTGTGGAAAGGTGAGAATTTCAGCTATTCCAAAGCGTTTAAAAACACTGCTTAAAACGAGTCGTTTAGAAGAAATAAATTATTTTAGGATCCTAGCCTATGTATGTCATGTTAAAATATCAACGTCATAGCTTCTACGGGACGGGACTTGGAAACACGGGGATGGTGTCTGTGGGTAGGTTTAGACGTCAGCTACTTAGAAGCGTTAAAAAAAGTTGCCCTAAAAAGAGTTTTTGTTGTTTTGGTTATCGAGCTTTGATATTGTCGTGAACGTAGGGAATCATTGCGTCTTGGCCCTAGTTTTAGCCAAATAAAATTTTTAATTGTAATATTAATAATGTTGTTATTTTAGAACCTTAAGGCAGTTGCTACTGTGATATTTTTATGCTTTTAAGATGCTAAGCTTAAGTTCATGACCATCTATTGAAAGGGTTTTGTCCGTCCGTCTGTAAGCTTTTCGCTTCAGGTAAGTTTTTAACTGACTTTCTTTAAATAATTTTAAAAGGCTAGCAAAAGCAAACGCGTAGTGGTGTACAGCTTTTGGTAAGGATCGCATTATTTGGTTTTCCGCAGTTAGCGGTTAAATGGAGCATCTTTTAACATTTTTTAAACATTGTTTGCTCTCCAAAAAACGCCTATGTAAACACATTAGGGAGAAATTATATATTTATTTACAACTGGCTTCACTATAACGCTTGCCGTTTAGACACAGTAATGACAAAAAACATCTTTAAAAAATAATTATGATTTAACGATATAAATAAACGATTTAGAATTAGCTGAGACAAATTTATATTATATAAATGGTTATGGGCAATTCGGCAGGATCCTATAATTGTAGCAACTACTATTTCTTGTATCATTTTTGACGAAAGGCGCAGTTCTTTACGAAATGATTCAAAGAAACTAGTTATAGTACCCCTAGCTCCAACAAGGAGTCCAACCACTTCCAAATTCTTCAATTAGTACTTGTCTATGAAGTAAGGAATGAATGGGTTATAATAGGGAGGTTGTGCAAACGCAAAACTGGCACTTTAACTTTAGCAATTGCAAAAGAATGCGCGCAGAAGAACAGCGCCATGTTTTTACTATTTTCTGTATAGTGATACATGTATTGTAAAAACATTACAAGTCAATCACGAGCTGAAACGTATTGCTAAAGTACATTTGCAGTACGGGCAGGGATACTGCGAAAGTTGCGAAGAGGTTTCTCAAAACAGAAAATAGTAAAAACATGGCGTCGTTCTTCTGCGCACATTCTTTTGCAATTGCTAAAGTTAAAGTGCCAGTTTTGCGTTTGCACAATCTCCCTAATGAGCCTGCTTTTCGATATTCACTTTCTCTGCTTGCAATAAAAACTGCTCCATACGTATTGTTGGGTCCAAAATATACCTCGTCTTCAAATTTTTACGCCAGCATATGTCTACCAGTTTTGAAGCAGCATAAGACACTTCCCAATGCACAATCCAGTCGAGCGTTCTGAATAGGCCTGCCAGATCTTGGCTCACCAATTCCGGGACACCAAAACACTTCAAAATATTAGGGTTTTATTACAACGATATCACTCTAACCTACTTAGGTATATATTAAAACAAACAAGGGCTCACGCCCTTGTTTCATGGCGGCCTTAACAGCAAAATTAGGCATTTTGGATTTGCCGCCCAATTTTGGATTCAATTTACAGGTTTTAAATTAAGGGAAGCAATAAGGCCGCACAATGTGTTGTTTGTTATGTTATTTATAATTAATTTCTGTAATGCAACCAAAAATTCAAAATTCCAATGTTTGAATTTCCGAACGTCTTTACAACTTCAATGCACTCATTCTTCCTTTTCCTTTACCACTCCACTGCATTGATGCACATACGACATGCTGGTTCTAGGCAGTTTAACATTCTGCAGCGTCTAACGCATACCAGCTAGCGTAGTGGTCTACGCATTGAGAAGATCCTCATATGACCGGTGTTCGAGTCTGGGTGGAGGGATTATATTTTGGAATTCTTTTTACAATCAAGCGTTTTCATTTTTTTTGATGTCATATTTTAATGTTATAAAATTATTTTCAATCCGCAATCTCTGCTACAATACCCTATACTTTACTCCGTTTTGAAATAAATATTGTAGGTACTTAGGGATCGTCCATATTTGATGTCATTGATAGGGTCAGTGGTTGAAGTCGAGTACTGATGACATTCCATGTTAAAAATAGTTGTTTAAGAAATGAATGGCAGCGAGGAATGCGAGAATCCATAAATTTTAGGGTTTTGTGATGACATTAATTACAGATAACCCATTACACCACGACACACAAATTAATGTTTCTTATGTTGGTTGTTTCGAACATGCACGAGATACTTTGAATTTGGCTTACGGGTGCCGAAGCCGCCATTGAGGTTCAGTGTTGCTTATGGTACCAAATTTAAACTCGATTTTGTGCACTTTCAAACTGCTTTTTGTTTTTGTGCTCTATGGTTTAAATACCTGCACATTTTAGACCAATTCAAATTCAAGTAACACTTGGCGTATCGTTGCAGATTAACATATAACAAAATAATCTTATACTAGGTGTGTGTGTGTGTGTTTGCTTCTGAAATATGTTAAATTGTGATTCTCGAGTGCAAGATGAGTGTAACGAATGTATTTTCGACTTTTGAGTATTAAATCCATTTCGTTCAAAAATAATGTGGATTACATTGCGTCTCAGTTTTTTCAAAATGACGTAGTAGTAATGAACGTTAATGTCATCAGTTATCGTGTTCATTTTTAATTTGAAAATCTGTAACATTGTACCTACTATAAATTCCCCTTTTATGCACTTAATACTGGCTAGTTCATTCTCTATGTACCCTCAAATTACCTTAACGATAGACTGCAAATTCGAAGGCATATCGAATTGTGTGAAATAACTTCGGTAATTGTTGAAATCAAGAAAATGCTGGAAATGTCATCCCAGTGTCTCATGATGTCATCATGTTTGTTATTCATTAAAAATGCATTAAAATTTTAGACATTTTAATATGAAAATTTAAAATACTTACATTAATTCTCGAGTTAAGTGCTACGTAACTCCTTGAATACTTTCTTTATCAAGAGCATCTGAGATGCATATTATGTGTAAGTAGCATTTGAATGGACATTCAATGATTCAATCATCTGGAGTCCGAGTACCAAAAAAATAAATAACTCCACTCACTCCTCACTCTCCCTCATGCATTGAAAACAAAATCACACATTACAGGGTGATCTGCAAATGACGTCAACCAAATTATAACAATGTTGCCCCACCACTATTTTAACGTTTTAACATTGAGTAAGCGACTATTCTAAAATGGAATGTCATCATCCAACAGTACGGACCTGGATAGACGAGATAGCCCTAAATTAGATATCATTCACGAACGATTATTAAGGGGTTGTCCATACAAGATGTAATTATCTCAGTGGGTAGATCCCACAAAAACCTTCACCGCGTTTATAAGCTTGCATTCAGTGTTACTAATTACATCATTTATGGATGATCACAAGGGTTGCAAATGTTGTCCTGTATATGACATTGCGTTAAAAAAGTTTTAAACGATGTCTTTAACAAATTGGTAACAAAGTGCCTAATACGTTGTACGGGTTGTTCACAGGAAACATTTTAGGGTTGCTTAGTAATGCTCGTCTATTGTCGCGTTTTCACCTTAACTGTGAAACACATAAATAACTCGACAAGGGAAGCCTTGTAATAAATTATTGACTGAAAGAAAGCATTCCTTAGACGTCACGCATAATTCGTACCTGCGAAGCTAAAATAACCAACGCTCACACGGGCTGAATAAATTGTCCCCTCGAAGGCAAAAAATAACCTTAACTACAAAATGCACTACTTGTTCACTCCAAGGCCAAAAATAACCTTTCTTAACAACAGTGTATAATTTGTACCCGCGTCGCTAAAATAACCAACGCTGACACGGACTGAATAAATTGTCCCCTCGAAGGCAAAAAATAACTTAACATCAAAATGCACCACTTGTCCACTACAAGGCCAAAAATAACCTTTCTTAACAACACGGTGTATACGCCCCTTCACCATCAACTCCTAAACTAGTAGCTGGTATAGTCTTAAAATTTTTAATAAATTTTTTACAAGCAGGATTTGTCATTAAGTCATACCAACAGTCATAAATTCATTAACAACCATTAATGCATCACAATTGTGAATTTATGACTGATGGTATGACTTAATGACAAATCCTGCTTGTAAAAAATTTATTAAAAATTTTAAGACTATACCAGCTGCTAGTTTAGGAGTTGATGGTGAAGGGGCGTATACACCGTGTTGTTAAGAAAGGTTATTTTTGGCCTTGTAGTGGACAAGTGGTGCATTTTGATGTTAAGTTATTTTTTGCCTTCGAGGGTGTTACCTTCCAGGAATATTGCTTATATTTATGTGAGGTTATGCACAATTGTTAGAGAGGGTCTGTGAGGACACTCTTCGTAAAGGGGTGAGGTGAACTCAATAAGTTACTTAAATAACACAGGTATGTTTTTTAGTGAGCTGGTCCTTAGGCACCAGGTCTCTTTATTCATCAATAAGTAAATTGACACACAATAAACACAATATTAATCTAATATTTATTTAATATTAATTCACCTGAATTTACTGTTAGGTGATCCAAAGTTAACTAATAATATTTTAATAACGTAAGATTGACCATACCTTCTCTGGTTATCTTGGAATACAACAATGGGGTAATGCTGTACTCGGGGCTATTCGAGTCAGTCCCTTACTAGGGTGAGACTAAATTAAAGTGCGTAATTAAGTGTAAGGTTTGTGAGTGAATCTCTGTGAGCAGCAGTATGTGTGTGTGTGTGTCTCAGGAAAAATATTCTAAGTCTTTGGCAGACTAGAAATTTTTCTAAGTGTTTCGCGGGATGTTGAGAATATCTTCTAAGTCTTTCGCGTTTTGGTTCACACTTAGATAATAACAACTCTGCGTACCCTTAGCCTGAACCAAGCCAAGGAGACCAAGATGTTACTATAAATACGAAACTTTCTCGATAGTCCCTTCTGCCCAAAGGCTAGGGACTCTTCTCTCCAGAGAAGGAGACCTTCGTATTTGAGTCTTATAAGGTGCGTGACTATCAGACTCACTGCGTACTCGGATAGCTTTCTATCCAAAGACCATGAGTCTGACTAACTCACCAAGACTGAGAAAGGCACTGCACAAGATCTACTTGAGGTCTTCACTGCTCGGCGTCTCGGGATCAACTGAACTGGCTAGTGTGGCAGAGGCCCCTTTTATACCCGTCCGGAGACGTATGTACATGTAATGGGCGAGGTTGGAAATGTTCGGGGAACGTTTTCATCCAGCCACCTGTTTTGGCTCATGTTTCAATGAGTCAGCTCCAAGTTCTATTTTTAGCTATTTTTAATGGGATTCTGTCAAGTGAGGCACTTTAAGGCATCCTGTTAATATGTATGCTTAATGTAAGCATAGGTGCACGTGCAACGTTGGCGTGCAGCTGACAAACGTTTGTGGGTCAAAAGGAATTTTCCCACGAAACCATCTGCCACTTCAAAGCAACCGCAAGCAGATGTTCAGAACATCTGTGGACCGGGTGTGCAAAGAATTGGACCATCTGGTCATGCGCCCTCTGGTTGGCTCAGGTACATACTAAAAGAATGTATGAGTCATCCAGTACAACTGCTTACCAAGCATAACGGCAGTTTTTATATAGCTACTATGTTTTAGTTATATATGCTCCTGCCGTGCACCGGGCTTACCTGCTTATAGCACTATATGGATACATTTAGTGTGTGTAGTGTGTCTCCCATGCCACACAAAGATTGTCGTTCTCTCGACGTTTTTCACATGTCTGTGGCGAGAGGATCTCCAGACATGTGTTCGGTGTCATATTACACACACGGAGAGGGGAGACCAAAACTAAAAGCATCTCTGCACTTGCTCTCGTTCCTTCCTTCCTGACACTCTCTCTGTGTATCAAGATGCCTGTGTCGGGTACCTACTATTTTAAGTTGCAATTTAGGTAAGCAAAAGTTGATAGTCAACACCGCTGTCCCCCAATTCTTGACTGGTCTCCAGTCACAAATTCATGAAAGTTTACTTTGGAACGCAACTGTTATGCTTAGTTACTATGGCACACTACTATACCCTTGCAATTTGAATGTCATTTTAATTAAATAAGAAACTATTACTATCTATAAAGACGACTACTCGGCTTTATCGTATTTGACTAAGTTTGATCAGGAAACCTTAGACCCTTTTGTCGTTTCATTTGAAACTGGACGGGGCGTTTATAGCCAGTTTTGTCCGCTTTTTGGATAGTACCAAGAATAAGTCCAAAATACTAACCTAAAAGTTTGTTTCAACTGTTTTTAGAGGTCTTTGACAGGTACATCAGACCAACCGCTCAATCAAACAGAGCTTCACAAAGCGTATAATCCTGATAGACAGTCTTTAGCTTTGTATCAATTTTGATACGTTAATATGGGAATGATAAATCCAAATTACAATGTGCTACTACAAGCTCGACTACAGCATTCAATTGTGTTCCTATTTGGTTAAATATGAAATTCACAAAAATTTAAAGGACTGCTCTTCTTTGACTACCACCATTTTCTACATGTACAGTATTTTATAATCTTGTTTCCTAATTTTAAGTTTGTTTTCCTAGTTTGTTATATTATCAGGAGTGATTCATTCAGTTGGCTATGCTGACGAATCCTCGCCTTCTGCTTATAACTATTCAACGAAATAATTTACGCTATAGTAATTTATAGATACATGATGTACGAATGTGAAGACGCTACTCTTCACAATTCTCACAGGCTATTTAGTGTGACTTTAAGTCAATACAACATGCATGTTTGCAACAACTCCTGTTTTGCAACTCCGTATACCTACGTTGATGTTAACATTGGGTGAGTTCTACAAGTCTAGATAACCTTTGTCAGAGTGGTCAATCTTGGTTTTATAAATAGTTCTACTAACCCTTTCTATTCTACATTTACTCTACTGCAAGTTAAAGTTAACATTGCTTACAAAATTTAGCAAACCACCGTTTGTACTACTTAGAATAGGGCTGTCTACATAATTTGTTTTAGGAAGCTTCTAGGATCCTTTTAAATTGTGTTTTTCCAAAGAGCCTTAACTACTCTGCTCTGCGTAACAAGGTGGTACACAGTCACAATACTATTAAAAGTTATTTACCAATTTTTTGTATTTTTTATTTTGTTTTAACATTTTTTATTTTTTTTTTGATTTTTGTGGTAAATGCTTCTGTCTACTAGTTTTCTACGGTCTCTTTGGCTACTCTATAAGCATTTGTTACATAAGACATATATTTATATCAGCTTTCCTGAGATGCTCCCAGTACGCTGGTGTCCCAATGTCTTCTTTCTAGTCATCATTTCTGGTGATGGTTCTTCTGTTATAGTCGTCAACTCTGTATGTCCTCTAGGTGTCTCGTTCATGATCTCGTTATAACGCCTTTCATCTTGTTCAGCTTTCTCGCGTTGTTCACGATCGTATGTGTAAGAGAAGTGCCACCATTGGATCTTGTCCTTTATGTAGTTGAATACTTTCTTCAACAATACTATTAGCAACACGGTGCAAACCAGGATTATAAGTATCTCCAAATATGTAGGTAGAGTACATCTAACGGATTTTGCCTCTGCATTGGTAATCTGAGTCATCAATGTTGCTAGTATGACTCCTTTGCGGTTGTTTTCATACAGCAAGTAGGCTAGAATCAGAGCTGATATGGTGATCCAGATCCAAACAAATCCATGAGTCTCTTGTGCTTCCGTTAATAACCAGTGCACGTCCTCAGATGTAGTTTGGTTGTACAAGTCCAGTTCCTCCAATTTGTCCACAGAAATCTTATCGTCCCAGTCAAAAGGATGTTTCCAGTTGTCATCATAGTATCGACTGAAGTTGGTGAATCTAGGTCGTTTAGCTGCTACTTCTGGGTGAGTAATAACTAAATTTCTAATGTTAAACCAATTTGACGGTATGACTCGAGATATTACAGGCCATTCTGAGTCATATTCCGTCGTACAAGGAAAAGCAGGCTGTGCGATGATAGTGCCATTTACTACTAACGCACAATGGCAATTTAAATTTAATTCAATATTTCCTATTTTTGTTGGATTCTCCATGACATCATATGTGACATTAGGACAAACTACGTGTGTGTCAAGGTACTTCAAATGAGCCACGGAGATGCGCTTTGGGCTGATTGTTGTTACTCTGGTTGTTTGATCTTCTATGCAATCAAACTCGCAGACTTTACGAAGTGTGGAGACTTGGCTCCCACGGACAATTTCTTCAATGCAAGGTAGGTAGCTATATTTGATGTTGTTAGATTTCGGCAGGATGCATAATCCACCATGGCGGTAATTGCATTCTTGTAATTCAATGTCATCGTAGATTTTGAACATATCTTTATTTCTGGCTATTAGTTTAGTAGGTAAGTTAAGTTTGCAGGTGTGATTCTGATGTGAATAATCAATTGGTGTCAACTTCAAGAGTTTCCACCGTTGATTGATAGTTCGAAAAGGTATCTGGACCTTTACTACAATATCATCTGCATCGTACATGCATTCAGCTAGTTCATACTTGTAATATGCATCATATGTATTCCCAGGAATCACAATTTCTTTGCCATGCTTGGCTAATTCCTTGTCAAGAGACTGGGTTATGTTTCGAAGCACGTTCCAGGTTATGCATGTTTCCGGAATTAGTTTATTGTTACAGGCTGTTTTCAAACTTAAATATGTTGTGGTTACTAAGTGTTGATGTTCGAGCATTTCCTGTTCTGCTAATAGCATGGTGTTACGTAGAATGCCGGCAGCATCTCCATCGTAACGCTCATTTATTTCTTGAAATTTCTGAAAAATATGCTTAAGGGTGTCTTGTTGTTTCTCGGTGAATTTGTGAATTACATCCTGTATTTCTCCAACGCGTGTAGCTACTTGTATTAGTCCTTGATGTTCTACGTCCAAGTTTTTCTTTAGTCCTTTGACAAAGTTCTTGAGTCCCTGTTGTTGTTGTATTATATCTTGCGTAGTAGAATCCAACGCCAATCCGAATAAGCTGTGATTTATCTCGCCAACGAACGGAAAGACTGCAGACCTTTTTGTTCTTGAGATGATCAAATCATCTATCCATCCTTCTTTGTTAGTGTAATGAGGGTGGTTAGTTGGTTTTGTGTGTTCAAGGCCTCGTTGCAATCTGCCGAGGAGATTGTACGTCGAATTCTGCATCTGTCGTATCCATTGGATCATATCGCAGAGCCTAATGTCGTCGCACTTGAATGTTGAATTCAGGAATTCGCCTTTCATTTGCGGTGCTATGGGGACTCGAAAGAATACCGGGACTGAACCTTCATATAGATAAACTTTTGGTATTGGTTCGACAGAAACTCCTACAATCACGTGAACCATATCGAGATCACTTGCAATAGCAAAATAAAACGATGCTACTAGGATTAGTAGAGATGACGCCATCTTGATGATAAATTAGTTGTTTGTTTGTTGCTTGATTCCAAAGTGCCAGTGAGTATTTTCAGATGTTTAAAGTCCTAGGCCTAGGTTATGTGCTTGTATTGTCTCCTGAAAGCAACACAAGTACGAGTTGATTACTCAGCTGACGTTTAAGGAATCCATTTGATCAACATGATGATCAAATTTAGTGCCCCTCTCTAGGGCTTTGACCAACTCTATGGCCAAACCAATCAGGCTCTCTTAAAGGCCTTCCACTTCTCGAGAATCTGCCTGTAGCTTCTTCGGGCGCTTGCAAGTCCTCTACTGACTCTTGTCCTTCTTCTTCTGAGTCAGATAAGTTATTGTTAACAATTAATTCTGATCCTTCCTGAGGTTGAGGAACTGCCTGTTTCCGAGATAGTCGACATATCGGAGTAGACTCTTTCAACTCAAGTAATTCCAACATTTCTATGCAAATAGTTGCTACATCATTATTAGTAACATATCCTAATTGAATATAACTGCTAGTAACTTTTGTTATGTCACCTTCATTAAAGGTGCCATCAAGTGCCTTCTGGCATAAATATATTAAAAGGTCGAATTCTACGCCACGTATACCATAGTTGATAGTTGGCGTTATGTCTTTTTGACTCATTAAACATCGTAAAAAATGACGGGTCCAGGTTCTGCTTAACCTATTAACTGTACTACGTGTATCCCACATAACATAAAGTGGTACAAAGTATACTAATACAGTCCTGGTTGAGATGATTTCTTCATCTGTTTTTGTCACTTTCTAGATATCTTTGCGTAGAAATTCTGAAGTTATTGTACTTTCGCGGTTTATAGTGTAGCCTTCAGGATTGTAAATTGCATTAATTCCTCCGGCTATTGTAAGACCGCATTCACGAAGATCTTCGGAAAGAAGAGAGAAAATTACTGTTTTAACATTTAATTTCCAAATAGTGTCCCAATAATCGCGTTGACGATCTTTAAAGTTATTATATTTGTAATGAATGTCCTGTGTGGTTTCAACTATTGTAATGACATTTTCCATCGTTTCTATGTTTCTTCTTTGTTGGTGATGGCATTGCAGTAGTGTAGTTTGCAGTTCTTTTGATAAAAGACGTAAACCTTCATTATTTTCATATTCGTCTGAGTCTTCGTCTTCTTCTAGATATCTGCGTAGTCTTAATACGTGGACAATTTTCTTTTCATCGTTGTCATCAGTAATCTCCACATTAGTTTCCGATATTATTTTCGTTATAATGTAGGGTCCAGTCGTTCGTTGTAATAATTTAGTAGACAGTCGTCGTTTGGTAATAGGTACGAAGTGTTTTACCTTTTCACCCTCCTTAAGATCAAATGCTGTACATTTAGAATCAAACCTTTTCTTATAGGCATCTTGTACAGCTTAAACACGGGCTGATATATCTCTTCGTAATTTATTAAGTCTTGATAGTTCATTGTCGCGAGGATAAGTACTGAGAGCAGAGTAACAATAATTTTCTATGGGAAGTCTAGCCACTTTGCCGTGCATCATGTAGAATGCCGACATGCCAGTTGTTGCAGACATTGTGGAATTTAAGGCAAATACTACTGCTGGAACTTGAAGGTCCCAATCCCGTTGGTCTGGGTTTGTGTAAATTTTCATTAATTTCATAATGGATTGATTGGCTCTTTCTACCAATCCGTTAGTAGAACTTTTGTAACCTGTCGTGCGCTTGTGCGCTATTCCAAAAATGTCGCAGAATTGTTTCATTTCATGTCCCAAAAATGTTGCTGCTCGATCTGTAATTATTGTCTTGGGTACACCATTGCGGTATATGATCTCATTTTTAATGAAGTTGATCGTAGTTGAAGCTTTAGTATCCTTAACAGGTTGACAAATAATTTGTTTAGTGTGATAATCCACTGCTACTGCCAAATGTCTATTGCCATTAGTAGTAATAGTCAGAGGGCAACAGTGGTCTATCCCATATTGCACGAAAGGAGCTAATGGATATGTTATAGGTTGCAAAAATCCATATTGGGGTTTGGTAGAATGCTTATGTACTTGACATTCATGACATTCTGAAACAAAGCAAAGAATATCAGCTTTCATACCTTTCCAATATAATCTCTTTCGAATTTTGTCGTATGTCTTTTCAAATCCAACGTGTCCACCAGACTCTTTTGATTTGTGCATTTTGGTCAAAACAGATTTGACCAATACACGAGGTATTACAAATCGAGGTACGCCGGTCGCAGTGTTGTAAAGGATGTCGTCAATTATTTTGTAGTTATGATGATGTTCTTGAAAGTTATTAAGAATTTCTTGGCATTTTGAGTCAATTTTCTGTAAGTGAATCATGTCAAATGGGCTCAAACCCTCCAAGATATGATCATCCATCTTTTCTGTCTTAGTAGTAAGAATAGGAAATTGCAATGCCTGTTCTTCGTCTACCGGTGCGTCGTCAACAGGGAATCTTGACAAGGTATCACTGTCTTGATTGGTTTTTCCAGGTTTGTAGATAAGTTTCATTTCTGGAAATTCCATGAGTTGTAGAGCCCACCTCGCCAATCGCCCGTTAGTTGTGCTGCTAGCAAACTTAGTCTGGGTAAGAGGCTGGTGATCAGTGTATACTTCAAATTTTTTCATATGCAAATAGGGACGGAATTTAGACAGGCTCTAAATAAGAGCAAAATATTCTTTTTCGGTTACAGAATATCTTGTCTCAGCATCATTTAAATGCCTAGAAGCATAGCAGACTGGTTTCCATTGTCCTCGGTGTTCTTGTAACAATATGCCTGCAACTCCATAGTTACTTGCGTCAATATGCAATTTAATTGGAAGCTTTTTATCATAATGGACTAGCAGAGGTGCAGTTATTAGCTTTTTCTTAAGAGTCTCAAAAGCTTCTTGCGCCTCAGTTGTCCAATTGAATTTAGTTCCTTTCTTCAGTAAGCTAGTCAAAGGTTTGGAAATGTTAGCGTAATTGTTAACATATTTTCTGTAAAAGTTTCCAATTCCTAAGAACGATTGAACTTGCTTAATAGTAGTTGGAGGTTTTATTTGCGATATAGCTTTCAATTTTTCTAGTGAAGGAGTGGTGCCTTCTTGGTTGACAACAAATCCTAGGCAGTTAATTTCTTCTGCTCCAAAGTAACATTTTGATAGTTTTAATTTGAATCCGGCAATTAATATTACTTCTAAAACTGCTCTTAAATTTTCTATGTGCGATGGGAAATCCTTAGAATGTGTAACCACGTCGTCGATGTACACGACACATTTCTTGAATACTAGGTCTCCTAACTTCTCATTCATTTTTCTTTGATACTGTGCACTAGCATTTTTCAAGCCAAACGCTACTCTAGTCCAAGCATAGAGTCCATTGTGCGTACAAAATGTAGTCAACAGCATGCTATCGTTATCTAACGGTAGCTGCCAAAAACCCTAAAAGTGAAATATTTATTACCTCCTAAAGCATCCAGATAATCGGATATTCTTGGCAAAGGAAAACTGTCAGAGACGGTATAGGTATTCAGTTTTCTGAAGTCGCATGCAAAACGGTAATTAATTCCTTCAGGAGTGATTTTCTTAACTAAGACTACAGGGGAAGACCAGGGTCCATTACTTTTCTTAACTATGCCTTGTTCTAATAATTCTTGAACTTGCTTATCGATTACGTTGCGTTCATAAGCGCTATATCGGTATGGATGTTGCTTGATGGATCGCCAGTCACACATCCTACTGTATTATCTTTACTAAATACAGTTCGATATTGCCATAATAATTTTAAAAGATCCTTTTTCTGATGAGTAGTTAGATTTTTATTTATTCTGTCTTTAAATTCTTTTCTTGATATATGATTAGCAGGTAAATTAGATTTAGGAAAAATGTCTGGAATATCGATATATGATTGTGCCTTAGATATTTTCATTTCACTTGGGATCGTAACCTCCTCAGATGAGTTATTTACGACCAGTGTAAAGTATTTCTCTTGGGTCGATGTGCATTAAGTATTGGGTACTTGATAAGATAGTTGGTCATTATTTGGATTAACCTTTTCTAGTATCATGATATCATGATTTAAAGGTCCAGTTGGGAACAATTCTATCTGACTTACTGAATGAGGCGGAATAGTTATAGTTCTTACAGAAGTGAAATAAACGCTTTTCTTATTATCGTCGTTTAAGTCCAGGTTTGAAAATGGTCTAGACAAGTCTTCAGGAAAAGGTATCTCCTTTTCTGATCTTCTAAGACATTCTCTGTCGTAATCAATTAATTATCTATGGTTTGATAGCGTATCATTGCCTAGAATAATAGGAAATCTCATATCCTCCAGCACATATGCTTTTACTGGAATTACAATGTCCTTACTAAATTCTAAAGGCATGTCTATCGAACCAATTGTATTACGACTTTTACGTTCTAGTCCACTTACCATAACAGGTCTAGTTAACTTTTTATTTTATTAGTTGGAACTACATTAGAATCTACTAAAGTAATGGCTGACCCTGAGTCTATGATGGCTTGGAGTTTCTGGTCTAAATATGTACAGGGAATTTTAAGGGAAGAGTGATAGTTTTGGGTGAGAGTGACGTGATCAATAGGAGCGATATTTATTTCGGCGGGTCGTTCTCCTTGCCCCGCTGATTTTGGTTTCCCGAATTAAAATTTTGGTGTCCATTTGAGTTTCCATTAAACTTAGGTTTCCAAGGAATGTTCTGTTTGTTGTTGATTGTAGACAATGCAGTCCTTCCTTTCTTCTGTGGGCAATCTCTCATGAAGTGATTGAAGTTTCCACAAATGTGGCATCCATTTGTAGATCTTCGTTTGAGAGCAACTGCCTGAGTCGAAGATGTCTGAGCGGATTTGAGTTCATTCAGCCTCTGATTGTGATCTTTTAATATTTGCATTATTTCATTCTGACTCTTCAGGATTAATGCGTTAGTATCAGCAATGAGGTCGAGTTGCGGATTAATTGTGGTGCTTGATGTAATTCCATATGACGTAAAGTCATCGTTACGGCCAGATAGTACCTTAGTCTCATGTATTCGACGTAGGTGTTCTAAAACTTCTTTGCAAGTAGTTGGATTAAAAGGTAATACCTTTTCCAAGTAATAGGGCATTAGCCCTTTAACAAGTTTCCTAACTCTTTGCTCTTCCGACATTCGAGGGTCTACACGGTTACACAGCTTGATCATACTGTAGTAGTAGTCCTCTATTGTTTCAGAAGGTTTCTGTCTCCTTTCGTCCAGCTTGATTTCGTCCAACACGTCCCTGGCTACGCATACAAATCCGTCAAGGAATTCTGCTCTTAAGTCGGCCCATGTAGGCGGTGGAACTACTAAATTTCCCTCGTCCTCAGCTCTTACATTTTCTTCGGCTTCTCTTATGCGATCTTGCACATAACTACTATACCAGTCGGCCGCTGTGCCAACAAGATAGTTTAGAAGCTGATGAATTTTGGTTGCGTCGTCCCAATGATTAGTGAGAGCTGCTTGCTCGAAAGATTCAATATATTCAAGCGGGTCGCCATCCTCTGTACCTCCATACTTCTTAGAAACTATGGTTATTTTACATGGCCTATTGGCCAAAGGTACTAGAGCGTTTTCGCCTGCCATAATGCTGAAGTTTACTGACTATGAATGTTTACCGACTATTAGATTACCTATTGATTTGTGTTATTCGTGAATATTGAGTAATAATTTTGAGGCGAATTTCTTTAAGGGGGGAAGGTATGTAACGTAGTTGGTTGCTCTTCGCTAGGCAAGTAAGAAGTAGCTAACGTATCGTCAGTTGCGCACATTGTAGGCTTCTAGGTACTAAACGTTGTACCGCAGCACATAATTCTGGTCAATCGCTAATACTAACTTAGCAATCTACTACCAGTTTATTGCTAGATCAGAATGTGCGTAACGTTTTACCCCTAGCACTACTCCACCAATTTAATTGTGTTACCTTCCAGAAATATTGCTTATATTTATGTGAGGTTATGCACAATTGTTAGAGAGGGTCTGTGAGGACACTCTCCGTAAAGGGGTGAGGTGAACTCAATAAGTTACTCAAATAACACAGGTTTGTTTTTTAGTGAGCTGGTCCTTAGGCACCAGGTCTCTTTATTCATCAATAAGTAAATTGACACACAATAAACACAATATTAATCTAATATTTATTTAATATTAATTCACCTGAATTTACTGTTAGGTGATCCAAAGTTAACTAATATTATTTTAATAACGTAAGATTGACCATACCTTCTCTGGTTATCTTGGAATACAACAATGGGGTAATGCTGTACTCGGGGCTATTCGAGTCAGTCCCTTACTAGGGTGAGACTAAATTAAAGTGCGTAATTAAGTGTAAGGTTTGTGAGTGAATCTCTGTGAGCAGCAGTATGTGTGTGTGTGTGTCTCAGGAAAAATATTCTAAGTCTTTGGCAGACTAGAAATTTTTCTAAGTGTTTCGCGGGATGTTGAGAATATCTTCTAAGTCTTTCGCGTTTTGGTTCACACTTAGATAATAACAACTCTGCGTACCCTTAGCCTGAACCAAGCCAAGGAGACCAAGATGTTACTATAAATACGAAACTTTCTCGATAGTCCCTTCTGCCCAAAGGCTAGGGACTCTTCTCTCCAGAGAAGGAGACCTTCGTATTTGAGTCTTATAAGGTGCGTGACTATCAGACTCACTGCGTACTCGGATAGCTTTCTATCCAAAGACCATGAGTCTGACTAACTCACCAAGACTGAGAAAGGCACTGCACAAGATCTACTTGAGGTCTTCACTGCTCGGCGTCTCGGGATCAACTGAACTGGCTAGTGTGGCAGAGGCCCCTTTTATACCCGTCCGGAGACGTATGTACATGTAATGGGCGAGGTTGGAAATGTTCGGGGAACGTTTTCATCCAGCCACCTGTTTTGGCTCATGTTTCAATGAGTCAGCTCCAAGTTCTATTTTTAGCTATTTTTAATGGGATTCTGTCAAGTGAGGCACTTTAAGGCATCCTGTTAATATGTATGCTTAATGTAAGCATAGGTGCACGTGCAACGTTGGCGTGCAGCTGACAAACGTTTGTGGGTCAAAAGGAATTTTCCCACGAAACCATCTGCCACTTCAAAGCAACCGCAAGCAGATGTTCAGAACATCTGTGGACCGGGTGTGCAAAGAATTGGACCATCTGGTCATGCGCCCTCTGGTTGGCTCAGGTACATACTAAAAGAATGTATGAGTCATCCAGTACAACTGCTTACCAAGCATAACGGCAGTTTTTATATAGCTACTATGTTTTAGTTATATATGCTCCTGCCGTGCACCGGGCTTACCTGCTTATAGCACTATATGGATACATTTAGTGTGTGTAGTGTGTCTCCCATGCCACACAAAGATTGTCGTTCTCTCGACGTTTTTCACATGTCTGTGGCGAGAGGATCTCCAGACATGTGTTCGGTGTCATATTACACACACGGAGAGGGGAGACCAAAACTAAAAGCATCTCTGCACTTGCTCTCGTTCCTTCCTTCCTGACACTCTCTCTGTGTATCAAGATGCCTGTGTCGGGTACCTACTATTTTAAGTTGCAATTTAGGTAAGCAAAAGTTGATAGTCAACACCGCTGTCCCCCAATTCTTGACTGGTCTCCAGTCACAAATTCATGAAAGTTTACTTTGGAACGCAACTGTTATGCTTAGTTACTATGGCACACTACTATACCCTTGCAATTTGAATGTCATTTTAATTAAATAAGAAACTATTACTATCTATAAAGACGACTACTCGGCTTTATCGTATTTGACTAAGTTTGATCAGGAAACCTTAGACCCTTTTGTCGTTTCATTTGAAACTGGACGGGGCGTTTATAGCCAGTTTTGTCCGCTTTTTGGATAGTACCAAGAATAAGTCCAAAATACTAACCTAAAAGTTTGTTTCAACTGTTTTTAGAGGTCTTTGACAGGTACATCAGACCAACCGCTCAATCAAACAGAGCTTCACAAAGCGTATAATCCTGATAGACAGTCTTTAGCTTTGTATCAATTTTGATACGTTAATATGGGAATGATAAATCCAAATTACAATGTGCTACTACAAGCTCGACTACAGCATTCAATTGTGTTCCTATTTGGTTAAATATGAAATTCACAAAAATTTAAAGGACTGCTCTTCTTTGACTACCACCATTTTCTACATGTACAGTATTTTATAATCTTGTTTCCTAATTTTAAGTTTGTTTTCCTAGTTTGTTATATTATCAGGAGTGATTCATTCAGTTGGCTATGCTGACGAATCCTCGCCTTCTGCTTATAACTATTCAACGAAATAATTTACGCTATAGTAATTTATAGATACATAATGTACGAATGTGAAGACGCTACTCTTCACAATTCTCACAGGCTATTTAGTGTGACTTTAAGTCAATACAACATGCATGTTTGCAACAACTCCTGTTTTGCAACTCCGTATACCTACGTTGATGTTAACATTGGGTGAGTTCTACAAGTCTAGATAACCTTTGTCAGAGTGGTCAATCTTGGTTTTATAAATAGTTCTACTAACCCTTTCTATTCTACATTTACTCTACTGCAAGTTAAAGTTAACATTGCTTACAAAATTTAGCAAACCACCGTTTGTACTACTTAGAATAGGGTTGTCTACATAATTTGTTTTAGGAAGCTTCTAGGATCCTTTTAAATTGTGTTTTTCCAAAGAGCCTTAACTACTCTGCTCTGCGTAACAAGGTGGTACACAGTCACAATACTATTAAAAGTTATTTACCAATTTTTTGTATTTTTTATTTTGTTTTAACATTTTTTATTTTTTTTTTGATTTTTGTGGTAAATGCTTCTGTCTACTAGTTTTCTACGGTCTCTTTGGCTACTCTATAAGCATTTGTTACATAAGACATATATTTATATCAGCTTTCCTGAGATGCTCCCAGTACGCTGGTGTCCCAATGTCTTCTTTCTAGTCATCATTTCTGGTGATGGTTCTTCTGTTATAGTCGTCAACTCTGTATGTCCTCTAGGTGTCTCGTTCATGATCTCGTTATAACGCCTTTCATCTTGTTCAGCTTTCTCGCGTTGTTCACGATCGTATGTGTAAGAGAAGTGCCACCATTGGATCTTGTCCTTTATGTAGTTGAATACTTTCTTCAACAATACTATTAGCAACACGGTGCAAACCAGGATTATAAGTATCTCCAAATATGTAGGTAGAGTACATCTAACGGATTTTGCCTCTGCATTGGTAATCTGAGTCATCAATGTTGCTAGTATGACTCCTTTGCGGTTGTTTTCATACAGCAAGTAGGCTAGAATCAGAGCTGATATGGTGATCCAGATCCAAACAAATCCATGAGTCTCTTGTGCTTCCGTTAATAACCAGTGCACGTCCTCAGATGTAGTTTGGTTGTACAAGTCCAGTTCCTCCAATTTGTCCACAGAAATCTTATCGTCCCAGTCAAAAGGATGTTTCCAGTTGTCATCATAGTATCGACTGAAGTTGGTGAATCTAGGTCGTTTAGCTGCTACTTCTGGGTGAGTAATAACTAAATTTCTAATGTTAAACCAATTTGACGGTATGACTCGAGATATTACAGGCCATTCTGAGTCATATTCCGTCGTACAAGGAAAAGCAGGCTGTGCGATGATAGTGCCATTTACTACTAACGCACAATGGCAATTTAAATTTAATTCAATATTTCCTATTTTTGTTGGATTCTCCATGACATCATATGTGACATTAGGACAAACTACGTGTGTGTCAAGGTACTTCAAATGAGCCACGGAGATGCGCTTTGGGCTGATTGTTGTTACTCTGGTTGTTTGATCTTCTATGCAATCAAACTCGCAGACTTTACGGTTAGGTTATTTTTGGCCTTGGAGTGAACAAGTAGTGCATTTTGTAGTTAAGGTTATTTTTTGCCTTCGAGGGGACAATTTATTCAGTCCGTGTGAGCGTTGGTTATTTTAGCTTCGCAGGTACGAATTATGCGTGACGTCTAAGGAATGCTTTCTTTCAGTCAATAATTTATTACAAGGCTTCCCTTGTCGAGTTTATTTGAATAGAAATACAATAATCATTATTCTGATGCATAACCAGTACACTTTGGCAACACGAGTCAAAATCCAGTATATGTACTGTACTGGTTGAGTTTTGTATTTTTCCCAGTACTTCAGTCTCAAAACCAGTACTGTACTGGGGAATCCAGTACGAATGGTCAGCCCACCCATAGATACAGAGAGAGAGAGAGAGATGAGTATTGGCATTTTCTTTTTTTTAGAAGAGGGATCCGCAATAGGCTATAGTTGGAAATGCTTCGGCGGCGTTTGTCCTTTCGAAAGCAGACCACTGCGATTTAATAATATTATGCGATTTACTGCTCAAGTTTTTCTTCGCTTTGTACTCAATTTAAAATTTTCAATCCAGGCCTACGTCGTTTTTATTCATTCTTTATTCGGCAAATATCACTATCACTTTTTTCCTTTACCGCCTGTAACGGCAGCGGTACCATTCACCTCTATTGACGATTAAATCCCCTCTAAAAACAACCTTTTCACACTACCCTTATATAGTGTAGTAGTCACTACAAATAAAGCGGTTGTTTAAATTTGATTTTTCTAACAATGCACCCTTTATAGAAATCAAAATTACGACCATTCAATAGCTATTAAAACTTTGGAATAAATGACTTCTCTACTAATTATGCTTATTGTGCTCTATGCAAAGTAGTATAAATCAAAATACCACATTTATTCCATGCCATCCATTGATTATTTGCGGCGGGTTTAACTAATGCTTGTTTTAGCGCTGGTTGCAACATATGAGTTTCGGCAAAGTGTGTTACTTGCAAACACACTTCTCGTCCAACATGAGAAGACAATTTTACATCAATTGCTGCTAAACCACAATCTGTAACATAGGAATAAAATGATTTAAAAATATAAAACATTATAAAAATCCAGTTGTATTATAGTTCCAAAGTGCATGCGTATACTATTGGAGGTTCTTTGATAGGTGATGTCTAGACCGGTAAAGGATGTCCAACTTCAGTAAGTGATTTCAAGTTCCGGTTGCGGGACAAATTCTCTCTGGACATTCCCCCCAGACATCTCCCCCACGGGTCATTTTCCTCCCGAAACCGTTCCCCGAATAACCCCAATAATAAGCAGCGGACATTTTCCACATAAACTCTTAATTATAATACTGAAGTGTGCGAGACTAAGATTAGTGATATGACTCGTTTAGTACCGTATAGGTACATTTAAACACGGATATGCAGTGCAGGAGTGAAATAAGTTAGAGGGAAACAAAGGAATGGCGTACTTATATTTTAAGCGATAGGCAGACGACAGCAACAAGACCGGACAAGTTAGACAATCGAGAACTACAAGGACGACGGAAGTGTCCTTCTCTGTCTGTCCTCGTGAGCAAATTTCAGAAAGTCTTTATTTTTCAATTTGGTTTTTGACTTAAACATACCATTCGCGAGTCTACCTAGCAGTTGTGGGTTTAGCGTGTCAGTGTCAGGGCCAGGCACTTACGCCAATACGCAGAATTTGCGATTTTAAGCCATAATCTTTTAGGAATGACTTCACAATCGAAGTGAGGGCCGTTGCATATATTATGCAACTATTGCAAATTTTAAAGGCGAACCTGCAAGATATTTTCACTAAAGATAAAGGCACTTGCGTACGGAAGGATATTAAGTATTGAAATGTAATGTATTGGTATGTAATGTATAGGATGGAGCTTCTAAACGTGTAGATATTATATGCTGGAGAACTGATTCAAAGACTGGATATTTTGGATCCCAATATTCGCATGGAAAACAATTCTGGTCAGGCGGATGAGGTCAATATTGAAAACAAAAATCATTACAATCGCTGTATTCCATACTTTCTCGAGAAATACCAACATAAGAAACTAGAAGTTATTGGGTTGTTAGTTGGAGCTTGGGGTACGATTCCAGCCTTTTTTGAGTCAATTCGGAAAAAGATGAAGCTACCTTTCACATTGATTCAAGAAATAGTGATCGCTACTATTTGAGGCTCATGTCGTATAGCCCATTTTCATCTTCGTATTGTGAGTTTGCAAAATAGTTAATTTATAAGTGAAGAGTTCTTTGGCAAAACGGGATAAGTCCATCAAAGCAAATTTTACAGGAACAACGAAAAATGAATAAATGGTGACAGGTTGAGTTTTTCAAACTCAATTTTTTTCTACAGGTGCTGCACCTGACGAAGCGTAATTACAAGTAGTTTCATAATTCTAGACGGACTTTGGAATTTTTTAGAAAATTCTCAAAAATTTCATTGTGTGGACTTATCCCGTTTTACCAAAAAATCAATACCTTAACATGGAGTAAAAAGTCCGTGACATGAAATTTTATTTTGAATGAAATTTTTTTCAATACATAAAAACATTAACGCACGGCAATTGTCTTTTACAAACTACGAAAAAACTTAAAAACCAAATTTAAATCAGAAATGAGTGTTTTGGGTGGAGTTATCCCATTTTGCCAACAATAATTAAATGAAACTATCCTGCTTTGCCAAAAAACGAAATTTGAGCCATTTTTAAAAATTACTTTGGTTAAACTTTGACCTTTACCATTCAACACAGTAACTTATCTAGTCGAATAGAACAAATAACACAAATAATCTCATTTTTGAGAAAAATGGACTTATCTTGTTTTGCCAAAAAGCTCTTCAAGTACTGAGTTATTGTAAACCACTTCCTGAATGTCTCTAAAGACTTATTCTTAAAAATTGTATGTTTTTCTTATTGTGTCTTTATGGCACGCGTAATTGTAGCGCCAGTTGTAAATAAATATTTATGTTCTTCTTCTTGTAGTGTATAGTTATTGTATTGTTATGTATTGTATGCAAGAAAGACAAATAAACGAAGAACGCTAGGTAATATTAGCTATTTTAATTTATTTAGTATGTAGCAAGGTAATGGTTTCACAAAAGTACAGGTAGTTTTGGCACTGCAGGCATTAGGGATCGTCTGTACAACATAGTAAGACAGTCGGTCACTTTTGCTTGTCAAAATACTTGTGAACGATAGTCACTTATTTTTTAAAAAACTAAAAATTTTGAGCCTTGAGTGAGCCCGATAAAAGAAGCTGCGGTATTACAATAGTACACGTTTAGGAAAATAGATGGTAATATGTAATCTATGTTTTTGTTACTCCCACGTCCACAGCAGGTGTTGCAGTGGTCAACACAAATTTTAGTTAGAGATTAACACTGTGATGTGTTATGCTACAAACCTTTTGCATTGCAACAGGTTTGTTGTTAGAGCTGTATCGGTCTGTATAAGAAAATTTTTAAAAAAACTGCGCAGTTATTATAATGTTACTAACCAGCCGTACCGCCATTAGTTATCACTAATGGGTCGCCTTCGGGACACAATTACATGGCGGTGCAATTTAGTGCCAGTGGTAGCAAAATCAACTAATTCACTAAAAAGTTTCACAGACACCGAGATCCACTATTATGTAATTGTTTCCTGATGAGGACCCATTGATGACCAACAATGGCCGTACTGCTTGATAGCTAATTATAGTGCGGCAATTAACACCTAAGTTAGCTTTTTTTCAGTAAAATTTAGTTAAGATTTTTTATAAGCGTGTAAACCCATAAAACGTTGCGTTTTTTATTCCATTTCGACTGAAGTCATAGCCTTAAGTATAAAAAGTCACAAGTTTGGTCGTTGGTAGGAAACGTCTAAGTCAAACAAGTCACAGGTTTTTTCGTTGGTAGGAAACGTCCGGGTAGAAAAAATGCATGTCGGATTCATATGGGTGGACAAAGTCAGTGTAAAATCCATAACGGTAGGAAACGTCGATCCTTAATCCTCATAGTAAGGAAAAGTCCGTGTAAAATCCATATGAATAGAAACACTCCGTGTGGAATCCATATGGGTACAAAAAGTCCGTGTAAAATCCATATGGGTAGGGAACGTCCGTCTAGAATCCTTATGGGTAGAAAAAGTCCGTGCAGAATCTACATGGGTGAGGAAAGTCCGTGTGGAAACCATATGGGTAGACAAAATCCGTGTAGAATCCATACTGATAGGACAAGTCCGTGTAGAATCCATATGGATAAAAAAAGTCTGTGCGGAATCTTTTGATAGAAAAAGTCCGTGTAGAATCCATATGGTTAGGAACAGTATGTGTGGAATCTATATGGGTGAGGAAAGTCCGTGTGAAATCCATATGAGTAGACAAAATCCGTGTTAAATTCATATAGGTAGGACAAGTCCGTGTAAAATCCATATAGATAGGAAACGTCTGTCTAGAATTCTTATGGGTAGAAAAAGTCTGTGTAGAATTTATATGGTTAAGAAAAGTCCGTGTAGAATCTATATGGGTTAGGAAAGTCCGTGTGGAATCCATATGGGTAGACAAAATCCGTGTAGACTCCATATGGGTAGGACAAGTCCGTGTAGAATCCATATAGGTAAGAAAAGTCTGTGCGGAATCCTTTTAGTAGAAAACGTCCGTGTAGAATCCATATAGGTAAGAAAATTCCGTGTAGAATCTATATAGGTAGGAAACGTCCGTGTGAAATCCATATGGGTAGAAAAAGTCTATATATACGCTGAGAAAAATATAAGCAAATTAACCACATGGGTGTTGACTTGTAACATTTTTTTGTGTTACTCCAACATCGACACCATGAGAAGTTACAGTGGTCTACACAAATTTTGGTTAGGAATTTACACTGCAATATGTTAGACTCGCCAGCAAACCACTGTAGGTTATGTTAAAACATTGCGCATGTGTTATAGGAAACGCAAAGTTTTTAATACAACTTGTATCTCTAATACAATGCAAGTCCGTAATATATAATCATGAAAATATATGCACATAGCTCAAAAGCTCCAGTCTTATCGTAGCACGTATTAAATTAATGCTGTGTAGGTGTGGGTTGCTGTCCTATTTGGATTTGAATAGGAAGCGGAATCACAGTGCGTTTCAAATTTCATATAGGTTAATAGTATGAATATCGGTGTATAAGCAAAAAAAAATGGAAGTATATAAAAATCACATACTACTGTGCCAAGCACGGAAAAACCTGCAGTGTGAAAAAACAGACACGAAAAATTCGCTGGCCAGGACCAGGGATCATACACAGAAAAATACCTCATCCCAGCAATAACTGTTTGTTATAAATTTTGATAACGCTGAATCACTGATGTAACACCAATTTGTCTCACAAATAAATTGGTTTTCCGGTGTCAGTAAAAAACGATTCTCTGCAAATCGTAAAAACGCGTCTGCAAGTAAAATTATTCTGTTTGACGGTTGGATGAATCTGGCTCCAATTTAGATGCGCATGACAGATCGAAAAAGATTATTCTGCAAATAATCTCATTTTAAAAAAAATGACTTATCCCGTTTTGCTTAACAGCTGTTCATAATATGAATATATAATGTTCATAATATTATATTAATTATTGCTATGCATCTCGGCAATCGAATTAGGATTGGAATTCGAATGAGGTTGTTAAAGTAGGTCCCTAATTTCACTAATTTGTAATTATGTAATAAATTTGAAAGTTCTATATACACGTGTCCCGCCCGCTATGACGTTGTACAGGCTTAAACTTTAAATAATAAATTAATTTTATTGCCGAATAAAACCCTGATTAAGACGTATTAGATTTAGAGCCTAAATATCAAGATTAGTATTAAATTCATAATATGGTTTTTCCCTCACCGAAATCGGCAACCACCTATACCTCCTTCATGCCCATATCACGTGCACTTCCTATTACGTTTTTCTTTATTTACCGTTTAATTTGATGCCAGTTGTTATACACAATCTATGGGAACCATTTAAGCAGTAGTTCTCATAGATCTTCCAATATATTTATTTATATGTATTTCACTTGATCCCCTATGAATTTAAATGGAGATTATGAATACCTAATAAATAATCTGACAGCCGCTAGCGGAAAAAGCACAGCTATAATTATGTATGTTTTTATTAATTTGTACGTAAAATGGAATTTTAGGATCCATAGAAACTGATAAGTTCATCTGCTTCCGAGTTTTCCTTTTGCATTTAAATTTAATAATGTTAGTCTAACTTTAGCTTACAAACCTATATTATGCTCTAAATATGTGATGGCGAAATCCAAGGGGGATTTCCTCTGACTTTAATTACCTAAAACTTTATCTTCGTGAAAATGTACATTAATTAATTATATGATAATAACATTTAACATGAGACAATTTATGGTTTGTTATCCATGCAGTAGTTCTTGAGTAGCGTGATGGTAAAGGGTATAGATAAAAATAAAATTACAGCAAAGTTGTATGCATATTCTACTAATATATAAGTATAAGACTGGATTTCCTCGAAGCAGTACGCATCAGTTGCCAATACATTTTTACTCTGAACGTACTCCTACACAACAACAGAAACTTTTTCAGTAATTATTTCAAACATTTGGAAATTTTTTTCTTCTTTAAGAATTTACAGAATTTAATTTCAAGAAAAACAGAGTTGACAGTGACCAGTATTTTAAAAAATATTAATTTGAATTATAATTCCTTGTTATAACACAATGACGATTGAGGAAATGACTTTTGTCAAATGAAATGACATACGACTGATCAAAAAAGATTATCCCCACAAAAACTATTTTTCACAATGTAATATGTTAGACTCAGTTAACAATTTTCTGTGTTTAATATGTAACTAAAAGTTAGTTGCGTGACCAACTGATTAAAAAAATAATGTAAAAAATGAAGCTCCAACCCGCATCCTTCTAGTAAGGTATCAGTCTCTTTAACTACTGGCCTGAGACCGTGTTTTGAGTTGAAATTAAATCGTGTTGAAAAAAAATTGTGTTGAAGTAAACACCTAAATGTGTTAGCTTGACCTAACTAAAAGGTAGTTGAGATCTTTTCTAAGCGTGTAAAATGTATATGGGTTAGAAAAGTCTGTGTAGAATCCATATGGGTAGAAAAGTCCGTGTATAATCCATATGGGTACGAAAAGTCCGGGAGAATCCATATGGGTATAAAAAGTCCGTGTAGAATCCCTAATGGGTGGTAGAAGTCCGTGTTGAATCCATATAGGTAAAAAAAGTCCGTGTCGAATCCATCTGGGTAGACGAAGTCTGTGTAGAGTCCATATGGGTAAGAAAAGTCCAGGCAGAATTTATTTGTTTATTAGTAATAATTAAATAAACTTATTTAAAGCTGCCGTATTACTACAGTACACGTTTAAAAAAGTATATGCAAATTAACTACAAAGATGTTAATTTGTATCTTATCGGTTCAACATCGACACCAAAAGGTGTTACAGTAGTCAACACAAATTTTAGTTAAAGATTGACACTGTAATTGTTAGGCTGAGTTAACTATTTTCTGTGTTGCATATATAACAAAAAAATAGTTACGTGACTAACTAAATTGAGAGATAATGCAAATAGTCCGGCTCAAAACCTAAACTTTTTATATTGGTACTAGCGTCTTTAACCACTTGTTAGAGACAGTTTATTTACAGTTGTACACCCATAAATAGTTTTGTTTTTTATATTATTTCTACTTAAGTCATAGTCTTGGGTGGGAAAAGTCCTAGGTTTTGTTGTGGCAAGAAAATGTCTGGGTAGCAAAAGTCCGGGTAGAAACCATATGGGTTGGAAAATCCGATGACAAAGCCAGTTTTTTTCATTGCAGAGTGCATTTTATCTTGCATATTTAAAATGTAGTTGAATCTTTAAAATAATAACATTTTAACTGTAGTTATTATACTATTCTACAGTATTCGTTCTTACACTAAAGCATATCTTCGAATATTTATTGTAGGCACAAAGATACACGCTTAATTATATAAATTAGTATTTAGAAGTATACAGATTAATTTGTTAGCACTGTTCTTATACGTTGAAGTGACTAGCATTTGGGACTAAACGCTAATTAATTACACTGATAAATAGTACTAACAATATTTATTAACTTAAAATAACACAAATATTATAATTTTAAATTGTAACTCTTGTAAGCTTATATTTGTTTCAATTTCCTAAAACACTAACTTCAGTAAAAGCTTTTATAGTTGATGTTTACGATTCACATCCGCTCAAGTTTCATCACCATTGGCTACTTGACACTCATGATTACACTGCTTACACACCAAAAGTCACAAGCCACTGCTTTAATTTAAATAATATTAGCAGTACAGTAACCGTCACCAGTGCCAGTGCCAGTGCCAGTGCCAGTACCAGTACTACCAGTTGTAGTACTAAGAGAGTACTCTACAGTAAGTGTAGTGTAGTCGTGTAGTAGCAGTAGCCGATAATGCTGTGGCTGTGTGACATCAGTGTATGTATGCCGTATGCCGTATATACCTAATGCACAGTGCACTTTTCTAATATTTTCTTATTAGCTAGGTTGAGAGATTCAAACAAATTCAATTATTTGAATATTATGTTGCTATTAAAAAACCATTAATAATGTTTATATAATTTAAGTGATATTTTATACGCTTGATACTATTTATTGGTCTAGATTACTCTATGTTTGTTGAATTTTAAATTGTCGGTATTTTTAAATTGCATTAGCAAATGGAATGCTCTAAAATAATTTTCGAGTAATTCAAATAATTAATAATGTCTGCTGCTGATAGTGCTTAATTTATGAGACTATAATTTAGGAAATTTATAAATATCTCCTAAATTTAAGTCAAATGTGTAACGTAACTTTTAAGTAACTTTAATTAATATTACAATTATTTTTTTGTATTAACACAGGCACACAGAAATTAGAATTAAATATTAGAATTATTACAATCAGTGCCAGTGCACTAACTTATGGTGCGACCTGCAATGCATAATGCATATACATACGACGTGCATATCCCCGATCCCCCGGTTTGAATTTCCTTTTTATGTATTTCAGATATTTTTTTTAAAGACAGTACTGAGTCCAAAATAAGCCAGTCGGTCACTTTTAAATGAGTCAGACTCAATAACCTACTACAAAAACGAAAAACCCTTGAGCCCTTAATACGGGCTTATGGCTTGAGCCCAAATAAGGCGAGAGAAAAAATGAGTGAGCCTGGGTAGAGCGCAACATTTTTTGGTTTTGTCGACCGGGATGCCGGTAGTGAACGAAAATAACCAGGTCACTTCTGTTTTGTCTTACTATGCCGTACAAGGTGTCAGTGGCACAGTGGGTGGGTCTAATGATACTTCATGTTGAAAACAGACTCTCAATCACTGATAATTTTGGTAACGTCATATAATATTATAGTGCAGTTCTGAGCCTGTGTGATTTATGACGTTACTCGCATCCCCCTCTACGTTAATAAAATCTATTTGCTCCTCCCTTCTCATTTATGACGTAATTATTCATAATCCACTTGCCACACTTCACTATAAATACTATAGTTAATTTGCCTACTAAAGTTAACATCGACCAAGGATACAAAACAGCTGCAGATTTTAAAATATATACGTCAAATCCCCCCCTCTCCCCCTCTTACCCCTACGTCACTATACACGTTCAAGAATACAAAAAAGAGTGGTAGATTTCGAAAATATACAGTCAGTTAACTTTAATTTTCATATGCAATCACAATTATCCGCACGTAACCAAATCCGCATCACACATCCCATTATTCTCATTTGGATTAAAGTTCTGCACTTGCCCTTCCCCTCGATCACTATAAATACTATACTAATAGGCTTTGCTTCTATACACTAGACATTGTACATTCTAGCTACGTATTAATAAACCCCATTCGTCCTGCTTACTTACAATAAAATTATAACAAGTAAGCATTTAATTTAAACGTCAATAGTAGTCAAAGAATAATATGTTTTATTAAAAATATTTATACAGTAATAAAACCAAAGACGTCATTTTAACTACAAAACAAAAATAATGCTATCGTTGCATTTGATAAAATTACAACGTAGAAAATTTTTGATTAAATTAAATTATACAAATAAGGAAAACGTATGTTATAATTATAAAAAGCAGATAAATGAAGTAAAAAAATCCAACTAATAGACAAACTTATATTATCATTTTTCCTATCAAAATATACAGTCAGTTAACACAGATTTTCATATACAGTCAAAATTATACACCTGTAATCAAACTAAATCCGCATTACTTCTCATTATCCTCATTTGATTTATAATTAAGCATCAATCGAGAATACAAAAAAGTGCAGGTGATTTGTTCAGATCATTAGACTCTACTCACAATATTTATTTAACCTCTTTACTTCCCTCTATCGCTAGTTAAAGTTAAATATGTTTAAATATGAAAAAACAATTTAGATAATCTTATGAGAAATCAATGTGATACAGACAAAAATCTGCAATTATCGCAACTTTGGTTTTTTTTCGACGTGTTAGTCTAAAAAATAACTTTGACCAATCAACTAGACAGAACATCCCGCCGTATATGCGATATATAATTTTAAAGTCACAATCAAAATAAATACAACTATGATATAATCTATAGTGAGCCCCGAATAACAATGTTTAAATAAAATAAATTTAACTCGCCAATAATTCAATCTATCACAGGAAGCACAACATGAATATTAATTATACAAACTCTGCATTTTAACAAAAACTCAAAATCAAAATCAGAATAAAAAATTAATTTACAATTCAACTGAAATAAAATCAAGGACAAGTTCATACTACAGAATTACCATTAAAAAAATCGCCATAAATAATTCAACTTGACATTTTTAGTAATCACTTTATTTTTTTCACTTATTTAAGTATCAACACGGACCAAATTTGTTGTATTTGCTTTAGGAAGTTGTACGTACAGTCTTAAATTGAATAAGATTTAAAGTTCAAAGTCACAACTCCGTTTCAACGTTTACAGTATGCTAAGTATACTTGTGTTCTAAACAAACTGGCTCTACAAAAAGCAACACAAAAATATTAATTATACCAACTCCGCATTTTAAAAAAATTAAGATTTAGTTGAACTTATTTACGATTTAACTAAAACAAAGTGATAGATCAGCTTATACTATTGAAGTAACATTAAAACAAAAATTTGCATAAATAATCCAACTTTGAATTTTTAGTAATCACTTTATTTTTATCCCTCTCTCAGGCATCAACATGGACACAATTTGTTGTATTTTGCATGAGTAAGTTGTGCTTACAGTCTAAACTTATATAAGCTTTAAAGTTCAAAGTCACAACCCCGTTTCAACGTTTACAGAATGCTGAGTATACTTGTGTTCTAGACAAACTGCCTCTCTAAAAGACAGACTATTTTCAGCAAGCTAATTCTAAAACAGTTCAGTTTGATTGGAGTCATGAACATCGATACTACACTTGATCCGGCTTCAATCTCGACTACAGTCATTGCTGAATCAAAAACAGAGACAGTCATCCAATCGAGATAATTTGATCGTTAATACAGGCAAGGGAATAAAAACGTCGATGTCGCTTATGTTGTAAGAAATTAAAACTCAACTGAAAACAAAACAAACGAGCAAAAACATTTGAAGTGTGAGAAAACAAATGTTACAAGAGTATAAATTGATGCAAATCGGAATCAATAAATTCTTATTAAATATTTACTACAACGACAAGGTTACCTATTGATGAAAATTTACAAGAAACCTAGCAAGCAAAAAAAGATATTACTCAAGACACCACGACATCAAAACAAATTTTAATCTTATCAGATATTGTAAGTAATCAAATCCTCAGCAACCGAATGTCACCTATTCTCCATGATTTTGATCTTTCATATGAATATTTAAAAGAAATTTCTTCTTCTACTAAAGTTAAACAAGAAAGTTAAAATACTTTTAGTTGATAATTGTGGTTCTACAAATTTAATTAAGATATTGTTTTAATAATTACTAGTAATGTAAGCTGATTGGCTAATTTTCCTAATAAATACCAAACCCACACAACAATTGAGAATGAATTTATTAAATTACTAAAGCTACACAATATTATTAAATTTTTGTTTAATATTCACCAAATCCACACAATGCTTTGAAATTGTTCTTGATTATTTACCGCATCTATAATGATATTAAAAATTCTAAAACACTTATTCATTTTACACAATACATTCAAAAAATTCTTAAGTAATTGTCAAAACCACACAATAGTTGAAACAAACTATTCGATCAATTAAAAAGCTGTACATTTGATTTTTCAAAAAAACCTATTATCGAGCCTATTACTATTGACACGATACTTTTACAATATTCTTAAATAATTACTAAATCCATAATTATATAAACATTCTAAACACTTGATTATTTATTTCCCACAATACATTCAAAAAATTCTTAAGTGATTGTCAAAACCACACAATAGTTGAAAAAAATTATTTAATAAAAAAGCTGTACATTTGATTTTTTAAAAACGCATACTGCCGAGCCCATAACCATTTAATGAAAACAACGAGAGTTGTTTGTTATATTTATAGGTTGAGTTTCTACAAGAAAACCCAAGAACAGTTCAATTAAAGTCATAAAATTTGTGTATGTAAACAATTAAATCATAAGGTTATCTGGAAAATGATACAATCGTAAACCAACGATGTCAAAACATGCCGTTTAGTTGGTGCGATAATTTATAGAACAAGACTTATGATAAAAACATAAATCAAGATAGAGAGAAAAAACTTTATTGAGTCACTGTTGCACAATTGCAATAGCCTTGCATCTCAGTCTACAAAACAATACTTTCCTATCATAATTTTAACATTTTCGAAAAACAAAGAAAAACATATCCTATACTCATAAATTTTAAGTATATAAATGATGATTATAAATCCTTATTGATCCTTTCAGAGCGATCATTAAAATATCATCCAATACTTTCGACAGTATGCGAAATGATGTAGCCTACGCTTTAAAAAAATTTGTTATGGTCCAACGTGCTCCAATATAAAGTTCTACTACTTGTATGCTACGCAGATCCCATTTTTCCAAGAAGTATTTAGCACAGGGTTCATAAATTCCTTTTTTCTCCTGGTCTATTTTTATCGCCTGATCCTCACTGTCACCAAATTCAAATCGAACTGTAGGATCCAAAATGTATCCAACTTTGGTTGAAGAATTATATGCCAAAATATCTATTCTCCTTGTTGATCCATTTTTAGCAACACAGTGCACTTCCTGTTCAACCATAAAACCTCTGTCACCAAGAACTTTAGCAACGATTTCCCGAATAGCGTGATTTTTTCTCAGCACTGCAATATTGACACTGGGTTCTATCTAAGCTCCTTCCAGGAATTACTCTGACACTAGTCACATTCACATTCATTTTTAAAGTAGTCACCAATTCCGATGTTGTCATCCCCTTCTTGTTCATCAGCAATTTATTCCACCCTGGATTGTCTTTGAACTGAGATACCTCTGCACAACGTAACTTCATAACAGACCAGGATGTAAATTCTTTTTTACAGTTTCTTACGCATGCGTTTAGTTATCTTACTTTCCAGTTCCTACAATAATTTTAAAAACTAGTTAATTATTAACCAAAGCTATAAATTATTTTTGAATTTAAAAAAAAGTAATAACCAAAGACACAATATTATTAAATTATTCCTAAACAATTTCTCAATCCCTACAATATTTTTAAACAATTCTTTTATAATAACCAAAACTAAACAATAAACTTTAAATTGTTTAAATAAATCGCAGATCTCTACAAACCATTTAGAAGATGCTGTTCAATGCTTTTAAAAATATTATAAATAATTATTTAATCCAAATAATTTTTTAAAACATTCTTAAATAATAACTGATCACACGGAATAACAATGACAATTCTTACGTCTTTACTGAAGCCAAACAAGAAATTTCAAATACTTTTAGTTAATTAACGTAGTTCTACAAAACTTATTAAGATATTTTCAATTTAATAACTAAAGCTGTAAGCAAATTGGCTAATTTTCTTAATAATTACTAACATTACACAACTATTTAAAATACATTCATTAAATTACTAAAGCTACACAATAATAATAATTTTTTTAAATACTTATCAAATCCACACGATACTCTTCAAACATTATTAAATAATTTTCACATCCATAATATTATTCAAAAATTCTAAAACAATAATTATAATTAACAATACATTCAAATAGTTCTTAAGTAATTGTCAAAATCACACAATAATTGTAACTTATTTTTTATTACAACGCTTGGATGATACTAAGCAACACTACTAAATAATAGAAAAACAAACTAAAAATGAACTTTAATACTTAAAAAAAAATACAATTAGGAAAATATAAAATCAGATTAAAAACAGAAACCTTCAATATTATTGCTTTTTTAAAACTTATAAGAACCGCAATCATGATAGAAATCACAACTCAACATAGAAACTACGAATTACCAGCAACTTTTTTATCTTTAAAATCAAGTGGGTAAAACAAATTGCGACAACACAGAAACAAAAATTAGTTGCTTTCAACTCTTATATCCTAGAAATTTGACAAAATTACACTAAAAGGACATTGTTTTCCCAAAACAATTTCAACTTTTGGTGTTGTAAACTAAAACTAAATTGCCAATAACAGTCTCACCGTAACAGAACACAAGACACTTTTCTAAACGCTAACAAAAACTATGCCGCCGCCGCCCCGTGGTTTGAGGTTGCAGAAATTTTCCGTGTGCAACCTCGCATTTAAAAAACAACTGGAGGGTAAGTATTGAGCAAAAGTAATCGATTGTGCAATGAAGCAACGCTACCTAATTGCAGCTACCTAATTGCCTGATAGAGCAAGCTCCTTAATTGCTTACTCAATTGCTTAATAGAGCAAACTACTCAATTGCATAACTAAACAAATGCGTAAGAAACTTCGTGAAAAAGAATTTACATCCTAGTCTGTTATGAAGTTACGTGGTGCAGAGGTATCTCAGTTCAAAGACAATCCAGGGGGGAATAAATTGCTGATGACCAAGAAGGGGATGACAACATCGGAATGAGTAACTACTTTAAAAAATGAATGCGAATGTGACTAGTGTCAGAGTAATTCCTAAAAGGAGCTTAGATGGAACCCAATGCCGACATTGCGGTGCTGAAAAAGAAACCCTTGGTCATGTCTTAGGGTCCTGTAATCAGGGATAACTCTTACGTAACAGTCGTCATCAAGCTATTTGGGAAATTGTTGCTAAAGTTCTTGGTGACAGAGGTTTTATTGTTGAACAGGAAGTGCACTGTGTTGCTAAAAATGGATCAACAAGGAGAATAGATATTTTGGCATATAATTCCTCAACCAAAGTTGGATACATTTTGGATCCCACAGTTCGATTTGAATTTGGTGACAGTGAGGATCAGGCGATAAAAGTAGACCAGGGGAAAAAAAGAATTTATGAACCCTGTGCTAAATACTTCTTGGAAAAATGGGATCTGCGTAGCATACAAGTAGTAGAACTTTATATTGGAGCACGTGGGACCATCACAAATTTTTTATAGCGTGGGCTAAATCATTTTGCATACTGTCAAAAGTATTAGATGATATTTTAATGATCGCTCTGAAAGGATCAATAAGGATTTATAATCATCATTTATATACTTAAAATTTATGAGTATAGGATATGTTTTTCTTTGTTTTTCGAAAATGTTAAAATTATGATAGGAAAGTATTGTTTTGTAGACTGAGCTGCAAGGCTATTGCAATTGTGCAACAGTGACTCAATAAAGTTTTTTCTCTCTATCTTGATTTATGTTTTTATCATAAGTCTTGTTCTATAAATTATCGCACTAACTAAAAAAAATGTTTTGACGTCGTTGGTTTACGACTGTATTATTTTCCAGATAAC
This sequence comes from Dicyrtomina minuta, assembly GCA_949802685.1. Taxonomy (NCBI): domain Eukaryota; kingdom Metazoa; phylum Arthropoda; class Collembola; order Symphypleona; family Dicyrtomidae; genus Dicyrtomina; species Dicyrtomina minuta. Next base: position 97,180 of record CATKUY010000356.1, read on the forward strand.
GTGATCATTTTATTGTTTACATACACAAATTTTGTGACTTTAATTGAACTGTTTTTGAGTTTTGTTGTAGAAACTCAACCTATAAATATAACAAACAACTCTCGTTGTTTTCATAAAATGGTTATGGGCTCGGCAGTATGCGTTTTTAAAAAATCAAATGTACAGCTTTTTTATTAAATAATTTTTTTTAACTATTGTGTGGTTTTGACAATTACTTAAGAATTTTTTGCATGTATTGTGGGAAATAAATAATCAAGTGTTTTAGAATTTTTAATATAATTATGAATTTAGTAATTATTCAACAATATTGTAAAAGTATCGTGTCAATAGTAATAGGCTCGATAATAGGTTTTTTTGAAAAATCAAATGTACAGCTCTTTAATTGATCGAATAGTTTGTTTTAACTATTGTGTGGTTATGACAATTACTTAAGAATTTTTTAAATGTATTGTGTGAAACAAATAAGTGTTTTAGAATTTTTAATATCATTATGGATTTGGTAAATAATCAAGAATAATTTTAAAGAATTGTGTGGATTTGGTGAGTATTAAAAAAAATTAATATTATTGTGTAGCTTTAGTAATTCAATGAATTCATTCTCAATTGTTGTGTGGGTTTAGTATCTATTGGGAAAATTAGCTAATCAGCTTACATTACTAGTAATTATCAAAACAATATCCTAATTAAATTTGTAGAACCACAATCATTACCTAAAAGTATTTTAACTTTCTTGTTTATCTTTAGTAGAAGAAGAATTTTCATTTCAATTATGTGTGATCAGTTATGATTTAGGAGCTTCGAAAAGTATTATGTGGCTCTAGTAATTATTGATAATATTTTTAAAAACATTGTACAGCTTTTTCTAAATTATTTTTAGAGATCTGCAATTTATTTAAAAAATCCTAAGTTCATTGTTTAGTTTTGGTTATTATAAAAAAATTGTTTACAGATACTGTAAGAATTTAGAAATTATTTAAGAATAATTTAATAATAATGTGTGTTTGGTTATTACTTTTTTAAAATTCAAAAATAGTTTATAGCTTTGGGTAATAATTAACAAGTTCTTAAAATGATTATAGTGCTTTACCATTTATCATAGAATTCGTTAAATAATTGTGTGGGTTTATTAAATATTTAGGAATGTTTTAAAATTATTTTAGCTTTGATTATTATGTTAAAATTTTGTACAATAATAACGTTGCTTTAGTACTGTGTTTAGAATATTTTAAAACTATTTTAAGGCTTTGGTAGTTTTTAAAGATATTTTAAATTTATTGTACATTAGAATTTATTGGAATTGTTAGCAAGCGTTAGCAAAGCATATGTTAGAATTATTTAGTGTCTTTAATAATTATTTAAGTTATTTCTCAAATTAATGCGCAATTTTCTAGATTGTTAGACTAATTAATTTAAGTAAATGTAAAACTTTCTAAATATTTAATAAATATTAAAAAATCAATGTCTTTTCTTGGTTTTAGTTGAGTTTTGACTTGATTTAACATTTGCGACATTGACTTTTTGATTCTCTGTCCGTCCTGTATTAATAAATAAATTACTGTGACTGAATGACGGTGTTGTCTCCTTTTTTGATTTAGCAATAAATGTAGTTGAGATTAGAGCAAAATCAAGTATAGTGAATTTGACGTTTATTATCTCAATGTCGTCCTACTATTTAGACACAGTTGCCATTTTGATCAATTATTGAATACTTATCTAGTTAGGCAAAAAGCTTGTTTCTTTGCAACCTTAAATAATAATTATATTATATTTATTGTGTAGCGAAAATGCATGAATAAAATATAAAAACAAAAACAATTTGGGTTTTGATCATATTATTTTTTATGTAAAAATATTTAAGCAAGCTAATTTTACGGATAGTTATATATTCATATTTTTATTTTAAAACTAATAAACATATATATAAAGTCCGTATACTATTTGAGCTTATTATTATCAGCACTAAATTCATTAATTTGTTTGCATCAATTCAAATTTTTAGCTGGTACGATTGTCATGTTTATCGATCAAAGTCTACAATTATACTGTTAATATTTTAGTGTTTCTTTTTGAGTTTAATGCATTTACGCTTATGTCCTGTCAAATTAGATTTTTTTGATCGTTCTGTGTTTCGTTTTCCGCCTCTAACTTGGCTTTTCTTTTCTAAATGTTTGCGTTTCCTTCCACTACCTACTTTAATTTAAATTATTTTTGTCACGTAGGTCAGATAAAATGTTGTTCTAAATGTGCACAAATCTATATTTTATACTTTTCTCGTACGTTCTGGAATTAGGTTAAGGAATTTTAAATGTGTCGTGATTGTTTCTATTTACAACATTCCGTTCAAAAACAAACGGAGAATTGTATTTTTCACAACTAGACCCAAATTTACTTTACCGTTGTAATTGCTTTATAGAATCAAATACAATTCTTTTAGCCACTGTCAAAATAATAAATTTTTCATGTAGAAAATTCTGCATTTTTTTAGATATTACTAGTTGGTTTCGATTGCCAGAATTATATCGAATCCTACCTTCTCTTTAATTTATCCTATAAAACGCAGAATAGTGCAATTTATTAATTTTGTTCTGTACAGCATTGTAGTTATTACTTAAAGCCTAAGCCCAACCAGTTAGACAGTAATCAAAACTTGAAAACATGTGTGCATGTATCAATAGCTTAAACATGCTAAAATTAACATAGGGCTTAATTTTATGAAGTGGTTTTATTGCTTTTGTCAGTTTAGTATCTACAATATCCATGTGATTCTTAAAATCTAAGTTGCTGTCTAGTGTTACATCAAAATATTTAAAAGAAAACACGCACTCTATTACTTTTCTTTTACAAGCCATTTGTATATCATGTGGTACCGTTTTATCACTGCTCTTATGAATTACCATACATTTCGTCTTTTCGTAATTAATTTGAAGTCCTTGTGCTTACTTGGGAAGTTATACCTAATGATAACAGACTATCTTAAATGTCACGCTCTGTGGAATTCCTGGTTTTAGCTCCTGGTTAAGAAGACATTTTACTGATTATTTACCCAGGCCATGGTGCTCGAAGTATCCTAGGTCTCTATGGTGTGTCACGTCATAGCCAAAGCGGAGTCCATGTCACCTTCACATCTGCCTACCTAATTGGACAGTTTTTATATGGTACGTAATTTGTCAGTGCAATCGAATTAAGGAAGCAATGATACAGTATAGGGATGGTACAAGTTCCTGAAAGCGTATCACTTTGAGTAAGAGGACTTTCCCTCTATTAGGCCCCCGCTCCGTCACAGCCAGAGTGCTCACATACTAGAAGTACATGCCTTCGTTCACAGATCTGCATGTCGCCATTTCCTACTTTCCTATCCATCCCAAACTATAGCTATATTTCCTCTCCTCTCAGCTCATATAGAGAGACAGCAGAAAAAACAGTTCCGTGAAAACAAATAGATAAGAGTGTCTCGTATGCAAAATAATTACTACATATGCTTTTTACTCATCGACAGCCCGTATCTCAACGTGCACGACTGAGCCCACTTGCCTATTTTGTTTCTTTTAAATATTCATATGAAAGATCAAAATCGTGGAGAATAAGTGACATTCGGTTGCTGAGGATTTAATAACTTACAATACCTGATAAGATTAAAATTTGTTTTGATGTCGTGGTGTCTTGAGTAATATCTTTATTTGCTTGCTAGGTTCCTTGTAAATTTCCATCAATAGGTAACCTTGTCGTTGTAGTAAATATTTGATAAGAATTTATTGATTCCGATTTGCATCAATTTATACTCTTGTAACATTTGTTTTCTCACACTTTAAATGTTTTTTCTCGTTTTTTTTGTTTTCAGTTGAGTTTTATTTTTTTCAACATAAGCGACATCGACTTTTCTATTTCCTTGCCTGTATTAACGATCAAATTATCTCTATTGGATGACTGTACTGTCTCTGTTTTTAATTCAGCAATGACTGTAGTCGAGATTGAAGCCGGATCAAGTGTAGTATCGATGTTCATGACTACAATCAAACTGAACTGTTTTAGAATTAGCTTGCTGAAAATAGTCTGTCTTTTAGAGAGGCAGTTTGTCTAGAACACAAGTATACTCAGCATTCTGTGAACGTTGAAACGGGGTTGTGACTTTGAACTTTAAAGCTTATATAAGTTTAGACTGTGCGCACAACTCACTAATGCAAAATACAACAAATTGTGTCCACGTTGATACCTGAGAGAGGGATAAAAATAAAGTGATTACTAAAAATTCAAAGTTTTATTATTTATGCAAATTTTTGTTTTAATGTTACTTCAATAGTATAAGCTGATCTATTACTTTGTTTTAGTTAAATCGTAAATAAGTTTAACTAAATCTTAATTTTTTTAAAATGCGGAGTTGGTATAATTAATATTTTTGTGTTGCTTTTTGTAGAGCCAGTTTGTTTAGAACACAAGTATACTTAGCATACTGTAAACGTTGAAACGGAGTTGTGACTTTGAACTTTAAATCTTATTCAATTTAAGACTGTACGAACAACTTCCTAAAGCAAATACAACAAATTTGGTCCGTGTTGATACTTAAATAAGTGAAAAAAATAAAGTGATTACTAAAAATGTCAAGTTGAATTATTTATGGCGATTTTTTTAATGGTAATTCTGTAGTATGAACTTGTCCTTGATTTTATTTCAGTTGAATTGTAAATTAATTTTTTATTCTGATTTTGATCTTGAGTTTTTGTTAAAATGCAGAGTTTGTATAATTAATATTCATGTTGTGCTTCCTGTGATAGATTGAATTATTGGCGAGTTAAATTTATTTTATTTAAACATTGTTATTCAGGACTCACTATAGATTATATCATAGTTGTATTTATTTTGATTGTGACTTTAAAATTATATATCGCATATACGGCGGGATGTTCTGTCTAGTTGATTGGTTAAAGTTATTTTTTAGACTAACACGTCGAAAAAAAACCAAAGTTGCGATAATTGCAGATTTTTGTCTGTATGACATTGATTTCTCATAAGATTATCTAAATTTTTTTTTCATATTTAAACATATTTAACTTCAACTAGCGATAAAGGAAAGTAAAGAGGTTAAATAAATATTGTGAGTAGAGTCTAATGATCTAAACAAATCACCTGCACTTTTTTGTATTCTCGATTGATGCTAAATTATAAATCAAATGAGAATAATGAGAAGTAATGCGGATTTAGTTTGATTACAGGTGTATAATTTTGACTGTATATAAAAATCTGTGTAAGCTGACTGTATATTTTGATAGGAAAAATGATAATATAAGTTTGTCTATTAGTTGGATTTTTTTACTTCATTTATCTGCTTTTTATAATTATAACATACGTTTTCCTTATTTGTATAATTTAATTTAATCAAAAATTTTCTACGTTGTAATTTTATCAAATGCAACGATACTATAATTTTAGTTTTGTAGTTAAAATGACTTTCATGGTTTTGATATTACATACATTCATACATTACATTCTTAATAAAAAATATTATTTTTTGACTACTTTCGACGTTTGAGTTAATTGCTAACTTATAATTTATTGTGAGTAAGCAGGACAAATAGGGTTTAATAAGACGTAACTAGAATGTACGATGTCTAGTGCAAAGGAGCAAAGCCTATCAGTATAGTATTTATAGTGATCGAGGAGAAAGGCAAGTGCAGAACGTTAATTCAAATAAAAATAATGGAAAGTAATGTGTGTGACGTGAATTTGGTTACGTACAAAAAATTGTTATTGTATATGAAAATTAAAGTTAACTGACTGTATATTTTTGAAATCTACCGCTTTTTTTGTATCCTTGATGAATGGTAAACTTTTATTTAAATGAGATTAATGAAAAGTAATGCGAGTGGTATGGAAATGGGGTTTGTTGAGACAACTACGAGCTACTAGCCACTTTTTGAAAACAGCATAAAACCATAATAAATTTATGATTTCAACCTTACAAAAATTATTGTTGGTCCTTGGTAAGACTTTATCTGTTGAAAGTAAAATATGTTGATATGATGAGCAGTTATTTTGGTTTATGTATTGCCTAAAAGGATCATAGTTTAAGATATAGCAATGGCATAACATACATGATTATGTTGTTAAAAATATTTACATTATATGTATTCAATGATAAAGTGTTTATAAATAAAAGTGTTAAGCTTCGGAAGACGATTCAGCTTCTCTTTGCCGGAACGCTCAAACAAAACTGCTTTCCGTCAAGATCATTTGCATTTTTGGTCATCAATTATTATAGGCAGCTACAAGGGCTATGCTGAAATACTGTGTAGAGAGAGTTATGATGGCAACACTGAAGCATTGAGCAAATAGGGTTACGAGGGCAATACTGAAACACTGAGCAGAGAGAGATTTACGGGGTCAATACTAATCCACTGAGCAGGGAAATCTTCGGTGGCACTACTGAGGCACTAATCAGAGGGAGTTACAGGGCAATACTGGAGCACTGAGCAGAGAAAGCTACAAGGGGAATACTGAAGCACTAAGCAGAGAGAGCTGCGGGGGCAATACTTAAATACAATTACCAAACAGCTAATTACACAAGGTTTGACAAGAAATATTGAAGCACACACACATCATAGCTAGATACGAAGACAATACCAAAAAACAAGCAGTAAAAAGAGGAAGTTATATTATAACTGAAGCACAGCCATTAATTGGCATTAAAACTAAGAGAGTTTTAATCCTTATCAATACAGTTCTAGAAGAAGTTTTGGATCCTTGTAGCTTGATTCCAGAAGTTAAAGATTTGGCAAAAACCTTTATTGTCATGGTATCGCTTAAATATATTGAGTACAAGGCTGTCTCTCGTTGGTTTAGAATTTGAGAGTCTTTTCAAGAATAGGGTTCTTAACGGTATATAGTGCGGGCAGTTGAGCATCATGTAAAAGACGTCCTCCACCTCCCTTCCACATAGGTCACAGTCAGTTGCTGCTGTACGCTTCCATACTTTATTCATGCCATTAAGGTTGCTCACTTTTCCTCTAATTACTTTCCTGGGTAGGCTTGTGCTTAAATTTAGCACAAACTTTGTCAGGTTCCACGGCAAGTCTAGGTCAAAATATTTAGATCTTAGAGCTTTCGTCTTTATGCAGGCAAAGCGTTTCAGTGTGTTGAGCGCATTTTACGCAGAGGCCCGGCCAGGACGTAGTCCGTCCGTTATACGTAATTCAAGTCGGCTTACTGCCTCTGAGGACCTCTAGTCTATCTTTAAAAGTTGATTTTCTAAAACTTTGAATTTTTCATCTTGTAAAGCAATAACATTTTTAATAGTTGTTAATTTAGTACTAATATCTTCCAAAACAAAAGTACATTGATTATTCAAGCATAAATGCGTAATACATTCACAAATTTAAAATTAAAAAAATTTAATATTTAAAAAGTTAAGTGTCTAATTCTTGTGTTTTGGGTCATTTACACACATTACTCTTTTATTAAAGTTTCTTTTGAATTTGTAAGATTTTTTTTGATTCGTTAATGTTTTGATAACACCTTAATGTCTCACAAAAATATTGTGTTTTGTAGTTAATTTTTTAACAGAACCTAATACAAGTTTCTGCATGTTTTCAATGTTAAATTCTTTACTATTTGTGTAATTACTTGCAAAACCTTTAAATTTAGTACATCCAGCAAAACCAAGTATATTTGTCCTATAGGAAGACGACTTAGGTCGTGTTGAAACAAAATCTATTATACCATGTGCATTAAAATTGTATGTTTTGTGTACTATAAATTCATGTTTCCACTCACTGACATATTTACCAGTTAGGAATTCAACAGAATTGTCTATATTACCAGCATAAATCACACTATCTGTATCCATATGAAAAACTCTTTCTTTTTATTTATTAAGAGCATCATATAATCTCAATTTTGCATTCGCAGTTGTAAATGCTGCAATATATACATTTGTATTCTTGAAACATAGAATCAAATCATCTTATTTTTCATATTCTACTAATACAGATGTATTTTTTTAATGTTGTATAATTTAGAATTTTAAATTTAAGCTTCTTATTAATATAAATTTGCATCTTCTGACACAATTTTAACATGTTTTAGTGAATCTCTTTGACCAAATTCACCCCATAAACTATTTAAAAACAGTATGGCTACAGCTTTTAAACCTGAATTGCTAATAAGACTATCAGGATTTATTTCTACAATAATGTTTCTGTTTTGCTTTATAAATTCAATTTTTTATTATATAAGGCTTCAGTTTTGATTTTCATAAATGTTTGAATGTAATCCCTAAATAACTAGTTAAATTTTTCTTTAAAATGTAGAACTGAATATATTTCTGAGGTAATGTATCGTTTTTTAACAGATTTAGCTATTTCAACACTAGTCTACGTACCAATTGGAGCTCTTTCTTCTACACTTTTGTTACACTTTGATTTTTGGGTTAAACTAGCGCAAGTATAACACAATAGAAATATTAACTTGCTATTGATTCTTGCTCAAAGTACAGGATAATAAAGACCTTTAAGTGTTAATATTATACATTTATTGAAACCAAACCACTCTGGATCATAGGTTTTTAGAAGTTTTTTATCATCAATTCTAATAGGATGACCGATTGGATAATCATCAAATAACATAGCACTCGGATACAAACTACAAATGTCAAAATACCTAATTATTTCATTTTTAGTAGGTTCTTTGAGTAATTTAATTGTTTCTGTTTTACCCTCAAAGAAAGCTTCTTTTAGGTTTATTGGAGTTATTATATGTTTTTTCATATAAAAAGTCTTGATTTTGTTTATCCTTTTCAAATTGATGACTCCAATATATCACTACGCTATACCCTTTTGTTTTCAGGTAATTTGTCCATTCGCAAGTATTTTCATATACAAATTGCATTATAGTTTTATTCAAAGTATTGGTTTGTTTCGGATCATAAAAATCTTAAAATAACACCTTTGAAATTGATAAACTGTGTTAGTATTTTGACAATAACCATCAGCTTTTCTTATTTTATTATTAGCATCTCGTATACCAAATTCTTCTCCATTTATAGCATGGAGGTTTTAACCATTTTAAACTTTGTTTTGAATAGTTATCTTTGTTTTTGGATACTATAGCTATTTAATTCTTAGGCATAAATTTGAATCTTTACAAAGCCATAGCAACACCAGCTATCGTGACATATTGTAATAGATCCACAAATTCTTCTTCACTCAAAGAACTCATATCGATTACGTTTTTACGGTAACTGATGCATCTTTTGCTGAGTATATCAACATCTGATTTACAATACGAAACCATTTCCTCTTTAAAATGAAATTTTTAATCTTCTTCATAATACTTGGATTCTTTGTCATACCATTTTATGAATTCTTCACGATCGTCAGATTTCATTTAGTCAGGCTCATAATACTCTTTATCTGGTAAAGATCCTATATAATTCCAATTGTCTGGTTTATTAAACTTATGTAGAAAATATCTTTTTTTAAGTTTTTTTAATTTAAATGTTTAAGGAAATTTCTTGAGTGGATCTGCTATATGATTAAAACTGTCTATGAATCTAATTTTTAATTTTCTAATATACATCGACATTATTTTTGTCCCTGTTAATATTAATTGTGGTTGTATACCATTTAATAAACAGTAATTAAAAATAAAATGACTATCACAACTTTTTGCATTATGTGCTACAAATGTAAATTCTTTCTGTTGTAAGGCCCATTCACAAAATTCATTGTTTGTAGCAAAAGTTTTTTCATTCCCTTCAAAATCTTGTGTTTCTATCCAAATTAGTATATGTTACTAATTTCATCTAAGTATGTTTTATAGTCGTAAAATATATAATTTTCATAAACATTTCTAGGTTTTTTAAAACCCATAAAACATTGATTTTTTCAGTTTTATCATATTTAGCTTCACAAATGTAGCTCTTAAATTGATTACAAATGTGTTCTTCTTTTAAGTTGCTCTTGTTGTCATAAAATAGTTTTGCTTTACAAATTTCACACTTTTTTAACCTTTTACATTGTTTTTCCAAATTAATATTATAACAAGTTTGATTCCAAAATACTCTGTTACAATCTTCACAATCTTTCTAATCTTTTGTAATTTCATTGCCAATTTTACAATTATTTTGTGATCCATTACATATATTACATTTGTTCCGAATTTTATTCTCACAAACGTGTTGATCTTTGTTTAGGTAAGGTTTTTTACAATCATGGCAATATTTTACACAGCAATAAAGAGCTGCTACTTTATTAACATAATTATAATGATTTTCTGTGTAATAAATACAATTGATTTACAGCTTCAGGTTTTTTAATAGCACACTTAAATGCACCATCAATTAAGGAAATTATATTCATTTCGATATCTAATTTGTTTTTAATTTCAGTGAATAATTCTGGAGTCATTCTTTTTTCAATTATTTCTAATCTGACGTAATTAATTAACGTATTCGTTATTTTATCCTGCTATTTACCACAAATTTTACGAACTTTTTTAATATTGTCATTGTTTAAACTTTTTAAACTAAGATGTTAAACATGTATAAACTTAATTAAATCTAAATATGTTGAACTAACAACAACTGCCCTCACACGACATAAAATATTACTGTTATTGATTTTATTAATACATCTTTTTTTTATAATATTTTCATGTAAATCTATTATTTTTTAGGTCCCTCACCTTGAATACTATCAATAATTGTTACTTTAATATCGATATTATTATTGGTAATATTTTTATATGTTACAATTGTACCCATTGCCTTAACTACCGATTGATCTGTAGGAATATCTGTTTTGGTGTCAAAACTTGTATATTTATGGAACTAACATGGAAAATACTACAAGTGTAAAATCCGAAATGATGCAAACGATATCAGATCATGTACTACGTGGTTGGGTTACTACAACGTATATAATCATATCAGTGCAAATTGCGTTTTGGCGCCAAAAACGTATATCAAAATTTTTAAAATTCGTCGCAATAAAAAATTACGAAAATTATATGGGAAATTACATAGAAATTTAACCTTACCGAATGGTCCCCTATTACTACTTTTTCAGTTTTCTGATTTTTTGGAAAACTATAGGCCTTGTGTAATTTGATTACGAGGAAGTCTAAAATTAGTAAGGGGTCGTCCATAAATGATATAATGAAAAACAATTCATTTTTAGACCCTATGACGCTGTCATCAGCTTGTACATTTGTGTAAGCAAATGGCTATCTTAAACATACGATGCCATCCAATATCCAAATCAGAAAACTGAAAAAGTAGTAATGGGGGATCATTCGGTAAGGTAAAATTTCTTTGTAATTTCCCATATGATTTTTGTAATTTTTTATTTCGACGAATTTTGAAAATTTCGATATTCGTTTTTGGCACCAAAACGCAATTTGCACCGATATGATTATATACGTTGTAGTGACCCAACCACGTAGTACATGATCTGATATCGTTTGCATCATTTCAGATTTTACACTTGGGGTACTTCCCATGTAAGTGCCATCAGTAAAAGTACTTGTTACACCTATATGAATTTTGACACTTTTTAAAAATCTTTTTTCAAAATGTTTGAATATAGATTTTAAAACATCTACAATATCTTTAGTTTCAGTTTGATTTAGTTTCCAATTAAAAGTATCCTAATAAAAAGTTAGATTTTTTATTTTAGTTTTCTGCCGTTTTATTAGTTTGCTATTTCCAAAAGCATAATTAATTATTATTCCTTCCTTCGGTTCTATTTTATTCACTTCTAATTTTTCTATTTGAGCCATTCTTTCTAATTCCTTTAAAACTAGGATTATTTTTTGATTTTCTAAATGTTTTTTAGTTTTTTTATAAGTTTTTATTCTTGATTTATCAGGAGGTTTACTGAAAGTCATATTACAAATTTTACATCTTTAAGTCTTTTTTTAAGAAATAAATTTATTAAGTAAAATTTTAAATGAGGTTCATATCCCTGAGGACCGTAGGTCTGGGTATGTATTTATTTACCACAGAATATATGCATAGAATGATAATTGTTTATGGTAATTTTTTTGTTTAGTTGAAAATCTGGTCCAGGGTAGCCTTAGTCTAAGGAAGTAGTCAAGTAGGTTGTATATTTACGAGTTTCAAAAATGATCAAAATTTACCAAAATATAGGGTAGAAGCTTGAGTTTCTTATAGTTTTATGCTGTTTTTTGCAAAATGTTTTTGCCTACTTGGAATATCGCCCCATAGTAACCTACCTACTACTAGTACTTTTATCATTTTACAAAAATTTTTACATTTTAAAATATAAGCTTTTTCATCGTTTTTATGCATTACGGGAATTGCTCTGCAACTTTTATAATAATAATAATCACATGCCTAATAATTTAATTTAAATGCTTTAATATTAGGGGTGCAATAAAAACATATATCACAAATAAAAACTGGTTTTTCATGTTTTGTTAGTTGACTTTTCACTAGTTTTGATAAATCTTTAATATATATGTAATGATTGTTACTATCTTCATTAGTTAATAAAATTAAGTTAACATGGTTTCTTTTTTTGTTTTTATGTGAACAAGAATTATAAATTATACCCCTTTCAAGTTTCTAAATATAAAGATTTATTAATCAATCGTTTTTTTTCTAAACTTTTGCATATCATCTAAAGTAACTGGAAATCATGTTCCAGTAAAATCAAAATCATTATTTTAATCATAAAATTAAATTCAGAAACTCTTTCAGTATGACTTATAATTTCATTCTGATGTTTATAATATAACAAACAGTATTTAAAGCATTTGTGGTCATCCTTTCTGATAATTATACATGCTTTTTTGTTAGATATATATCTTTGTAATTCTATATAAGATGACATTTACTAAGGTTTATATTCTTTGAGTTTAAAATCAATTTTATTAATTTTATTAAGGTGATAATAGGCTTTGTTATTGTGTATCTCCTCAATATTATTTGAAAGTTTAATAACAAATTCAGCAATACTTAAATAAATATCTTCTTTTTTTTAATATTGTTTGATTATTAGAAGAAAAGGTCATATCTTATATACATTTTCTCCTGTTAAAGGTATAAATTTCTTGAAACTAACATTTAAACTAATTGCAGTTTTATTTGTTGTTATAAGATTGTCATTAAGAATATTATAAATTTTAAATAATACATCTACATCATCTATTCCTCTCATTTTTTGTTTCGTTTTTAAAATCAAAGCTTAATGTAAGAAATGTTTCTGCCAAAGCTGCTTTAGATTAATGTAATATAAGTTTATTATTTTCATATAAAATATCATACTTTAATCTTTTATTTGTCATCTTTTCTTTACCAAAATGTTTTTTTATATTTTATATAAATATTTTAGGATTTTATAAAATAAAAATTATTACATTCAGTAAAATAATTTGTTGTTTCTTTTTTTAAAGGCCTTTTTTTATTTTTAGATTGTTGTATTTCAAACTAATTGTTTAAATAATCAAAAATATAACATTGCAGTGTTTGATCACTGTGATGTTTTTAATGCTTATATTTCTCTGAATAATATCAGATATCCAGGTATACATTTAAATAAAATTTTAGAGGGTCGCAGTTATATTAAAAATTATGATAGATATTTAAAATTTAGAAAACTATTTACTAATTTAGAACCTGAAATAGCTCCACTAGGATTTCAAATAGCTTATCCTATCTATTGTTTTGATACTTCGTTTCAAGAATACAGAATAGGCGGAAATACTATAAGTATTAAAATTCATTTCAAATTTAGTTCAAATGTACTTGCAATTAAGTTTTTATGTTTAGAGAACGTGTATTATCAATGACTACAGCTGGTGGTGAAAATATGCAAGTTGAATATATAAATACCTATAAGGAACCATTTGTTTTATATTTTCTTTTTATATAAATAAATAATATTTTATTCACAAAGAGTCAATATACTGCTATTAGAAATGCGTTTATTAATAAAAAAGATGTAACATTACATCAATATAAAGAAAAATTTAATTAAAATGAAGGTTATCTAATTAGGCTTACTAGAACTCAAAATAAACTAAGTTAATGATACTACAAAAGAAACTTTTAATTCAAAATTTTCAACTATTTATTGTAATCAAATTATCACAGATTTATTAAAACATTAATAAAGAAGGTACTGTACTGCTTTTAGCTCTAATTCCGTTGATAACTAGAGCTGCTGCTATTATCAGGGGCGTAGATGCTGCTGCTTGAGGTGTAAGCCAAGTCGTTAATAAAGGTTATAATAAAAAGTCAAAAGATAAAAATTTAGCTGAAACAAAGGAACATAATTGAGAAATAGAGTCAAAAACAAAGTCAAAAAGTGGTTTTTTTAACCTTATTATTAAAAGCACTGAAAAAATCAAAATTAATAAATATGCTGAATAAATATGCATTTTAAAGCCAGGTTTATTTAGAGAGGTATTTTCTTAGAGATAATTTACCTCTTAAGCCTTTAAAACTCAAAAATATAAAAATTAAAATATTAAATCTTGATTGTAATAATAATCCTGGAACTCATTGGACTTTGTTTTAAACCAATCATTAACACAATTATTATTTTGATTCTTTGGGTCATGGACCACTTGTTGAATAATCAAATGATTTAAAATAAGATGATCTATATGCTACTTTTAAATTACACAAAATTGACACAAATGCTTGTGGTTCCTTATGTCTACAGTTAATGTATAATATTGTAAATAATAAGCCTGGAGATTTTACAAAAGCGCGCGTAGCACTTATAATGCCACGCTGACGCAAGTAATAAAATAAATATTCTGTAATAAATTATTTTAAAACAAGGATATATCAAAAAAACAGAATATAAAGTGAAATTAAAAACTTAACAATTAAGAATGATGAATTGCAAGATGTTTTAAATGATAAAGGTCAAGAAATAGAAAGTCCTATTAGTGTAATTTAAAGAATAAAAAGTAATATTACTAACCAAACAAATGTTATTTATAAAAAATGTAAAATTAATAGTACAGCAGTGAAAACAAACAGTGCTCTAATTGAAAATCTTATTCAATAAGATAGTAATATTAACCTTAAAATACAAACTAAAATAGTTGAAAGTGAAATAAAACTTAATGATGAAAATATTAAAATTATTGATTTAATACAACGTGATAAACAAAATGAAATTACATTAAAAGATTTATTATTTACATATTAGGACAGTAGAATTAATTTACAAGTAATAAAAATAAATAAGAGTCTTAGTCTCTTAGAAATAAGATTAAATATTATTCCAGATACCATACTGCTTGCGGGTGAAGAAAATGTTACATGTCAGCTTAAAACTACAAAAATTGATAAAGGATATGAGGTTTTAACAGGAATTTGTCGTACTAGTGAACTAGCATTCAAACGTACTAATTTTTTTATTGATATTAATTATTTGTGATATTTCTTTTTACGGCAGACCTAAAGGACTTTGTGTTAATAATAACACCAAGAAATCTGAAGTTTTCAAAGTAGATATAAATGTTCTTTTAATAGAAATTACAGCTTACTTACCAGAAGTTATATAATATTTTAATTGTGTTTCAAAAATAATTCTTTTTTAATTACTTATTTGATACTTTTTTAATCTTAGATGAAAAAAAACAACTTTGGTTTGTATGAAAACCGCTAGATGGCGTAAAATCTTAAAAAAATCGGCGATAGTCCTAAAACCCTGTGTAAAATTTTTTAATATGCAAAATGCAAAAAAAAATGAAACACTATCTGTCACATGCCTATGCCAAATATCAGGATAGACAGATAGTAATAATACAATAAACACAAGAGAGTCTCACTTTTTTTATTCAACATTATAGGTTTATAATATGCATACTTACCTGGCTCAGGATATAAAATGAAAAATAAAAACTGTTGGCTCAGTAAGACTCTTAAATTACACTTTAAAGGCTTAACTAATGCGATAATCCTAAGCGTCAACAACTTGCCGTTAACCTAGATTGGGTTATACGGTAAACAGTAAGAAAATTGCCCCAGCGAGACCCTTTTCCAATTTGCTTCAGTAGGTTGACGCAAGCAACAAACCTAAACGTAAACAACTTTTGGGATTTTACCTGGCTCAAGAAAACAGTACACAGTATGAATATTGCCTTTCGTATTGACTTTCGAAATTACAAGTTTGGTCTGCTTGCATTAAATAAGAAGAAGTCTGTAATTGAAAGACAGGACTGCAACGTATCATTTAGCCAATTATTAGAATATAAAATTTTGCAAATATGCTTTGTGAATGGCTAATATGGTCTATAGCTTTTTCTGGAATTAAAAAAATACAAGTATTAGTATTAAAAGTAATATTAAATAATAATAGTATAAAATAAAAATAATATAAACAATAAGAACATTTACCTCCAATTGTTTAGTAAGCAAGTCATGATATTTTCCAAAGTTAAACATAGCTTTTTGAAACGAAGTGTATGTAGTTTGAATTACTGGTGGACGTCTGGGACACCTAGGACCCCTATTTTTAAAATATACATTATGAAAAACCAATAACATTCTATTTTAGACATTTTCACGTAGTATTGCGAGCAAGCAACACGTTAAAGTAGCACGTACCTATTAGGTCCAAAAGTAGCTTGAACCATCATGCGTTTTTTTCTATACGATAAATTGCGAAAATGTATGGCAGTTTGTTCTAAATCGTTACGCAGAGCAAGATATGGTCTCATTACAGCGAAAATGCCCCTTTAAAATTGAAGCAACAGAGGTATCGCTCTCACCATCAGTGCTTGACCCATCAACACGTGTTCTTATCCTATTCATTTAAAAAGCATGAAAGGAGCGTCTGGAAAACAGATTTAAACAAATTATTGATCTTGTCGTAAATAAGGTGCCGACATTTGCTTTTTTGTATTAATTAAAATATACACACATACTTTATACTCATTAAAATAAAAGAGCAGGAGCAGATAAAAAACACAATTAAAAAAATTCATTGCCCCTATTGTAAAAGAGGAGCCGACCTTTGATATTACCTATCAAATAATCTAAACAACCGATAGATTTTATACTACTTACTCATATAACCTTGTTTAACATAACAACACTCAAAAAAGTATTATATTATCAATGATTTTGTAGTATAGCCATCAAAACCTCTAATTTAAATTGCATAAAATATAAAATCATTGCAACTACACTCAAAAAATAATTTTAATAATTAAACTTTAATATCCAAAAACTGTCACAAAATATTCAATGTACCCTAATGAATTGTTAGGAGATGATCAAATTCAACAGTTTCTTGCGTGTTGATTGAAATAAACGATTTAAACTAGAACCAAATGAATTTTAATTTAAAAATTTTAGATAAGAAGCTGTCGCATGCTGCTTATACACACACAATAAATTTAAAATCGATGTATTTCAGTAAATTACATTTAAACGTAACCTTATTAAGTAAATGTTGGTTTTAAAATTTAAACAAGTGGAAAAAATATGTAGTTCACGCGTGGTTTTCAAAAAGTGTTGAAATTCGAAATTATTCAATGTAACTTTGCTAACAGGTTTTACTTCACAATAAGCAATAAGCAGGCTTTATAACTATGCTGAACTGTATTCATTAATTAAGTAATATTCTCTCATTTCAATATTTTTAAATGTGCCGCTAATTAATCAAGCATGACTTTAATAAGTACCATATAGTTAACTATATATTATGGCAATTAATTCCCTATTTACTAATTTATAGAGCTATACTAGCATGTAATAGCTTGTTAAATAGGTCGTCGTTTGGGCTATTTTTACGGTCACAATATTCTTAGGTATCGTGTTGTATGGGCGGGTGAAACCGGGTAACAGTTTTTTTTTGGACCTATTTTTTTAAAATTGGAAACTATGCAATAAACATTTTTTTAAATTTTAAAACTTACAAATCCAACATGGCGGATTTTCATTTAAAATTATAAAAGTTAGTTTTCATAATAAAAAATTTATTTTAAATGATGAAAAAACTACATTAGCACATGAAATCTATATTATTATGCTTTACTCATAGACGTAGTTGTACTCATAGTCATAGTGGTATTCCAACTCGTAGTCGTACTTGTAGTTGTGTCCGATGCGAGTATGTGGTGGTTTTTTAGAATTCCTGTAATTCTTAAAAATAATCTTGTTTTTTATGAAAAATATAAATAAATCATAAATTTATTATGATTTTATGCTGTTTTTTAGAAGTGACTTGTAGCTTGTAGTTGTCCTAGAAACCCCATTTTCATACTGTTAATGCGGAATTGGTTTGTTTACGGGTGGATAATTGTGACTGTATATAGAAATCAGTGTTAACCAACTGTATATTTTAATAGGAAAAATTATTAGTTTGTCTATTAGTTGGATTATGTTTACTTCATTTATCTGCTTTTTAATAATTAAAACATGCATTTTCATTATTTGCATTATTAAATTTAATTAAAAATTTTCTACGTTGTAATTTTATTAAATGCAACGATAGCATAATTGTTTTTTGTAGTTTGAATGACGTCTTTGGTTTTGGCACTTCATGAATATCATTATTAAAAAATATTATTCTTTGACTACTATCGACGTTTAAATTAAATGCTTACTTGTTATAATTTTATTGTGAGTAAGCAGGACAAATAGAATTTAATAATACGTAACTAGAATTTATGATGTCTAGTGCATAGAAGCAAAGCCTATAAGTATAGTATTTATAGTGATCGAGGGGAAGAGCAAGTTCAGAACTTTAATTCAAATGAGAATAATGGGATGTGTGATGCGGATTTGGTTACTTGCGGATAATTGTGATTGTATATGGAAATTAAAGTTAACTGACTGTATATTTTAAAAATCTACCGCTCTTTTTTGTATCCTTAAACGTTTTTAGTGACGTAGGGGTAAAGGAGGGGGGGGTCGGACGTATATATTTTAAAATCTGCCGCTGTTTTGTATCCTTGGTCGATGTTAACTTTAGTGGGCAAATTTACTATAGTATTTATAGTGACGTAGGGTAAGTGGATTATGAATGATTACGTCATGACTGAGTAGGGATGAGCGAGTGGATTTCAGTGACGTCAAGGAAGGGGCGAGTGACGTCATGAATTACATAGGCACAGAACCGCACTTTAATATTATATAACGTCATTTATGGGCCATCCTTTTAAGCAAAACCATAATAGGGCTATGTACGTCGAAGAGCTATACAAAGCTTTAGCAAGACTGGCATAGGATTTAATATAAGTCGGGTCCGGTGCGGTTTCAAATGTATGTGATGCCCTACTGCCTTATACGTATGATGTTTTAAACAGACTTTAAAGTCACAATATGCATTATTTTGAAATTTAGTGAAAGAAAAAACTTCATTCTCAATATTTATTTTGGTTTACTTAAAACTAGTTGTGAATCCTCTTTCAGTACTTTGTTTTGAAAATAGGACGTCAAAAGTATAGGTACTTCATTAATAAAAATTTAAACTCAACATACATCTAATCCATAAAAGAAATAACTAAATTAAGTTATATTATCCTTAGCAACAGCACCTCAAGGCCTAGATTGTTTTTGAAGGTTGCAAACAGTAAATATAAACAAGTGCAAGAAGGAGAACACAATAGGCCCTACTGCGTAATATTAATAAAAGAGAAAACTTTTAATGAGAGGCAATACAAGTATAATACAAGCAAAAGTTGGTAAGGGTTGAGTTTTTTAAAATATATAACGATTACTTTATTCAAAAGAACAAACTTAACAACTGACCTCCATCGAGGGTAGCCTAATAGACTCAGTATACGATACAAAAATTTGTTAAATATTAAAAATATAGCTTTGTAAGTATGAAATATATTTTGAGCTTATTAGATATTAGGAACTGCAGAGTATAAATGATGTTAACAAATCTGCACCGATTTCTTTAGGACTGTTGTGACAATATCTTCAATAAGAAATGCAGTTAATGCCTGAGATTTCATAAAATCCAAGAAAAATTTTGTGATCGTACCTCGAGCGCCGACGTAAAGACCTATGACCTCAATTTCGTCTAGCCCTAGTTTCTGTTGAAAATATGGAATGCAAGGATCATAAATTGTTTTTTTCTCCTTGTTCACTGCCTCAGCTTGTTAAGTGTCATTTTGTTCCATCCTAACTGTAGGATCCAAAATAAATCCTTTTCTTGAACTTTGGTTGTAAGCAATAATATCAACCCGTCTTGAGCCATCACCAGTACATTCAACCTCTTGTAAAACTTTCCATCCAGATAACTTCATTGCATCTGCAATCAAACGTCTTACTGCATGATGTCTGTTATTGCGAATTAACTCCCCCCGAGGGCACTTTCCAAGGATATGTCCTAATGTTTCAGTCTCGCTACAACCGTGGCGGCAGCGGAGGGAACCCTGGTCAGGTTGCGGGATGGCATTTATAGGCAAAACATTACCAACCATTTTTAAAGCGGTAGTCCATTCAGATAAGGACAGACCCCGTTTTAAATGAATCCAGGTGTTAGCCTGGGGGCACTCAGCAAACTGAATGACTCCTTGACCTTTTTGAGGAAGCTTGCACCAATTCTCGTATTCTAGACTTCGTAAATGGTCCCTAATATGTTTACTTTTTTTTCCACGTGCTGAAAAAATTGACTCCCTAATTTCAGATGACATGTTTAAAAAATCAAAACAGTTACGTTGATCGAGTTCGAAATCCTTAATTTCATTAAGAAGAGCGTGTTTTGACTGCAGTAAAATCTCAGCAGCATTGAAGTTTTGAATTCCAGCTTCCCATTTAGCTCGTATCAGGCCCAACCCTTTACCTTTGGTACTCGAATATAACATATTTGTTGGAGTGCTAGTTGGTAAATTTATAATTTCTTTAGCTGAAGATCGAATGATTTGGTCTATGGATTCTAAGAATTTAGTTGAAAGTTTTGCTAATGGGGCATTTTGAAACGGATAGACTAGTGTGGGCCAAATGTAATCTTTCAGAACTTTAATCTTCTGATCGGGTCGCAGCATTGGCGTAGAGACAAGTTTTCCAATTTGGTCCCGAAACTTTTTGGCACACTTTCCTTTGTCAAAAATAATACAATCATTAAAAGTTACCCGTAAATATTTTATTGTCTCCTGTGAACCAATACACCTAATAAGTGTATTATCATCAACTTGAAGGGGATCCTTGCACAATTCTCCCTTGACAATACTAATTGCAAAAGTCTTAGGGGGGCTCATTTGAAGACCTATCTGAGCCAGAGCTTCAGAACTTTGCTGGTATAATTCAATTGCTGAATTTCTTGAATTCCCAATAAGAGTAGTGTCATCAGCAAATTCTGCATTGGATATGCTAGGATGTAAAGAATGTAGCCTAAAGCCAAAATGTTCCGTCACTTCCCTTTCACTTAATTCTTGGACCATGGGGTCAATTGAGACATTGAATAAAAATGGCAAAAGTAGACTTCCCTGCATGACACCCCTTTCAAAACGTATTACCCCAGTTTTGCCTTCTTTTGTATTAATACGCGTGAAATTATTGGAAGCTAAACTACAAGCCAGTTGCTTGAGAAGTGTTGGAGCGGATTTTGAATGGATCTGACGAAACGTGTGGGCGTGACCTACACTATCAAAGGCTTGAGTAATGTCACAAAATACTACTGTGCAATCTTGTTTTCCCCTTTTTGCCTTTTGCAAACACTCATGAACAAGTGCTGTATTAATAAGGGTTCCAGCCTGATTTGTAAATCCACGTTGGTTTTCATTAGGAACAATATAATGCCGTAATTCTTTGTCCAAGATTTTTTCCACGATTCTACGTATGACAGAACTGACCGTTATAGGCCTCCAATTCTTTGAAGCTGAAACTTCCCCTCCTTTAAATATTAAGATAGTTCGCGCTTCGTGCATAAATAAGGGAACAAAGTTGTATTTAATTATATACGTAAGAATATAGGAGATGATAACTTTCGACTTCTTCATAGTACATTTAATCCATCTGACAAGAATCCCATCTGGTCCTGGAGCTAAGTCAATATTCATTTTTTTATTATGAAGTTTTGCAATTTCAGGTGAGCAGATCGAATTAAATTCAGAATCAATTTCATTTTGGCGGATAGTAGAAACTGAGTTATAAACTGGGCCCATAGCATTATTAGGTGAGCTCCATCTAGTTGAAAAATCCTTTTCTAATTCCATCAAAGGAATGTGACAAGTCTTGTCATTGGAATTCATTACTGTCCGGACTGCCTTCTTACGTTGATTATAGAAAAGATATTGTACCATACTTTCTTGGTAGGCCTGCTTGCGTGCTGTGCGCTTGCGCTTAGACATCCTTTGTGGATTAGTACTCAATTTGTGACTTGAATCAGTGTTTTTGAATCCCCCGCCCTTTTTCCGCAGCTCATAAAACTTTTTTGCTGGATTTTTGGGTCCAGGCAGTTCATTTTTGCATTTATGTAAAATACCTATGTACTCCTTACACAAATTCTCAAAGCAATTGTGATTAGCAACTTCAGGGGAAAGCAATTAGTCAAATTTTCTTATTAAAGCATCAAAATCATTTTTTAATGTTGGAACCTCTAAATCGTCATCAACTTCTTGCTTAATTTTTTGTGAGAAATTATTTAACGAGTCCACTAGATTTTGCCTACGAACATCTGGGTGAGCGGAGGTGATGTGTCGTTTGATCCCTTTTTTCTTAAATATTTTGTCACAGTAAGGGCACGGCTCCAAGTTAGGGTCTTGCACTTAACTAGTTGACGTAACGAAACTGGTTCCGGAAGTAGAATTAGAATTGCTATTCGCATCTTCATTCAAAACTTCAATTAAGGTTAAACTATCAGCCATTTTAAATCAATTAATTCACACTTTCAACGTTTTTATTCTTGAATTCGCCATTAAAATTTCCCAGAAAGTTGAAGAATCAAAAATTAAAAGTCTTCAGTCTCTTTCTTGAACTTTAAAGGTTCTATATTTTTGCCTGCTATCATTTGTGAATAATAATATTTCTAGCAAATAATTGCAATGCTTACTTTGATATTGCTTAAGTACAAGTTATTGCCCAAATCAATTTTGCAAAATATCAGCTTTAAAATACTACTTTTTTTGAAAATATCAAAAATTAACTGGCTCCATATGGATTAATATCTTGTCTTCAGTGACATTGCATAAGTAGGTGTGTGATATTTTTATTTTTTTCTTGCCTTTTTAAACTGGTGAGTTTTAGCAAATACAACTGTCTTTAAGATTAAAATAAAAATTATAATAAAAAAATTTGTAGAGAGTCATACATTTTTAATTTAACAGACTCACAGGTATTAAATATCAAGAATGAATAGCGTACTCTTCCCGAAATAAACTCCAGATTGACTGATTTAGTTCGATGGTAAAACCGAAGACAGAGAGCAACAGCTGCCATAGCGCAATCTACTTTTATTGACAGTAACCAAGTTTAGGATTATTTTTTGTAACTACAGCTTCACATATAAAGCACTGGCCCACCATTAATTTTTCAAATTCGGGAGTAAATAACTGCATAGGGTCTTTTCACCTACAACACTTGGTCTGGACCTAAATACTAGCTTCAGCATATCATCTTAAATTTGTAAGGACGCTACTTCTTATTTTGATTTCTTTAAATTATTTAAAAAAATGTGTAAATCATGCTTGTTAAACAAAAGTGATTTCTCTGTTTAAGAAGGTTAAATTATTGAAAACATTTTTTGCTTTTGTCTGTGTATCATTTCTGTATTAACTTGACTATCTTTAAAACACATAATTGTTATAGATAAATTAAATATTCGATGTGCAGCTTGTGTAATTTCGTAAAACGTAAGATTTTTTTTCTTATAAATCAGTTTTTAATTTGTGCATTTTGCTGGTTTTTTTGGTAAACAAAGGCTTATATCCTGATGCATCACGTAACGCTGTACTACTTTATGTGAGTGAATTAAGTCAAATGTCTTTTTAAAAACAGGGCATATAATAATTATGCACCAAATGAAAACCTAACACTTTAATGCTAAACTTGGGAAAATGTAACGAATGCTGAATGCTTTTAAATACTTACCTGACAAAATTGGGTTAACTAAATATAGTTCGAGGTGTATAGTTCAACACGTTCAATGTATTATATAAAGAATTTTCATAATTATATAGTATTACAGCTCCTATAAATTGGCAATAGTTGCCAGCGTAACACTTTAAACAACAGAAAAACCCTTTATTGGCCTCACAAAGGCTTCAATTCAAGAGTCATATGCTAATTGCAGAATAATTATAAGTGAACTGGAACTTTTATCGCCTCATGACACTTTCAGTTTATTTAACTTAAAAAATATTGCTCAACGCAATCACGAAGTCACAATAAAATTACAATGTCCTCATACAAGATGGTTGTTGTTGACTATGAGAGGAATATGGTGATGATTTGTCACTTGAATGGGATTCTACAAAAAATGCCTAAATCAACGTCTTATAGAGTATCACACTCCTACTATTATGTAATCGGTTCCCTAAAATTTGAAAATTTTAATCTAAGTATCAACAGATGCCAAATAGCAAAAGAATTCAACTCTAAAATTTTATCAAATCCAGATACACCATTTGGATTAGCGCTTGTAATGTTAACGTCCAGTACAGCACTAAATTTAGAGACTATAGATACAATAAAAGGAAACTCGACTAAACATGTAAAGAAAGAAATGCATACCGTTACTGAAAAAGCAAATTTGCCGATCTCCAATTCTCACTAACAGCAAAATTTCTGTTCTCCAGTGCACGCTTAAAGCAAATTTGCCGTTTTCCATTTATTAGTAACGTTACTAATACGTTACTACTAATAAATGGAAAACGGCAACTTTGCTTTTAGCGCGCATTGGAGAACGGAAATTTTGCTATTAGTGCGAATTGGAGATCGGCAACTTTGCTTCTTCAGTAACGATATGCTCCTTGTCAATGCCGTACGCGACAATCTTCAAGATTTTGTTTCGTATGGCCGCAATACACCATATAATCATGCGATGCTTTTACGGAGATACTCGACAAGTTAACTGCACACCCTAAGCTTTTATTAAAGGACTAGATTTCAAATTTAAAACAAAATCTGCAATGCATATTTCATTTCCAGCTATGACCACGAATGTGAAAACAACGAAAAGTTTTATGTTGAGGACAAATTGCTAAGGTTATCAAAGCAAAAAAATGTTGATATTGGACACGGAAATAGATGCAATGTATTATCCTAATATTCCACATCTGGTGCTTCTAATTATCTATATTATGTACAAATGGAACAAATATATACTAAAGACACGTTGGGCGAGTACGATTCACCAGTGTTTGACTTTAAGCAAATCGATTTTGAAAAGGAAAAGAAAGATGATGACGCTTTAACTGAAATTTATTATATAACCAATGGCATAGGAACACACAACGATAACAATATTAGCAGCTATAAATAGTTTCTTCCACAGTGATGAACGCTATTACATAGCTAGAAGCTGTTTAAGATTCTATAATTTATAAATTTACAAGAAGTAAGAATTAAAATAGTGAACATTCCTAAAGTATGCGACTGGTTTTATTAAATTCGTGAAATAGACTTGCATGCAACCTGCAAGATCTGGCACGCTTTGTATCGAGCTGATCTCTTAGTAGAAAGATTTTTTTCACTACTTTCAAGCACCTCCATTAAAACAAGACATTGGCATTCTAGTGGGGCAAGAAATCCTATAACGAAGAAATTATTCGCCGTCATCTTCAAAATCTTTTTCATAAAATTTCAATTGGTTAGTACTACGATCCAAAAAACTCGCATCACATCACAGAATCAATCATAGCTCGACCATAATAGGACAGCGAATTTGAGCCCAAAATCTATTATCTGGCACGCTCTAACAGAAACAACGCCAAGCTTACAAGAATTGCCGTTTCGTTTTAGAATAACAAAACGTTGGTTTAATCTATTAACAAAATTTTGAGTCAAATTAAGGAACACAAGAAGGAACCAAAAAGAAAATTTATCCTGCTTTTGAATAGAGTCCATTCTCTGATGTACTTGAAAAAATTCACCCTTTGAAAAAAGTATATTTTAGGCCAAGCCCTATCTTGTTGTTTGCTCAGTGCGAGTTCGGTTATTTTTTGATGGGAATTCTAGCAACTTTATCTTGTATTAAAATAACAAGGCTTTTAAAACAATAGAAAAAAAGTATAAGAAGGCCCTGTGGTGTCCTGTGCTAAAACTTAAATGAAACCCTTGGCAGAGTTTTTTCAATTGGTAAAATAAAAGAAAAAGAAGTTAAGAATATTTAATTTTTTTCAATGATTGTAATTATTGAATGCTGACATGTATCTTAATAAAAACTAGACCTTAAAATATTTTGATTGATTATTTAAAAATTCATACGCGTGCTAAAATTTACTTACATAATGTTTTATTCTTGAAATTGCATTTCATAAGAATAAAGTTTTATTTAAAATCTAATTTAAAGCTAAAAACATAATTATTTAAAACATTTGTCACTTTTAAATATTTTAAATACCTCCTTATAGTCAAATTAAAAAACCAAATTGATCATAAAATAAGTTCAATTAAACAATTATTAGGCAAAAAAGTAAAAACAAGTTCAAAAAATTTCTGAGTTCCTTCTGGTCGGAAACCCTAAACATCATTTTTTAAGTAAATAAAGTTAAATTTAAAAAAATAAAGAAAAGTGTCAGTTTTGTGAAGTCAAGTAGCTCTGAGAACAAGGTCCGGAGAATTCCAGGTTTCATTTGATCGAATATCCACAATGTAATTCTTTAAGTTCATATAGTTAAATTTTAGAACAATAAAAGGCAATTTGGTCCAGGAAAAATATTTCCGTGCAGCAACTGTCCGGCAACCCTAATGTCCTCCTTTTCTTGCCTGGACATAGTATTCTCAAGCTAATTGGACCGCCTTAGATGTCATTACCGTGTAGTCAATTAGCTCTATGAAAAAAGTCTAGAGAATTCTGTATTTTATTTGGTCGAAAACCCACTATATCATTCTTTAGGTTCGTGAAGTTGAATTTTAGAAAATTAAAAATACAAATTAGTCCATGAAAATAATTTCCGGGCGACAATTATCCGACAATCTTTAATGTCCTCCTCTTCTATTCTGGACATGGTTTTCGTAAGCTGATCGGCTGATAAATATTGTCAGTACCGTGTAAAGTCAACTATCTTTATGAGCAAGGTACGAAAAATTCCGGGTTTCATTTGATTAGATACTCACAATGACGTTCTTTAAGTTCAAATAGTTTAATTTTTTTAAATTGAAAAAAAGTGAGTCCGAAAAAAACATTTACGAGCGGCAACTACCCGACAACCCTTAATGTCTTTTAATTCTAGTCTGGACATGGTCTTTCCAAGCTGATCGGCTGATCGCAATTGTCAGTACCGTGTAAAGTCAACTATATTTATGAACAAGGTACGAAAAATTCCAGGTTTCAATTGATTGGATACCCCCAATGTCGTTCTTTAAGTTCAAATAGTTTAATTTTTTTAAATTGAAAAAAAGTGAGTCCGGAAAAAACATTTACGGGCGGCAACTACCCGACAACCCTTAATGTCTTTTACTTCTAGTCTGGACATGGTCTTTCCAAGCTGATCGGCTGATCGCAATTGTCAGTACCGTCTAAAGTCAACTATATTCATGAACAAGGTACGAAAAATTCCAGGTTTCAATTGATTGGATACCCCTAATGTCGTTCTTTACGTTTATTTAGTTAAAGTTTAGAAAATTAGAAAAAAACTAGTCCAGGGAAAAAAATGAGCGGCAACTATCCGACAACCCTCAATGTCCTAGTCTTTTATTCTGAACATGGTTTGCCCAAGCAGATCGGATAGTCTCAAGTGTCTGTAATGTGTGAAGTCAATTAGCTCAATGAAAAAGGTCTTGAGAATTTCGGGTTTCATTTAATCGGATACCCCCATTGTTATTCCTTGTTTAAATAGTTAAATTTTTAAAAATTAAAAAACAATTTAGTCCGGGAAAAAAATTTCTAAAATTGAAATTGTTACGTGGCAGTTGCGTACACATTCGCGTCGCAGTGGCGTACATATTTGCAGCACTGTGACGTATTGGGGCAGTGGCGGCTCCAGGGCAATGGCAGCAACCAATCACGTGTCCAGTATTAGGGGCGGGGGCGGTTCCGGGGATTTGGCGCCACTCGGGATTCGCTCGATGATGTTTACAACAATACAATATTATGTAGGGGGGTGGGTAACCTTTCTTGGTCATTAAACCGGTACGCTGGAAAATCAGTCAGTGGGACTGGGTGACCGGATCATGACCTTGAGGTCACGGACCGTGGGAATGAGGTCATTTTGGGGTTTAAGCCAACCAAATAGACTACTTGGATAGGTAAGAAAATGGATCGAATGTGATGACATCATTTGTGAACAGCATTAAATTTCGTATGTTATTAAAGTATACAACTACTGGGAGAGTATATGTTTTAATCACTGTGTTGTAGCATAGGAGTGTTTTGGGGTTGGTGGGGTGAGTTTGGATGTTGGGAGTGAGAAAGAGCGATTTTTTGGGAAGGTATCCGGGAAGGTATTTGTATGTATGTATCAA
The DNA here is from genome assembly GCA_949802685.1 of Dicyrtomina minuta. NCBI lineage: Eukaryota > Metazoa > Arthropoda > Collembola > Symphypleona > Dicyrtomidae > Dicyrtomina > Dicyrtomina minuta. Next base: position 125,741 of record CATKUY010000356.1, read on the forward strand.
TGCTGAGACTTTTCTTGACACTTAAATAAAGCTAAACAAACAAACAAATCCGGGAAGGTATTCGGGAAGGAAGGGGAAGGTATATTGGCAGATATGGAATAAATGAACACGGGAACGAACGGGAAGATATCATGAGATGCATTGGAAGACACGGACCGGCATTGTGTACAGAAAAAAATGCATTGTACTATTAAATTAATCATAATATTATATGAATCTATGTGCGTGGGTAGGTGGGTAGGTATTTACATAGGTAGCTCCCTATGAATGGGGATTTCCCTTGTGTTGTATGCTAGTTGTAGAAATATAAGTTAAATGAACCAGAAAAAATGCAAATAAAGCGATTTAATTAAAGTATTTACATATTTACATTTTATTTTTTTTGAAGTTTTCTTGCTAGACCGACACAATTTACATTGATATTTACATAATGGTTTTCCGTATTTTGAATTAAACTCAAGTTAAATATTTACACATATGTACATCTTACAATACATCCGTCTTACAATTAATTTATATTTTTTTTAATTTGTATTTATAGTATATTATTAGGTTAAATTAAATACATACTATAATTAAACTAAAAACTACAGTTGCTCACACAAGCTTACACATACTTTAATTTTGTGTTTTACCTAAAATTATTATTTACAAAATTTTTTTCCACAATATTTACATATTTACAAGTTTTTGTTTTACGTATGTGATGTTGTAAACCAAGTTATGTCTTACGTAAATCAACATGACCGAAAGGTAAACTATAATTACAATGAGTTGGATCTGGAAATACTCGAGATAAATCCAAAGAGTTAAATGCCAATCTATTAAAGTTTACAATGTACAAGTTATGATCTTTAGACCTTACAGAATTCACATTTATTTTACAAGGTTTGTTTGTTTCCAACATTATCTTGTTCTTGTTGTGTTTACACTGCCTCATTGCAACTAATGAAATTCCCGCACACTTTTGTTATTAAGTGTCGTTTAAGTACAATGAACTATACATTTTTGGTTTTAAAGTAATAAGTTCTTTTAAGTCTAAGCTTTGTATTCTTAACTTTCCGCTTTTGTCCTCATTTAGACTGCGCAAACCTAGGTAATGGTGCTCATACATTTTAAAGAACTCGTGGTCGCGAGGAATTTTGCTAAAATCAAACTCTATCTTTGCTTTAAAGATATCGTCTCAAAATGTATTTAGCTCATCAATTGTGTGCATTTCATATCCATCTGTATCATTGTAATATAGATGTGCCTTTCTATGAAATATCTCACAGAGACGATCCCATTTGTTATGAAACAACACTTTTGCAGTATCTAAAATAGCGACTTTAGTTAATAGCGAGTTAGTTACGCGATACGTTTTCAATTCTTCTGTGAATATGCTGAGATCTTCTGACAATTCCTCAAAGTCTTTGCAACGAGGTGATGCTAATGATTTTTAAGCTTCTGCTGCGCTTGTACAAATATAAGCATTTACAAATTCCAAAATATTTGTAATTGTTTTTCCGTAAATCTCATTGTTATTTTTTTTAAGTGCTTTGTTCTTTAATTTTGTTTTAGCTGCTTTGCGTTTTGTTAAGTTAACATCAATGTATGGTTTAAAACATCGTTGTTGTTTTAATCTTACGCCACAATGAACTTTTAGTAAAACTAATCCCTTAGACAAATAATACTGCAGAGCTTTAAAATGCACTGTATACTTGTACTTGTTATTAGGAGTTAACATCAATCGAGGGCGGGATACTTGTCGCTGCAAACTGGCAGTTGTAGTTTTATTTGGGCACATGATAGCAGCAACGTCCTGCATAATTAATGTTCGCTTTTCCATTGCAAGGGGCAGGTTTTTGTCTCGCTTGTGTAAATGTGCAGGGTATTTTAAATCTACTACTAGTATATATCCGAAGCTATTTTCTTCGTTGCCAAAGTTAGAATCAGCCCAGTTGATATGTTTAAGGTCTTGGGCTTCCATGTACTTATAATCTGACACTGGCATTAGCTGTTTCAAGCTATATGCATACAAACTATTGATGTCTAGTAATAGCAATTGCTTGCGAGGTTTTGACTCGTCAAATCCTTCCGAACATTGCTCATGGTTGGCAACTTCATGCTTCTGAGTGAACATACACTGACCGCCGCGTATTCCGTTTGTCGCAATGTCTAATATTCTTTGATCTCTTATGTAATCAATTTCAGCGTCCGTGAACTTCAAAAAACACTCCCAAGAGAAGCTGGGCAGCGTCATGGAGTAAGTTGGGTCCAGTTGGTAGTTATAAAGTCCAAGCTTTCAAAAGTTTTGCTATACTTCAGCAAGTAAAAGTGTTTTTATCATACACGAAACCCGAGTATAATCGCGCAATGTTGTAAGTTTAAATTGATTACACACTTTTAGCACAAAATTCCATTCTGTTTCAGAAATTGGCCCGTCGTCTAGTATTGATCACTGAAATTCTTTTCTTAAAGTAAATTTCTTGAAAAATGCAGAACGATTGTTCAGTGCCGTAAACGGAAAGCACAGGGGCGTCTGTAATAGTTTATTACAGTTTTCTTTATATCGCCGAGCTTCTGGGTTTGTTGATTTCATTTTACTTAAGGGAGCAAAATGCGACACACACTGTGACACAAGTTTTAGATCTTGTTTGTTTTGCGATTTTAAAGATTCAACTAAATCTGTTAAACTTGTATCCATAAATAAACTCGAATCGATGAAACGAACTTTAACTTTTGAGTTAAATTGTTTTCCAGTATACTGTTCTCCAGTGTTCTTGTCTTGTGGGTATTAAAGATGAAGATATTGTAGCCAAGTATTCTTTAAAGTTATTGTTATGGATTTTATATCACAGGCGGATTTTGCAATCACTTTGACATCCTTAGCTTTGAAGTCATTTGTTTTCATTGCACTGATTAATAGGTGGTAGTCAATTGTTCCTCCACAGTGTGAAATTATAGGTATTTCAAACTTGTACTTTATTTGTAGATTACATCTGCTGCATGCTGCAAACTTAAAGTTACCCTGGTGGTGGTTATGATAAAAATTTTTAAATAGTTTCTTATTGTTGTCAAATTCACGTTTGCACATGTGACAATGTGATGCTTCATTAAATTGTTTTTCTTCTTCTTCTGATGGCTGTACAAAGTTGTTGATGTTTTCTATGTTGGACAATAACTTTTTTGCCCAAGTGAATATTCTTTTGAAAATTGATTCATTAAATTTAGACCATCAAAATACTCCACTGCTATAACCTTATCGTGGTATTTCATTTGACTCATAACAACAAACAAATATGCGGCTGGAAGAATCTCGTTTGAAATCTTAATATTGTTTTTTGCAGATCTTGAATCTTCAATAAGGTTTAAGAAAGTTGAAAACTTGTAAACAATGACGTACGGGTACGGCAAAGTTTGCCACAGTTTAAAAAACTTGATTCTGTCGTGTAATTTTGGAAACAATGTTTTTTTTCACAAGAGTTTGGCAGTTTTCTAGATGTTGATCCAAATTCTTATCTAAATTAAACGATCTGAAACATAGCTGGCAATAAAATTGCTTGGTATTATGCCCATTACGCAGAAACTTGTTTATGTCAGTAATCAACACAAGATGATAAGCTTTGTTTTCTTCATTTGTAGAATTGTTTTGGATCAGGAATTAATTACATTTTTCACTGATGTCATTATTCTGACATCTTCAGATTTAGATAATTTGATCTTTACGGTGGCTCCAAATATTAATTCCAAGATTATTGTTTATTTCAAATGTTTTTAATCCAGAAAGGTCATTTATTTTTAGAGAAAATTTAACATCAGTTAAGTCAAATCTTGAAAAGTATGGTCGGTACTGCTCTGGCAACTCTAAGCTTTGTTTTATATTGTCTGCCCGTTGCACTTTGTTTTGTAACTTTAGTTTGTACATTTTATTGTCTGTTATTTCGTGTCAAAACCGATGAGCAGCGACACAGAACTTGAAGCACTCGTTGCATTTATTTTTAATGTTTAAATATCCTTTCTTTCTGGGTTTTATACTAGGAAACTTATTGTATTCTTTTGCTGCTGCATTTGCAAATAAGTTTAGTACACCAATCTTCACCTAAACTGATTCAATTGCGCGAAGTACCCATCCAGTTCCGTACTTGTTAAAATCAGTTAGTCTTTCTACACACTCATTTTTGCTATATAATACAAACTTCTGAATTTTACTCGTACTGAAAATATCGTAATTCTAACCTGTAAAGGTTGGGTTACGCACTTTTATAGTTTTTTCTGTTTCCATTTCAACCTCTTATTCTATTGTAGCAACAATTATAAGCTGAGCTTTGATACCACTATGTACACTTAGGTTTTGTGTCAGTAACTTTACAAAGGGATCATGCAATTCTGCCATTATTGTTTAAATACTTGCAAATGTTTCAATTGGCTTGTGAATGTAGGTTACAATCATTCCCTTATGATATCTTGAATATTCTTGAAATACGTCTAAGTCTATTTGAGGTGAACGGCGTAGTCGTTTTCTTGCTAGTTGGCTAGCTGTGCTTTTAGTTGGTCCATATGTTGCCCCTGATCGACTGGTGCCGCCCCCTGCAAGTTCTTTGCTGCGGTTCTCAATGTGCCCAAGTCTTTCTTCAACATGAGAGCATTGATGGTGATGTTGGTTTAAACAAAACAGGTTGCAATCGTCACATTGATGTACGTGTTCCACATGAGACTTATACGGTACGTGAAAGTAACACTTAAACGGACAGTGTGGGAAAAAACACTTAAAGTGGTTTGTGGATGATTCGAGCACTGTTGGCAAAGAGTAATCTTCTTGCTCGTAATGCAGTTGTGCGCCGACAACTTGTGTGGTGTAGGATGGGGTAACTTAAGGGTCTATGTTAGTAAAGCAATACTTTAACTATCGAAGAGGGTAATGTGAAACACCTCGGTTGAATTTCCGATACAGCAGTAGAGTCCTGCCTAGAACTGTGAGTTGTGTAGATGTATGGCTTTGAGAATTCTTAGGTTCTTGAGTTAGGTGCGTGAACTGCTGCTGCGAGTAGTGTGAGGCTGAGTCAGTTAAATACCAGTATTTATAACTGAATCTTCGCGCCGCTCTATTACGCCCACTTGTTGGTCTCCGCCTACTTCTTTAGGGGGCCAGGTTCTCCCCTTTCTGAACAGCTTTATAATTTTGAATGCAAACAGGAGCAGGACCAGGATAAATGACACGTAGATAGCTGCATATGCGCAAAAACATAACACAAAAGCCATGTATTAGTATGTGTATATACATAGTACTAGTTAAACTACTATTAGCTATACAAGTTTTTACTATATACGGCATATAAGTCAAACTTACAAGTGAGTAAACAAATTTTTTTATTCACTTACATATGTAATAAAATGTGTTGTGTACCAATTGCTTTGTTTCTGTGTGTTGAAACATCTCGACCACGTTCATGATAATTCCATTCTGGGCATTTAGACTTTCAAGCATATACTTTAATGCCTGCAGTATAAATTGATGAAATAATTTAGATTAAATTAGAGGAAGTTGCGTAGTATTAAACTGCTGAGCTGGTTTATTGCCGTCTATTTGGCTTTTACTATTTTCAGAAAATTTTGTGGCGTGTTTATATTGAGTATCTTCAGTCACAGGTGGCGCAGCTAACACATCAGCTGCAGCTACATTGTTGCATGCCAATGCAAGTGCCGGAAGCACAAGCAGCACTGAAACGAATATGCGTATTGAAGGCATTGTTGATCTTAAGGATTAAACGCTGTGAGTTGTTGTATGCAACTGGTGACAATTGAAAATTTGCAACTGTTTATATAAGTTTTTGCACTTAGTTCTGCAAGAATATTTATGCACTTATATTACGCCGTTTTTGTTTGAAGGGTCCTGAAATCATTTCTTCGTACTGGATCCAATCTTTTCGTTTAAGGGTTTCCTTGTGATTTCCTGTTCCATTGCCATTTTGTATGTCTTGGGTATTGTCAAATTGGCTAACAGGGAGAGGTGCAGATGCTGTATTAGGTTTATAGGCAGGTTTATTATAAGTCTGTTCTGCACGTATTTTTATAAGCTCAGCATACAGCTTTGGCTCAATTGCCTTCATATTTGTTGCTATTTTTGTTTGTTAGTTAAAACGTAGAACGCTAGTCACAAATTATGTCAGAAAATAAAGTAGTACGACAAATTTCACTTTTTTACACCTTATAAAACACCGTAGCTAAAATTGATTGAATAAGTTTATGATACTCGAGTAAAACTTTGCGCAGGCGTAGTATATCGTCACACGTTAATCGCCTTATTAGCGTCTTTATTTGAGTATTGTATCCTTTAAGTGGATGTTTGCAAAATTTATTTACGTTGTATATTGTTCCAGCCAAGGCATATAATTGTTTAGACGTTGCACTGGTTATAAGATTTTGGTATTCCTTAGAAGTGTAAAATGTTAAATTTGACAGAAACTTGTAGTTTTGTTTAAAACGACAGCCACTATTGTTTGTATGAGCCATTTTTATGGTTAAGTTGGTACGTAAATGTCAGTACTATTACACGGAAATACGTTATTTTGCACATATGACGTGGGATTGGGACACTTTGGTTGCAAATCTAGCATTATGTAACTGTGTTGACGTAAACTGCATGCTTTCTCGTATGCTTTTTGCAGGAACTTGGGACGTCCAGGGCTAACCTGTCTTGAAATTTGATCAATAATGCTTATATCTCTTGGTACGTCAAACAATATCATGTATTTGGAATTTAAGCTTGTGGTTCTGAACTCTTTGGTAAACGGGTTTAGTAAAACAAGTATAACACTAAAGTCCATATGATGAGACAACTCATTTAATATTTTCTGAACTAAGAGTCTGGCCTATAGGTTTGATTTAATACAGTTTAAGTGGTCATCTAAAACCAATAGGCACGGGCTGTTGATATCATCTAACAATGCAATAATGTTATTTATGTCTGACACTAATGTTATTACACTGTCCGATGCAAAATCAATGCAAGAAAACTGTTGTGGTTTTGAATGTACACTAACATATATTACTTTATTTATTTTTTCGCTAATAATTTGTTTTCGGTGCTTAACAATTTCTAGAAAGAGAGTACTTTTGCCTGATAAACTAGGGCCACATATCATAGCCGTAAAAATGTGAATCAATCTAAAGTCGAAAGTGGTTGCTGTTGACATTATAAAATCTAAACTGCTACTAACAAAAGTTTTTACATATACTGCTATTTATAATAAATTTGTGATACATTTTTTATAAAGTTAGGCTACACTTCTTACACAATATTACAATAATATTTAATAGTACATTATTAAACTATGGCAAAACTCTGGACACTAAACTTTAAATGTATTAGACTGTAGTTTAGGTGGTACGCTATACATATTTAGTATCACACTAGGGATCATTTCTATAAATTTCCTCACTTTTTTTTCAATTACTAGTACAGAGGTTGTAAATATACTCAAAAAAACTTTATAACTAATTCCTAAAGCTCTAGAGTAGAGATAATATATACAATACATTCCACACACTGTTGATCTGCCGCTTTGTAGCACTGTGCAGTTTTCAGCCATCATATGGTTTCCTGGCAATTGCAAATTTCGATACCGTTGAACTGGATTTCTATACGATCTTATATACGGTGGGATCTTTTCATTATTATTCGGATATCAGTTTCTTCTAGTAACATTCGAGTCTGTGTGAAGAATGTCGATTCTGGACTCCCCACCATTGTAAACGGCTTTGATTCTCCAGCAGTGTTATATCGAGCCATGAAGCCGTCGTCAGTTTTATTAAATGTATCTGGAGTAGTGATGGGTATGTACAACTGGTCTAACATGCCGTTTTTTTTCAATTAGATTAGATGCAAGTTCCTTCTTTAAGTAAGAATTAATGGCGTAATGATTTGAGTTGTCACTAATTAGCTGGCCATTTAGATAGAACTCCATGTTACTGAATAAACCATGGAACAGCATCAAACACGGAGCGACTAAATCAGTAGCTGCTATCGGTTTGCCATCTGCTAGCATAACACGGCATTTGAGATCCAAAAAAGATCCGTCTAAGGTGTAATACTTGCCTTTGGATTTCAAAATATCAAAAATGAGTGGATTTTCGTTATCTTGCAGGCTAAAAACAGGGTAGTATTGGTAATACTCGGGAGCATCTTCAATGCTGACATTAGTTGGTGGCAACTTGTTTAAAATAAGGCTGTTCTGTATAGATTTTTGGAAACTCTCGTAAATTGTAGATTCGTCGTAAAATCCTGGTGTGGAATCGATGGTAAGACAGAGCTGCAAAATTTAAGCTGTTATTGCTTGGTTGTAGGCTAATTGATGAATGAAGTAGAATTAAACATACACTTGTTTATAAGTTATTTGCGTCTGTATGCTTTTCTTCGTCTTCCTGCTCCAGACTGAGCACAGAGTCTGCCTCCTCCTCGTTGCTTTGTATGCGTAACTGGTTTACGTCTTAGGCGGTCACCAGTTTAAACACGCCGGCGAACAATGCGTTTTCTTGAGCCTCCAGACTGTGCCTTACGACAAGCTACACAACATCCGCCAGTCTGAGTTTGAGGCATTTTGCGTTTAACTACTTTTTTATTTCTTTTAGGACAAATTGTACGGCAATGAGGAACGCGGCACTTGTGAGAAATTGCACGTCGTTTAGATGGCTGTCGCAATTTAAGTAGAACTAAATTTTGGGTATTTTCTAGGCCTATTTCACTGTTTGCACTGCTGTTTAATGTGTTTTCAAGACCAACTCCTACAGTATCTTCTCCAGCCCTCATGTGTTCGTCGTCTTTAGTAGCAATGTTTTTAATGGGTTCGAGTGTACAGTATTCACTGAGTAAACTGTCTTTTAAAAGTTCTTTGTCCACAATTTGGAGTGCGTCACCAGCGTCAGATTCGTAAACGTTTTTACACACAATTTTACGCATGATTTACAACATGTTTGCTAATTTTGTAAATAAATTGTAGCACTGCACTGTTTGTTTAAATAATTTGCGAGTAACTGGGCTGACGTTGTTGTTGTTTGAGAGTTGAATTAAGAATGATTCGCCAATAAACAACTGTTTTTTTATATTAAATATGTTTTAAACTTTGCGAGGCTTGAACTGCAATTCTATAATAGTTTGCGAGTTCTCAGGCAGTGTGACAAGGCTTCAGTATTCGTTTAAAAGGGTAATCCGTATTACTTGCTGTTTCTGCTGTTTAAGTGGTAAATATAATATTGGCAAAAAGTCGTGCACTGTCTCTTTATTATATTCGCTTGAGATATCAACTGAGCGCAGCAATGGTAGAGCATGGGTAGCATAAAGCTGGTTTTCAATCAAGTTGCATGTTACAAGCATTCGCTTAGCTGGTTCAGTATGCTCAGGTTCTACATCTTCTTCAAATTCTTTATTTTCTTTCTCTTGTTCTTCTTCCTTTGATAATTTCGGTTGCAAGTTGGCGATGACACCATCTTTGAATATGAAATTGTCATCAAACCCAAAGAATCTATTACCAAGTGGTGAACGCTGTACAGTAATGTCTTTTCGTAGGTTTGAAATACTGAGCTGTCCGTCTATATGTTTACACTGTACAGTCGTATCACCCTAAAGCCGCTCATTCAAGGTGCGGTTAATTTAATGAACAATGTGATCCAAGTCCATTTCTTCTGGTTCTTTTATTTGCATATAATGTGCACACATTTCAAACAGGCGAATGTTCATGTAATCATAGTCTACAATTTCATTGTATTTCTCTGTGTCAAAGTCAAATTCAGATTCGTAGACGCTATTGTAAAACTTATTGTGTTGCTGCAAGCCCAAGCACAATGCTATTGGTTCGGGTAACACAACATAAACGCCTTCGTTTCCTTCAAACGTCAATTTGCATTTGGTATTGTTTGTATCAGCAGGAAACTCAATTTTTAACTTCGTGTCATTATTTTCTGGATCACGCATCTCAGAATTAAAACGTTCAAAACATTTACGATAGTCAGAATCTTCTGCATTTATTTGTTTTGTGAAAATTATAAAAGTCTCAAAGCCCAGTATAACTGTATTACGTTCTCCATACTTTCAATTTTGTCAGCCCCAAAATTGGAGTTTGTGCCCATTGAAATTATCTTAAAGTCTTTTTGACGTGAGTAGTCGTACGGTAAATGGTTTTCTGACATAAACCGTGATCTGCCTTGCTTGAAAAACAATGCAAGAGGTGTGGGGATTGCAAGAATTATATTGTTTGATTTTGACACGTTTAAAAGGATCATATGTATTTCTTTAGGGTCTAAGCTGAGAGCTTTTTGTTTAATTTTAAGCGAAACTTTGTCTTTATTTAGCTTTAACGCCTCGTTAAGTCTAGTCATGAATTAGTGTACTGTTGTTTCTTGTTTCTGGAAGTTAAAAAAACTTCTAACTGTTGGCTTGTAGTTGGGAAACAGTTTTTTAATAGGCTCTAGGTTTGAAACTTCTGCGCTACGTACGCTACGTATTGGAGTAGCTGGTACATGCTGAGCTATAGCTGGCTGTATGCTGCTTGTGTATCTTAAACTCATTAGTCCGACGTCGTAATTCTCAAGGTTTAGAGGGGTAGGGAGAACAGCTACAAAGTTAGACGGGTTGTTTGCAGTTTAAATATTGTTTTGCTGGTCACTTGTAATCGTTATGTAAATATTTTCAATACCTGCTGGGTCTCGATCTAATTGAGAACTGCAGTGTTTGTCTAATCTTCTGCGTTTGTTGTTAATATGCTGCTTGATAGCATCGGTAAAATATGGAATAAACGGTGTAGAATTCATGTTGATGTTTCAACTTGGCTAAGCTTCTCTTTATAAAATGATCCAGTAATGCTGTTGTGATTTAAATCTTCCAAGTAGTATGTTATAGGTATGGTTTTTTAATTTACAGTCTTCACAATAAACAATTTAACACTGAACGTTTGGTTGTAGCCTGGGTAAAGGATGAACATACATTAACTCGAATGTTCGCAAGTCTCCCTATTTATACATGTTTTATATTCTATTATTCTAACTCACGTGGTACGCTATATTATACTTAACTTTCTCGAATGTTAATTTAGTACGACTAATTCGCACACGGTCGCCAGGCTTGAAAACTGGTCTACGTTTCGTAGTGTCGGTAATAAGGTCTGAGTACATGGTTCTCCATACATCGTTTTCATTTAAACTGTTCACGCTATTTGGCGACATCTGGATTGTTGAGTGAAACGTGTTGTTGTACGTTTTTACAAATGCTAGAAATATTTCAAGAATACGGTTTGTTTGCTTTTCTGTTATGTACCTGGCCACCTTCTCAAAAATTGTCCTACATAAACAAATAAATACTGTTAAAGCATGTGCATGCTTCATAATATTGAGTTTTGTATAGTAAACTTGTTAGTAAGTGTGTGTTTCAGCTGACTTTATGACTCTTTCTACTATACTTGATTTTGTTTCACTAAAGGTATTATAGTATTTTATTTTCTTGCTCTTTAAAAACTTGCGAAAAGACTCTGCTCGAAATTCAGTACCTATAAGTAACAAAATAATATATTAATATCGAGGTTAGTCTAATACATAGTAAATTCGTATTTATTTAAAACGTTTTAAGTAGTTGTATGTTACCTTATTAGCTGTTTGCAGCTTACCTTGATCTGTGAATAAATAAATTGGTGTTAGTTTTGCTTCTTAAAATATACTTTACATTGCTTTAATTACTGATTCTGGCTTTTTGTTCTTTATGAATCTACAATAAAGCTTCTTGGTGAATGCGTCAATGCAAAAAAGTATGTTTTTATATTCGGAATTAGCTCTCGATAAAACTGACCCTAAAACCTTGAGGTCGGCACAGAAAATTTCTCCTGCCATGTCCACAATGGTTCTTCTGCGTTCAAAATTTTTTCTAATAGGCCTGTGAAGACTCAATGAATTAAGCTTGCTTAATTCTTTATCATCTTTTTTCTTGTCGTAAAAATGCGTATTGCTTTTTATAAACCCGCTTTAAGCAGAGAATGAGCCCTTTAGTCTAGAATTAAGGTATAATTTACGAATCTCTGCCATTGTATTGATAAAAATGTTTTTCGAATGTCACTGAGTCAGCTGTTAATAAAACTGCGCAAAAGTTTGTGAAACCAGACATTTTAAGTATTTTACAATTTATAAGTAGCCGAGATTTTTTTTATCAAACATTTTTACTATTGTTGTATTTATGTATTACTACAACGTATCATTGATTTTTAATATAATTTAAGTGCAATTTTTATTTTACACACTGCGTATTGCACTATAAAATTAACCCAATATTTGTGCTATTTTAATTTGTTTTTAATATTTGTACCTTACTGAAAACAATAATGAAAAGGTGTCACACATAGCTGTATTATATGTATTTTCTTATTTTTACTAGTTCAATGTTAATTAATTATATAACTATATCATCACAGCTATTTACAAAACTTTTTGCCTTTTGCAATATATTATTTACTAGCTACGATCTGCTATTTTTATTTATCTACAGTAACCAACAGTAAAAAAGAAGCTAAAAACATTGACTATGTTCTATTATATTACATGTACCTAATGTGTAATTTTAATATTCTGTGAATACTTATACAGTAAAACTTCCAATATTTACAGAATTGGTAAATTATTTGAATCCTACAGTATTGCATTACCTTACAACTTTCATATAGTATAAATTGTATATGTCACTTTCTTTTCATTTTTCAAAAACGTGTTTGGTTATTACAATATAACATTTATAATTCAAATACATACAACAATTCACACATTTCAAATAAAACTTTTAATTTAATACTTAAAATCAGCATAGTGGGAATTTTACTGCTAGCTCTATATTTAAAAAGCTGCTGTTTTATAATAAAATTTAGCTTGTTGTATCCAACGTTAATTGACCTAACTAGATAACAGTTGGTTCAAAAATTTTTTAAAACTCTTTAAACTGACGGCTTTGTAGAATTAAATATCGTATGTACTTTGGATAGCTTTTCATTACATGATTCTTGCGAAGCTCCTTCGATATAAACGTATATGTACAATACTCACACGAAAAAAATCCTGTGACAGTAGGTTCTAAAATTACTTTCATTATTGCTATGTACGCAGAAAAAAATCAAATTCATAGAAAATACTTTAATATTCGTGTTTACTGGACATATGTTTATAAATTTATAATTTAAAACATTATCGATGCGAGGCGTAGCTCAAAGAAACGAATTAACGTTTGCTTTTGTCGAAGTCAAAGTTGTATTCTTAAAGAACACTTTTAAATTTGTATAAACTGGAAATATGTTTATAAATTTATAATTCAAAACATTTTGAAGCAGAAGCGAAAGCCGGAAGTCGAAGTCGTAGTTGTATTCGGACAGAATACTTTTATATTTGTATATACTAAATTTATGTTTATGAGTGTATAATTCAAAACATTATCAAAGCAAAGCCAAAAGTCAAAGTCGTACTTGTATTCAGACAGAATACTTTTACATTCGTGTATACTGGATTTAGGTTTATGAATTTGTAATTCAAAACCTTATCGAAGCAAATCGTAGTTGTATTCGGACAGAATACTTTTATAATCGTGTAAACTGGACTTATGTTTATGAATTTAAAATTCAAAACATTTTAAAGCGGAAGCAAAAGCCAGAAGTCGAAGTCGTAGTTGTATTCGGACAGAATACTTTTACATTCGTGTATACTGGATAAGGGTTTATGAATTTGTAATTCAAGACCTTATCGAAGCAAATCGTAGTTGTATTCGGACAGAATACTTATATAATCGTGTATATTTGACTTATGTTTATGAAAGTGTAATTCAAAACATTTACGAAGCGAGGCGTAGTTCAGCAAAACGAATTAACGTTTGCTTTTATCGAAGTCGTAGTTGTATTTGGACAGAATACTTTTATATTCGTGTATACTGGATTTATGTTCATGAATTTATAATTCAAAACATCGAAGCGAGGCGTAGCTTAGCGAAACGAATTAACGTTTGCTTTTGTCGAAGTCGTAGTTGTATTCAGACAGATTACTTTTATATTCGTGTTTACTGGATTTATGTTCATGAATTTATAATTTAAAACATCAAAGCGTAAGGTAGCTCAGCAAAACGAATTAACGTTTGCTTTTGTTAAAGTCGTAGTTGTATTCGGACAGAATACTTTTATATTCGTGTATACTGAACATATGTTTATGAATTTGTAATTCAAAACATTTACAAAGCGGAAGCAAAGCCGGAAGACGAAGTCGTAGTTGTATTTAGACAGAATACTTTTATATTTGTGTATACTAGATTTATGTTTATGAATTTAAAATTCAAAACATTTTCAAGCGGCAGCGAAAGCCTAAAGTCGAAGTCGTAGTTGTATTTGGACAGAATACTTTTACATTCGTGTATACTGGATTTAGGTTTATGAATTTGTAATTCAAAACCTTATCGAAGCAAATCGTAGTTGTATTCGGACAGAATACTCTTAACATCGTGTATACTGGACTTATGGTAATAAATTTGTAATTCAAAACCTTATCGAAGCAAATCGTAGTTGTATTTGGACAGAATACTTTTATTTTTGTGTATACTGGAAATATGTTTATTAATTTAAATTTCAAAACATTTTAAAGCGGAAGTGAAAGCCGGAAGTCGAAGTCGTAGTTGTATTCGGACAGAATACCTTTACATTGGTGTATACTAGATTTAGGTTTATGAATTCGTAATTCAAAACCTTATTGAAGCGAATCGTAGTTGAGCAATACAAATAATTGTTTGCTTTTGTCGAAGTCGTAGTCGTAGCGGAGCAGAGAGGTAGCAGTAGTGATCGTAGTCGTAGAAGTGGCCAACAAGTGACAATGTTTTTCAATGTGGAGTTTTCATTTATACATTTTCAATCATGTTTGAAAGACAAAAGGGTCAGGAGAAAATCGTTGGGGTACAGGGCAGTGTAAACTTACTATTGCTTACCCCTTTACTGCATTACTTCTATATGGATCTATTCTGTTCCCTGTACTTTTACTTCACTATTCACGACTGTTTCTCTAATGTAAAACCTAGCTTTGTACAATACTACATACTTTGAGCTTGAGTCCCTAGATAGGTAATTATGTACTCACCTGCCTACCTACATGTATGTTATTATCCTGTATCTCGCTCCTCTTGAATTACTACAACAAGCATGCTAACAGATACAAAACAGCACTAACAAGAACCGACGTATTACCTACAGACAATCTACAAAGTACTGACAGTGTCTGTATTTTATTTATTTATTTTATATTTTATTTATTTCTTCTATTTGCTACCATTTTTTCCTTATTTAAGCTTTTGTGACTTATTTGCAAAGAAAACAACACATAACGTACAAAGGAACATAGCCAGTGCAAAGACAAGACAATTTATGAGAATAGGAACTGGAGAAATAAAAGTGGGAATAGTACTAGAATTTACAAAAAAATCACTTAAAATCCTATAGTTTTATACAGGTTTACACAAAAACCACAAATTTATAATATTTTCATATGATTGTTTTATGTAATTATTTCTGCATTGCCCAGCACAATGACAATCTCGAAACAGATTTGAAATATTGCATTGAGTTCGAAAGATACATATGAAAACTAAAATATCGGTTTTACCCGGGTAGTATTTTTTCACAGTGTTGTTGTTTTTTCAGAATGTAGCTACAAGTAAGATCTATCAGATGGCGCTAGCCGCATCTTTTTACGTCAACTGGTTCTCGAGCAATATAGATTAGGGCAATACATAGTGTGCACCGGTCAGATCGGTTTGTCCTGCCTGTCCGATCCGATTTTTATTTTTTCGAATTTTCAAATTCTGTTTTTGCAGATGGCAAGCCTGCAAGCTTAAACTATCAAAAAAAATTAGTCCGTCCGAAAAAAAATTTACATACTTTAAAATTTACACTTAAAACAAACCTAAAATTTTTGCGCGAAAATCACAAAAATGACTATGCCATAAAATAGCCCATGCTCAATAACGTCTAAATGTCGGGTTTAATATAACAAATTCGTTCAGCAACAGTGATTTAACAAGCAGGTTATAAAAAGTAAGGCTCAATAGGGTATACCTAAAATCTTTATTATTGCGTATTTTTAAAATGTTTTTTGATAATAAGAGTTAAAAAATCAGAAAAGAATATTGGCGTTGAAAAAATTAAATTTTTCTTATGAACAAAAAAGTAATTTTTTTCTAGAGCGAAAATGAAAAATTCGTTTTGCACATAAAATAACTAATTTTTTGTCGAGTCTAAATATCGCGTTGAAACTAAAAATTTCTAATGGCAACAAAAAAAACTTTTAAACTTTTCAGAGCACGCTCTGCACGTCTAATTACATAACCTCTGGTAGGTCACATGTCCAAAAGCTCAATTTTGTATTTTTGTAATAATTGCATAAGAACACATGGTATTTACATATGTATTTCCGTTAAGTGTAGTTTGCATGCTCACCTATACTAAGTATACAAAGTTCTAACTACTATTGTCAATTATTTGTCGTATTGCATTAAATTCATTTAATATTCGAAGAGTATAGAAGCGTGGTCTGCCGTGGAAGCATGTAGTACGTAGCAAAGTGTAAATGTTTGCAATTGTCACATAACAAGATGCACAAAGCATTAAGTAGAATTTTAATAGTCGTAGTACAACGTATATATGTATACGTGTATTTAATATATGCGTAGTGTAGTAAAGCACAATATGTTGTGCATCAAGCAGTGCGTAGCGAATTGTAAATAGTTTCATTTGTAACATGACATGATGCATATAATAACAACACTAATTCCCAATCTCAGAGTTTTAGTTGTTAAAGTATTATATTTAAGTAGACGTAGCGAAGAGTTTTATAATATCAAATAGATATTATTATGCAAGTGTTAAAGTATAAAATATTATACATCGAGTTATTAGTAGCGAAGAGTTTATAATATCGAATAGATATTATTATGCGAGTGGTGAAGTATAAAATATTATACATCGAGTTATTCGTAGCGAAGAGTTTATAATATCGAATAGATATTATTATGCGAGTAGTAAAGTAAAAAATACTATACATCAAGTTATTCGTAGCGAAGAGTTTTATAATATCGAATAGATATTATTATGCGAGTAGTAAAGTATAAAATATTATACATCGAGTTATTTGTAGTGAACAGTTTTATAATATCGAATAGATATTATTATGCGAGTAGTAAATTACAAAATATCGTACTATTCGTAGTTTGTAGTAGAGCGGAAGTCAAAATCGAAGCAAAAGCAGGAGCCGGAAGTCGAAGTCGGATGTCGACGTGTGAGCTGACACCGATGCAATTCGTATGTACGATGTGGTTTGTTTTAGCTACAGCACACTGTATGATTAACCATGCAGCCCCTTTACCGTACTGTTACTACTGCCCAGGTCCGTTTTTTCCCCCTTGCCTTCAGTTCACTACTGAATACTGTTACTCAAGTGCTAAAGACAGCCCCGTTCACTGTAACATACATTGAACTCAAGTCCCTATATAGGTACCTATGTATATACCTACCTACCTACATCCCACACAAAGCTCACATTACTACTGACAGCATACGACACAATGCAAATCTGCATCTGCCAGTACCTACCAATTATCTATATAATGTATACCTACTACCCACCTATTACATAGCTACTGCATACAATGTTCGTATTTAATACTGGCATTTTTTTATTCGAATTTTTTTCTATATTGTCTGTCTATTCCTCCCTCACTGTTCCAAGCGCAGCATATACTACAAGGCAGACTGCCGTTTAAAGTGCCTACCTACCTACACAAGCTCTGATAATATTTTTATTATAATATTAAATTATTACATAGATGCCTGTATATATCAATGCAAGTCCATGTAACATCTACTATCCCATTCCATCCTATCATATATGCATGTCTCCTCTCCCTTTCCCTCCCTTAAAATATACGTCACACTACCCGCCAGCTACCACCGCCATACCTCGTCTACATTCCCAGGCACCCGCTGTACATAATCCTCCTGTCCAAGCGCCCAGCCACATTCCCGTCAAATTTCCATACGCGGCCACCTGCTCTCAATTTCCTCATTTCCTGCCATTTTTTCCTCTTTTCCTATGTTCGGCATACAACACAAGGCAAATCCTCATTCATAGGGAGCTACCTACTACCTATGTACGTACCTACACAGATCAGTGTAAGACTTTTCTCGTTCGAACAGCTGAACGATGCCACGCGAACGGGGCGCTGTTCTATTTTTCTCCGAAGGCATGAGCTTTCGATTTGGAAAGCACGAAGGCCGAGCTTCTGAGTCCGTTTTGCCCCCCAAAGGAGCCCTCGCGCTTTGGGGTGGTGAGGCGTTTTACCATTAGGGAGTGGAGTTGACAATTTCTGCTGGCACAGGTAGGTAGGTAGTATGTATATCGTGAACACAGTATAGGAAGGATTAAGTATAGAAGGTACTATAATATAAAGGGTCTCACAGCTATAACGTCATACGAACTTCCTCAAATTCTGTCTAGCCCATTTATTATACATAAATCTGTTTGTGTTTGTGCATGACTAATGTTAGTGATAGGGTGTATTTTTTCCCAGACCCCACCTCCCTCAAACTTTATCACGTTATGATCTTAGAGTGATTGAGTGTAATTTGTAAAACTAAAAGTTGCTAAGGTGCGGCTGCATTGCTTAAACTGTGTGCATCCCTAAACCAAAATACTAAAATACTTTTTTTTGGTTAATGATTTTGACCATATTTTGCTTTTTCTACTGTTTTTAATTTTTAAGTTAATTTGAATAAAATCTTAAATAAAAAAAACATTAAAAAATAAAAAAACAAAGGCTACAATAAATTATTTTTTGTTGTTTTAGTTGTTGGAAATTAATAGTACATAGTAAATTACACACACAGTCATAAAATGAATTAAACTTATTAAACTCCATTGATATAATATCACAATTTGATAATTTATAGTATTTAAACATTTTATACTCATATCGTCTCATATAGCCCAGGCCCTGGTAGGCGGTGGGTAAGTAGGTAGTAGGTACTTAGGTACTTTTAGAGTGGAAAGTTGGAAAGGGAAAAAATCTACAGGTAGACAAAATATTATCCGTCCGTCAAGACGGCCGGGAGGTGGAAACGCGCTTTCATGAGCTTTCAGGGACCCACATGAGCCTTGAGTCCGTTTCAAAACGCCGAAAGCTCCATGAGTCCGTTTTTTGCGCCCAAAAATTGAACGAAGCTCATGCGAGGCGAAAAGAACGATTATGAACTTTTTTCTTACACTGACACAGATTCATATTATAATATTATGATTATTATAATACATTAATAACTGTATACAATGCTATTCCATGCCTCCCAATACATCTCATGATATCTGCTCGTTGAATCCCTTCATATCTTCCTGTGTTCATCCCTTCCATATTTCTGCCCATAATATCTTTCCCGTTCCTTCCCATATACCTTCCCGGATACCTTCCCAGAATCGGTCTTTCTCACTCCCAACACTCAAACTCACCCCACCAACCCCAAAACACTCCTATGCTACAACACAATCAGGACTTTCTCAACTCTCCCAGTAGTTATACACAATGTGAAAAGTGGGGAGCTTACGGTGAAAGTACGGCGCACGTACCTACCTAGGTACCTAGGTTCAGAAGGAAGTATTTACGTGCATGTAAATTTGTATCCGGCACCCGTTTTTCTTTTCGTTCATTTTTACTGCTCAAAAAGTTGGTCCGTTTAACTATTACTTGTAAAAAACTGGTTAAATCGATCAACTCTAAAAACAATAGAGCACTTTTTCCTTGCTTTTGTCATCATTTAAAACTTGTTTTAATAAAATCGCTTAGAAACTGTGACCTGTAGCGCATCATGAACAGACAGACCGACAGACGAACATGACCATTTCTATAAATGCTTAAGCTCAGCATCTAACTCAGCGCACAATAAATACAGTGTCGTGATGGGTGTTATGCCTTCAGGCGGCTATACTGTAACAATCAATCAATCAACTACTAGATGTCAGGCCTTCAAGCACACTGATAGCTGTCCGACTGTATAGAAGAACTAAATGATGTCTGGCCTTCCGCCAAACTAATAAATGTCCGACTATTTAAGGAAACCTATAAATTTTTGGCCCTCAAGCAGACTAATGGATGTGTGGTTAGAAAATATGATATCTTATCTTAAATAAAAACTGAGCACATTGCTCTAACTTCATAATTAAAAAAAAATGCAAAATGCACTGAATACATGATTATGATCGCGAATTCCTCTAACTGCATGGTTTTAGGTTGCAAAATAATCGAATTACATAATTTATAAAGTACAAAATGTTTCAATTACATTTTTTTAATTACATAATTTGAAAATGTTCTAATTGCAAAATATTACAACGTGTAAAATTTTCTAAATACAACATTTTATAAATACAAAAACCTTAAACCCCCTATAATATTCAAAAGTATGCATGCGAGTAGATCATTTAGTAGTTTTCAAAATCATGCAGTTAGATTAGTTTAAAACTGAAAATAATGTAGTTCAAACATTTTGAGCTTTTTAATTAAAACCATATAGTTAGATTGGCTTGCAAATTAAAACTAAACAGTTACAAGATTTTAAACATTTTAGAAAATTGAAGTTAAAGCAATTTGCGTTTAAAATCATATATTTAGAACTATTTGCAGTTTTTAAAGCCATGTAGTTAGAACGTTTTGTGTTTTAAAATATCCAATTAGAGCAATTTGCACTTTTCATAACTATGTTATTATGAATGGGTCAGCTAAAACACTAATTTAAGATACAAGTAGAGTTAAAAGTATTAGCTTTTAAGATAAAGTCAAACGAAGCGGATTTGTTCCTTCAACAGCGATATAATATAAAAATCCGGCGCGAAGCGCCGGATTTGTCGACCGGGGGCGGGCCCGAAGTAGATGCTGAGCTACAACAAAGGCACAAGATAATTTATGTTACGCCAAAAGACGACATAAAATTTATGAAAGCTCCCCTACCATGAATGAGCCATATACAAACGAGCGTAGCATGTAGTTTAATGTAGCTCCCAAACTTTTATAAATTTCACCATTCACAAATGCCGTCATTTATGGAAGCTCCTCTACCATCAATAAGCCATTTATGATTGTACGTGGCATCTAGTTAAAAAAAAACTTTAATATTTTTAAAAATTGCATGATTCACAAATGACGTGATTTATGGAGTTTCCCTTACAATCAATAGGTCATATCCAAATGTACGTGGCAAGCAGCTAGAAAAAAAGGTTGAAAAAAATTTTAAAGTTAAAACATTAATATTCTATATAGACAGGTTCGTGACAAGTTGGTATAATGGTTTAGAAAAAATTTAAAAGATGGCAATGGTGGTACTAAAAACTGTGATATTAGTCGGACGTCATCATGGACGAACCTTAAATATCTATAATCTATACAGATATGTTCGTGACATGTTGTTAAAATAGGTTGAAAAAAATTGAATTTCAAATTGGGGGTACCTAAAACTATGATATTTTTGGGACGTCATTATGTACGATCGCTAAATATATATAATTTGTATAGATATAATTGTGACATGTAGGTAAAATGGTTTGGAAAAAAGTTTATAAGTTGGCAATGGGGGTGCCTAAAACTATAATATTTGTGGGACGTCATTATGTACGATCCCTTAATATATATTATTATTATTATTATTGTACGGTATAGCCTTTCATCCCTATTGGGATATATCAGCACCGTGAATTAATGTACGGATGTATATGATTCTTGAGCACACCATGAAGGATATACTCAACGAATCTACAACCAGTTGTATGTATGTAATCTTATGGATATAGACTTTCTAACCGTCGTACTCCTAGCGGGATATATTAAACTGCATCACTGCACGTATAGTCTTTTCCCTTGCGGAGGAGTTGGTGGTCTGACTTATCCTAATAGCCTGGAAGTGCCAGTCCCCGACTAGAAGGCATCAAGACCACCGTCAACCCATCCTCCCCTGCATTATGTGAGAAGGCGGAACGAGAGAGATCACCTGTAGGTAAATCGGTCGAACAGTCTTGAAGGAAGGAAGATGTGTATGCAGAAGCACGTGGCAAGGCCGCGGGAATTCCACTTTAAATGCACACACTGCCTCCGTCTCGTGCCATGAAGGCAACGGATGAGCACATGTACATACCTGACCACTTACACAACTCCCCACCCCAAACTGATCCACTCCGACTTCACCCAATTCCTATCTCTACTTGAACCACGATCCAAATGTGGGGAGGACTCCCCGACCTAGCAGTTCAGTAGTTAGACCACTGACCCGCCAAGCCGGGTTATCCCTTAATATATATAATTTGTATAGATATAATTGTGACATGTAGGTAAAATGGTTTGGAAAAAAGTGCATAAGTTGGCAATAAGGGTGCCTAAAACTATGATATTTGTGGGACGTCATTATGGACGAACCTTTAACATCTATAATCTTTATAGATATGTTCGTGACATGTTGTTGGAATAGGTTGAAAAAAAATTGAATTTCAAATTCAGGGTACCTTCAACTGTAATATTTTTGAGACGTCATTATGTACGATCCCTTTATATATATAATTTGTATCGATATAAGTGTGACATGTTGGTAAAATGGTTTGAAAAAAAGTTCAAAAGTTGGCAATGGGGGTGTCTAAAACTATGATATTTGCAGGACGTCATTATGGACGAGCCCTGAATATCTACATACAATATAGATATGTTCGTTTAACATTGCAGTGCCAGACTTATGACTATTATGCCAGGCTGCATTGTTAACGTCTGTAAAATGATGAGGAAAGAGAATTCCGAATGCTTGAGCTGGTATTCGAAGAGTAGAGCCCCGTCATGAGAACGCATATTTTCCAATTTTACATTGCAGTGTCAAACCAACGACCATTATCCGAGTCTGCCCTGTGAACGTACATATGTCAGCAGTACATTTACTTGTAATGGATATTGGTGAAAATTTTCCATGTGTATTTCTAACGGCGAAACTTGACAAACTCTCAGCTCCATATGTACCTTCCATTTATTATCATCCTTTTTTTTATCTTGAAACATTGATTTAATTCTTGGTCGGTTTAACTGCTAATTGCGAAGAAACTATAACTTAAATAATAACCAAAAACTATACAGCACTTCTAGCTCGCTTTTCTGGGCGATTAAAAAGGTTTCAATTTAAAATCTTTAAAAATGCGACCTGTAGCGTGCGACCAACAGCCATGCGGACAGACAGAAAGACAGACAGACAGACAGACAGACAGACAGACACCAGACCAATAGATGCTTGCTCAGCATCTAAAAACTGCAGACCGTTCGACAATTTGTCGTTGAAGGATTACAACCGACTCCTTCCACTTTACCTTAAACGGAAATACTTTTACCTCTCCTTTTATCTTAAATTACCGTTTTAGCTGACCAGTTCATAATAACATAGTTACGAAACATGCAACTTTCTCTAAATTCATATTTTAAAACCCAAAACATTCTAACTGCATGTCTTTAAAACCCACAAATGGTTGTAACTACATGAGTATAAAATGTGGGTTTCTCTAATTTCATGATTTTAATAAGTTCAAAATGTTCTAACTTGGCTTGGTTTTAAATTGCAGACTAATCTAACTACATGAGTTTTAAAAGACAAAATTGTTCTAACTGCTTGGTTTTAAATTGCAAACTAATCTTGCTACATGAAATAAAAAACTTAAAAATGTTCTATCTACATAATTTTAAAAATTTCAAAATGTTCTAATTACATGTTTTGGAGTTGCTACATGATTTTGAAAAGTACAAAATCCACTGCTTACACAATACAATTTTGAATATTATAGGTAGTTTATGCGTTTCGAACTTCTTAAGTGTTGTATTTAGAACATTTTGCGCGTTGTACTATTTTGGAATTCTAACATTAAAATTTTCAAAACATGTGATTGTACTGTATTTTGCACTTTGTTTAATTATGTAGTTAAATTAAATTTTAACCTCAAACCATGCAGTTAGAGCATTTTGAACCTTTTAAAATTATAAACTTAGAGCAGTTCGCGTTGACTGAGGTAAACCACCGAATTATGACATTTTCATTATTTAATTTTAATTAGCACTTTGAAATCGAGCGTGATGCTGTATTAAAACTGCGCTTCCACGCTTTAATATCGGAAACGAAGCAAAGTATTAAGTTAAAAAATCTAAACGAACGTTACCTTTACACTTACAGCTCTTGGACAGAAAAATTGTATCGTTTAATTACTTTAGATTACACCAAAGTGATTTCAAAAACACATATTATTGTTGTTCAGCGCTGTTAGGACTAATTACATGTAGGTTTAAAAGCATTTATATAAAAATTCAAAAATTTTAATAAAATATAATTGCCGTTTTTATAGGCTCTTTAGGGTTCGCATATCACGGACTGCTACCCAGTGTTTGCTGCCAAAATATTCCAAAGTACTGTGGCGCTTGCCGATAGTCCCTTCATTCCTTAAATGAGGTAGCAGAACTTGCCTACCTCTAATAAAACTGAAGATTAACTTTAAATTTTTGTATGTCCTTGCAATCTTACAAATAAAAAAATCCGGCGCTTCGCGCCGGATTTGTCGACCGGGGGCCCGAAGTAGATGCTGAGCTTTCAGCGAATAATTGCTTTAGTAAAGGAGTAGAACCCTAGTGTGGCAACGCTGAAACTACGACAGCGCCTAACTCCACTTTAGCTTCTACTTGAATTTCTAATTTGATTAAGTCGTAACAAATAACTTTGGGATTATTCAAATAATAATAATTGGATAAAGTCATTTATAAACGATCCGTGTATGTATTATTGCAACATCCTGCGTTCAAAGTATCTGTTTACCTAATTCGTGAACAAATTCAGAGCAGATCCCTGAATTAGTGGTATTTATATGACGCCATATATGGAAGATCCTAGCATGAATCCTGGAAGCATTCCATTATATGGGTACCTGTTTACTTCATTTTAAAACCTATGACAGCCGGGGTACTTAAAATAGTAATATTTAAGCAACGCCATCTATGAACGATCTCGCTATCTAAGTAGTAAAATCATATGTTGAGGACAAACGCACACTTAATTTCTGAACTAATTACAGTGGGGATCCCTAAAACAGTAAAATTTGAATGACGTCATTTACGGACGATCGCCGTACGTAAGCTTCAAAAATTTAATGGTAAGGATGTTAAGTGGCGGAACCAAGGTGCAAAAAAGGAGGGAGAGGAAAGGTCGAGGTTGTAAGGCTTTACTCTCAAATCCCTGGTTTAGGTTATGCAAAATGAAGGATATTGACGGGCGAAAATATCCGTACTCTTGCGACTCAAATGCGTGGATTATAATTCCACTGGTGGACTCAACTTCAATAAACGGCAACAAAACTCGCTTCTACAAAATACTTATTAATTTATTATAGTAAAAGACGAAATAAGTTTAATGTATAATTTACAATGTCAGAAGTAAAAGATACGGAGACTGAAAAAGAACAGAGTACTTAGTCAGAGGAGAATTGAAGTAAAAGTCAGGGAGTAGTGGTGGAAGTTGCTAATTTATAGGAAAGGAATAGGATGGGCATGGCACATGGCACACAGTTGAATCTTACAGAATTAAGTATGTAATTTTAGTATATTAGGGCTCCGGAGTCAACGTGGACTAAACTTATTACAAGTTAACAGTTAACACGACAAATCAGGAGTTTGGTTCAAGGCTGACTAGAGTCAGCCTGATAAGTAGTAACGGTAAATAATTCTAGAATTTGGTTACTAACATAAGTTGAAGGCTGAGCTATTCAAGGAACTCAGGAGTTAAATTAATGAATAGAAGTGGAGTCGGCCGATGCGGCCGACTTTACATAGAATGTAGAGATTAGGGATAAACACAAATTAATTACTTTTACATGTAAATCAAGTAAAGATATGGGACATCTGGTCGATGCCATCTACACACAAGGAACAGTCAGTAATATTACACTTAATACTAATATTACATCGGTAAATTATGGCATTTCAAACTACAAAATATTAACTATTGTAGAATCAAAATGACCTTAAATATTTCAGGAAAAACTACTATGAATATTGGATAAACTTCGGTTCAGTACCGAACATACTCCGGCCCTTGAACTCATGCGGGAACATGGGTTCAACACTGATTAATTATAAGGATATAAAATAATTTAGGGAAGTAAAATGCGTAATGTTAATGGATCACATAAATATTCTGGGAGTAATAAGTACCTATGGATTACAGTTAACACCAGTAACTACAAACTAGGCACATACATAAATAACGGAATTGAAACATAATAATATTGATTACACAAAGGTTGATTACAATTAATTAGTGACATAAACACGTTGAACACAAAAAAAACTGGTACTACTCAGTAATTGATTTTGAATGTAGAATTTTGAAGAACTTTCACAAACACAAATTGATGAAGGTTGAAATCTTGAAATTGGTGATTCTTGAATTTTGTTGACACTTTGGATCAACACGGTTTACAGTTACACAGAATTACATAACACGTAGATACTGAAAATTCATTCCAGAATTATTGAAACTGAAGAGATGAAATAAACAGAGTTTTAGAGTAAACGAAATGCATTTCATTATATATTGATCAATAAACACAAATCAAAAAATACTCAGGATATTATAAACATGAAATATGAATAATTAGATATTGCTAAGTAACTGATTACTGGTAATAGGCATACACATGTTTATTAATATAATTACAAACCTGGAGATTTGAAAACCGACAACATACACTTTCAGGAAAAACACTAGCCACTTGATTTTGATTCTTCTTCGATGGTTTTGGAGTTGAAAGTGGACACGGTTTGGAAATGGGATGATGAATGTTTGAAGTCTTGAGACGAGGCAGCATTTAACAGAATTTGATGGTTTTTTCCAGAGTGAAATGTTGAAACTTGGACAGATCCAGATCTTGATTTTGAAGGTACTTTTGATGGCACAGGATCCGGATCCTTAGGTTTAACGGTTTGATGGAGCACAGCAGCATGACAGTAGACACTTTTCATCATTTTGGAGATTTCTTCTTCGTCATCACTGCTGGCACGGAAGTCACGTTGGTTATGGAATAATTGTTTGGTATTGGACCAGTCCATTTTACGGCGCACTTTGGATTGTGACGAAAATGACGGATGAACTGAAGCAGGCTGGAAATCAGTAGTCATCAGGTTGCTACTGATTTCACTGTGACATCCAGGGGTGGGGCCAGACAGAACCCAACCAAGAGTCGAATTTTGAGCGACGGGGTACCCGGGTGGGCCAATTCTTCTTCCGTCAAGCATGATGTAGGGCAACAGATCAGCACCGATGAGCATGTCCACGGATCCAGGCTGATAAAATTGAGGGTCAGCTAGATCCAGATCTTTAATTGCTGGCCATGTTGAGACACATCGTTGGAGGGGCAAATCCTTGGTTACACGAGAGAGGACGTAGACCGGGAGGTCACGAATAAATTGAGGGTTCACCAAGGATTGCATTTTTAATTTTATTTGATGCCGTATACTTCCGCAACTGGTGGCTCCGATCCCCGATACGCCAACACTCACGTCTTTTCTTGGAAGTCGGAGCTGTTGAGCGAGGCGCTCGGAGATCATGCTGGAATGACACCCACTGTCCAGCATGGCACGGCACACATGGGGATGACCACTCAGGTCATACACGTTGACGAGGGCGGTAGAAAGTAGTACCTGCTGGTTGGTTTCAACGGCTTGGTGAGCACCGATGACTTCAGGGGAGGCTGGAGGCAGCGGAGCTGGCGGTGGTGGTGGTGGAGGAAGTGTTGGCTCCGGCTTCTTCTCGGCGTGGAGGAGCGTGTGGTGGGACTTGCTGCAGTGCCGGCACTTAAATTTATTGGTGCACTTCTCCACACTGTGCTTACTACTAAAACAGTTAAAGCACAGGTGGAGGCTCTTCACATTAGTAATGCGGTCAGCTACAGACATGTTCAGGAACACTTCACACTGGTTGAGGTAGTGGTCCTGGTTGCACACTTTACATCTGGGTGGAGGGTGGATGGCACCGGCATGGGCTGAAACACTTTTCGGCTTGGTGAATGTTTTCACACTTTTGGTTGTGCTGGCACCCAAGGCACGGGCACGGGCTTCCAGATGTACGATGGTTTCTATGAAGGTAGGGAGGGTGGTGGTTTTGAAAGTAAGTTCCCAATCCTGCCGACTCTCCGGTGTTAGTCGTTCCAGAACGAGATGGATGAGGACGGCGTCCCACTGGTTCACAGGTTGTTGGAGGACTTCAAGTGCCCTTGCACACTCTTGGGTGGTGTCGATGAGCGTCCGGAGCTGCACAGCGGAGTCGGAGGACATCGGTGGTTGGCGAGTGAGAAGTGAGAGTTGATGGAGAATAAGCTCACGGGTATTCTCATACCGCTCTTCCAAGGTTTTGAGCGCGACAGCATAATTTTGGTTGGTTGGTTGAAACGACCTGAGGAGTCGTTCTGGTTCCCCTTCTACGGAGCTCTTGAGGTACTGCAGCTTCTGTCCATCCGTTAAAGATGAACTGTGGTGAATAGAGGCGTAGAAGAGGTCACGAAAGGAAATCCAATCACACAGATTTCCATTAAATTTTGGTAGGTCAAGTTTGGGAAGCTTGATTTCAATAGGTGAGGGTAGAGGAGCAGTTTTCGGAATCTCAGCAAATATTTTTTGAAGCCGGCCTTCCAGAAGGATGATGAGGTTATACTTGGTTTCAAATGAAGTAATGTATGGTGCCAGGTCAGAGTTCGCAACATTAAGGATAATCGTTGCTTCCAGCGCTTCTAGTTCCACAGTGTATCTCTTCAGATTGTTGAGGTATGAGAGTACTGTCGATGGAAGCAGAAGTTCGGTCTTTGCGTCATGCTTATTGACGGCAGTCTGCATGGAAGCTAGTCGATTTTTGATTGAAGTTCGTCTACTGACTGCATCGGCGGCGGCGGCGGCTTTGGCTTCAGACATTTTTCGGTTGAGTTTTTGGGCTTTTGGTGAGACTCCTCCAGATCCAAATTTAACCATGAAACGGATGATTCACAGTAACACAGGTGTTTTGAGGTGAGGTTGATTGTACAGCGTACACACGGTTAGTGGTTGAAAGAAAAAGGCTGGGGTAAGTTGAAACTTCGGAATTTTTTTCTTTCTTGAAAAAACGGTTTTTTCGCACTTCAGTCCCGGGACTACCACTATTATTTTTCCGGTATTCACTATCCGGTTCGAAGGACCATGTTAAGTGGCGGAACCAAGGTGCAAAAAAGGAGGGAGAGGAAAGGTCGAGGTTGTAAGGCTTTACTCTCAAATCCCTGGTTTAGGTTATGCAAAATGAAGGATATTGACGGGCGAAAATATCCGTACTCTTGCGACTCAAATGCGTGGATTATAATTCCACTGGTGGACTCAACTTCAATAAACGGCAACAAAACTCGCTTCTACAAAATACTTATTAATTTATTATAGTAAAAGACGAAATAAGTTTAATGTATAATTTACAATGTCAGAAGTAAAAGATACGGAGACTGAAAAAGAACAGAGTACTTAGTCAGAGGAGAATTGAAGTAAAAGTCAGGGAGTAGTGGTGGAAGTTGCTAATTTATAGGAAAGGAATAGGATGGGCATGGCACATGGCACACAGTTGAATCTTACAGAATTAAGTATGTAATTTTAGTATATTAGGGCTCCGGAGTCAACGTGGACTAAACTTATTACAAGTTAACAGTTAACACGACAAATCAGGAGTTTGGTTCAAGGCTGACTAGAGTCAGCCTGATAAGTAGTAACGGTAAATAATTCTAGAATTTGGTTACTAACATAAGTTGAAGGCTGAGCTATTCAAGGAACTCAGGAGTTAAATTAATGAATAGAAGTGGAGTCGGCCGATGCGGCCGACTTTACATAGAATGTAGAGATTAGGGATAAACACAAATTAATTACTTTTACATGTAAATCAAGTAAAGATATGGGACATCTGGTCGATGCCATCTACACACAAGGAACAGTCAGTAATATTACACTTAATACTAATATTACATCGGTAAATTATGGCATTTCAAACTACAAAATATTAACTATTGTAGAATCAAAATGACCTTAAATATTTCAGGAAAAACTACTATGAATATTGGATAAACTTCGGTTCAGTACCGAACAAAGGATATAGGTTAACTTAATTTCGAACTAAAACCATGAAAATCTCTTAAATGATAAAATTTGTGCGACGCCTTTTATGGACAAACCCTGCATGCGTGGTAGTAAAATCTTATGCTAAGGATATATGTCAACCTTATTTCTAACCTTATGACAGTGGGGATTTCTAAAATAGTAAAATTTATATGACGTCATTTATGGACGATCCCTGCATGCATACTAGTAAAATCCTATGTTGAGGTTATATGTCAACCTGATTTTTGAGCTAAAGACAGTTGGGGGCACTAAAATCGTTAAATTTGTATGACGTCATTCAGGGACAAATCCTGTAAACATAATAGTAAAATCCTATGTTAGAGATACATGTCAACCTTATTCCTGAAATAATTACAGTAGGGATCCCTAAAATGGTAAAATTTGTGTTACGTAATTTTAATTTTTGAACTAATGACGGTCGAAGTCCCTAAAATGCTAAAATTTGTATGACGTCCTTTACGGACGATCCCTGAATGCACACTAGTAAAATCCTATGTTAAGGATACATGTCAACCTAATTTTTGAACTTTTGACAGTGGAGATCCCTAAAATAGTAAAATTTGTATGACGTTATTTATGGGCGATCCCTGCATGCATACTAGTGAAATTCTATGCTAAGGATATATTTTAAGCTAATTTTTAAACTTAGAACAGTGGGGGTCCCTAAAATTGTAACATTTGTTTGACGTAATTTATGGGCGATCCCTGCATCCCTACTTTTCTATGGTACGAATATCCACTGAATGTCAGGTATATGGAACGTGCGGCGCATGTACCTACCTACTTAGCTTCAGTGGCAAGTATTGAAATTGAAATGCATGTAAAGTCTTGCCAAAGACCCGTTTTTCCTGCATGCATTTTAATGCAAAAAAGTTGGTTCATTATATCGTTAATTGTGAAAAACTGGTAAATCGGTTTAATTCCAAAAACAATAGGGATCTATTCCATCGCATTCACCATCATTTAAAATTTATTTGAAAAAATTAAATTAAAAACTGTGACCTGTGGAGCACGACAAAAAATCACACATCGACAGACGGACAGACAGACGGACATAGCCATTCCTATAGATGCTCAGCATCTAAAAACAATTTTAAATGAAATCACGCGGTATAAAAATCACCCAACCGCAGTTATTTACGTTATCCACATAAATAATGAAAATCACGCAGTCTACTGCCCCATTTATGAGCAACCCAAGCATGCTTTAGTTTAGCTTACATTAACACGCATATTTCGTAGACGAACTTTAAAAGCTCAAACCGAATTATCGTAATTTTGCTACTAACTGTGACTACTGTATTAGTAGGGGATTTGCTGAGTGTGTTGTAGCATAGGTGTGTTTTGGGGTTGGTGGGGTGAGTTTGGATGTGAGGACTGAGAAAGACCGATTCTGGGAAGGTAGCTGGGAAGGTATCTGGGAAGGAACGGGAAATTATGAGGGCAGATATGGAAAGGATGAAAACGGGAAAGTATGAAGGAAGCAACGGAAAGACGTGATAGGATGTATTTGGTGACATGGACTGGCAGTGTGTACAGTAATTAATGCATTATATTAATATTAACAATGTTATATGAATCCATGTACGTAGGTAGGTACGCACAGAGATAGTAGGTAGCTCCCTATGAATGGGGATTTGCCTTGTGTTGTATGCCGAAAATAGGAAAAGAGGAAAGAATGGCAGGAAATGAGGAAATTAAGAGCAGGTGGCCGCGTATGGGAATTTGACGGGAGTGTGGCGGGGCGCTTGAACAGGAGGATTATGTACGGCGGGTGCCTGGGAATGTAGACGAGGTATGGCGGTGGTAGCTGGCGGGTAGTGTATATAAAGGGAAGGAAAGAGAGAGGAGAAATTGAGATATGATGGGATTGGGGGAGGAGACATGCATATCTGATAGGATGGCATTGGATGGGAGGTTAAAAAGGGTCTTGCATTGATATATACAGGCATCTATGTTATATAATAATATTTTAATAAAAATATTACCAGAGCTTGTGTATGTAGGTAGGTACTTTAAACGGCAGTCTACCTTGTAGTATATGCTGCGCTTTGAACAGTGAGAAGGAATGGACAGAAAATAAGGATATAAAATGAATAAAAAAATAGGTGAATTAAATACGAACATTGTAAGTAGTAGGTGAGTAGTAGGTATATAGTATATACGTAATGAGTAGGTACTGGTCAATGAGGATATGCATTGTGTCGCATGCTGTCAGTAGCAATGTGAGGGAAATGTAGGCTTTCTGTGGGATGTAGGTAGGTAGGTATATACATAGGTACCTATATAGGGACTTGAGCCTAATGTATGTAACAGTGAACGATGCTGTCTTTACTACTTAAGTAACGGTAATAAGAGGTGAAATGAAGGCAAGGGGGGAAAAACGGACCCGGGCAGTAGTAACAGTACGGTAAAGGGGTTGCATGGTTGATCATACAGTGTGCTGTAGCTATAAAAAACCCACACGTCCCCCTCCTGATTGTTTTAAATAAGAGAAATCGTATGAAGCGGATCTAAAACTTTTACAGTTAGTTCAGTAATGAACTATCTTCGCTTCGAACTCGTCGCTCCGAACTCTTCGCTTCGCTTCGCCTCGCTACAACTACGACCCTGACTAAAGCAATCGTACATACGAATTGCATCGGTATCAGCTCACACGTCGACATCCGACTCTGACTTCCGGCTTCTGCTTTCGCTTCGATTTTGACTTCCGCTCTACTACAAACTACGAATAGTACGATATTTTGTACTTTACTACTCGCATAATAATATCTATTTGATATTATAAAACTGTTCACTACGAATAACTTGATGTATTATATTTTATACTTTACTACTCGCATAATAATATCTATTCGATATTATAAAACTCTTCGCTACGAATAACTCGATGTATAATATTTTATACTTTACCACTCGCATAATAATATCTATTCGATATTATGAAGCTCTTCGCTACGTCTACTCAAATATAATACTTTAACAACCAAAACTCTAAAATAAAGAATTAGTGTTGTTATTGAATGCATCATGTCATGTAACAAATGCAACTATTTACACTTCGTTACGCACTACTTGATGTACAACATGTTGTGCTTTACTACACTACGCATATATATTAAATACACGTATACATATGTACGTTGTACTACGACTATTAAAATTCTACCTAATGCTTTGTGCATCTTGTTATGTGACAATTGCAAACATTTACACTTTGCTACATACTACATGCTTCCACGGCAGACCACGCTTCTATACTCTTCGAATATTAAATAAATTCAATGCAATACGACAAATAATTGACAATAGTAGTTAAAACTTTGTATACTTGGTATAGGTAAGCATGAAAACTACACTCAGCGGAAATACATATGTATATACTATGTGTTCTTATGCAAATATTACAAAAATACAAAATTGAGCTTTTAGACATGTGACATACCAGGGGCTATGTAATTAGACGTGCAGAGCGTGCTATTAAAGTTTCAAAATTTTTGGTGTTGCCATCAGAAAGTTTTAGTTTCAACACGATATTGAGACTAAACAAAATATGGGTTATTTTATGTGCAAAACGAAGTTTTCATTTTCGCGCTAGAAAGAAATCACTTTTTTGTTTATGAGGCAAATTTAATTTTTTCAACGCCAATATTCTTTTCTGATTTTTTAACCCTAAATATCAAAAAACGTTTTAAAAATACGCGATAATAAAGATTTTGAGTATACCATATCAAGCCCTACTTTATATAACCTGCTTGTTAAATCAATGTTGCTGAACGAACTTTTTATATTAAACTCGATATTTAGACGTTATCAAACATGAGCAATTTTATGGCATAGTCGTTTTTTTGATTTTTGCGCGAAACTTTTAGGGTTATTTTAGGGGGAAAATATAATATTTTAAACTTTTTTTTAGACTGTCTATTTTTTATCAATAGTTTAAGCTTGTACGCTTGCCATCTGGGAAAACAGAATTAAAAAATTCTAAAAAATAAAAACCGGATCATACAGGCAGGACAAACCGATCCAACCGGTGCACACTATTTATTGCCTTAATCTGAATTGCTCGAGAACTAGTTGACGTAGAAAAATGCGGCTAGCGCCATCTGATAGATCTTACTTGTAGCTACATTCTGAAAAAACAAAAACACCTGGCAAACAATTCTACTCGGCTAAAACCGATATTTCGGTTTTTATATGTATCTTTTGAACTAAATGCAATATTTTAAATCTGTTTTAAGATTGTCATTGTGCTAGACAATGCAGAATTATAAAGATAGAACATTCATATGAAAATGTCATAAATTTATGGTTTTTGTGTAAACCTGTATAAAACTATGGGATTTCTAAATGATTTTTTATAAATTCTGCTACTAATACTACTTTTATTTTTCTAGTTTCTATTCTCGTTAATTGTCTTGTCTTTGCACAAGCTATGTTTTTATATACATTAAAAGAGAAGTATGGCGTTGTTAGTGGATAATAACTTGAAACCTTACTTGTAAAAATATATGGCAATAATTTTGATTCAACAGCCCATAAAATTAACATATGTAAATTTTTATTTTTTAAATGTTTTGTTATACTAATACAAACGTTTCTATACACAAGTTGCAAATTTTATGGATTCTAAGTTATTATGAAAAAGATTACAGCTAAACTTGTATGTTCCGTTTCTGCTACAAGCATTTATAACTATATATATATGTTTCTGTTCTACCACTATAGTGATACAGTTGAATATATTCTTACAACTTATATTATTTCAACAAATAAAATATAACAATAATACTTCACTTAATATTTACATACCAGATAAGACTTTCAAAAATAATATTAAAAATAACAAATACAACTCAGTTATTTCACAAGTACTTAGGACTAATATAAATTATTATTTCAACACACAATTTTAAATATAATTTTAGACACAAGAAATGATTACACTAGGATATTTGTTTTCAGTTTTTTGTTTTCTTAGAACTTAGTTGAAGTAAAAAATATTTACACATACAAAATTTGCACTTTTTGTTGCAATTTAAAAACACCAAAACTAATAGCTGTTGTTGTAATCGTCTTCGTCGTCTGCGTCACAGTCATAGCAAGAGTCTTGGTCAGATTCTGCAGGTGTTGCAATGTCTGAATCGTCTGTGACACAGGTGTGGCAATCCATAGACGATGTGGGAGATGGGGGGAATCCAGAAAAGATTTCTTGCCAGAAACTGGGATCAATAGAAACAGAAGCAGTACTTTTATTAGGGTGATGCTGTTTGTGTTCATTGCAGCAAAACTTTTTGTTGTCTTGCTGAGTAGCTTTGCAATTTCCAGCAGCCTCTTTTACTTGTGTTTGCATCTCTCAGGGCAACAACGCCTCAGCTGCTGCCTTCCGTTTCTTGGGTTGCTCAGTGAAAGTTAGCATGTCCAACACTGTTAGTTGGTTAGCGCCATTCAGAGTAACGTTGAGCTGTGTTAAATATTGAGCAAGTTTGTTCATTTCCGAAAGAGTAAAGGACAAAGTAGAACCATCGTTATTTGGAAATTTGCTTGAGTAATGACGAAAGACGTTGTCATTTATCAGCATCTTGTACTCGCCCGTTAACTCGCTAAAACTAAATCGAACACGAACAGAACGCAATGCAAAATGAGAAGGTTTCCAGTAATTCAACTTTTTAATTCAATCCCTAGGCTCTTTCGCCATAAACCAGTCACTTTTTCCTTCAAAGAATGGCAAAAGTTGAGTTACTTTTCTTTTAGGCAGAGGATGATTTTTCTGTTCTTTTAATAAATTAGTCGCTCAATTTAAGACACTGCGGCTCTTAAATAAGGAAAATGCAACTTTTGAATGCTTTGCAATTTCAAGGTTCTTGCGTCCAAAATAGTAAAAGTAAATTTGCTGAGTTAGATCAAACACAAGTCTTGCTCGATTATATTTTCGAATTTGCTTGCAATCTGGCTTAGTGAAGAATTCCCAATGTTGGAAATTCAAAAGTAGGTCTGTGCACTCTGACGAAAACAAACTGCTTGCATTGTAGCTTGACGGTCCTGCCATGGTTGTGGAGTCAAAATAAAATTTCTGTTTTGAAACAAAACTTTTGCTAGCAGTGTACAAAGGGTACTAGTTGCACGTAAATATCAGTAGTAAAATTGGCAGACAATTAAGAAGATGCTTTAAGGTTGAAAATTTTTATCAAAGTGAACTGAAAATATTTGCCAACGTCTTTTATACGCTTATAATTTTTATAAAACTAGACCATTTCAGGATATTTTTACAGTTCAAGCCAGTCAACTACAGTAATACTAAAACACAAAGAGGTTTGTGCAATGATTTCATTAGTCCAAAATGAGTAAACCTTGCCTCCTGCAAGTAAACCTGAAAAAAATTAAGAGACTATGTTATTTACGCTGCAACGCAATTTAAAGCTGTAAAGTGTGAAGGGACTGCCACACTGTGCCCTAGCAATTTTACTCTTTACCCTTCTGTCCCTCAAACATTATCAAAAATGTTTGAAGAAGAACTTAACATTGAAATACATTGTCACTTGTTGGCCACTTCTACGACTACGATCACTACTGCTACCTCTGCGCTCCGCTACGACTACGACTTTGACAAAAGCAAACATCAATTTGTATTGCTCATCTACGATACGCTTCGATAAGGTTTTGAATTACAAATTAAAAACCTAACTTTCAGTATACACAAATATAAAAGTATTTTTTACGAATACAACTTCGACTTCCGGCTTTCGCTTCCGCTACCAAATGTTTTAAATTATATATTCATAAACATATTTCCAGTATACACAAACATAAAAGTATTCTTTACGAATACAACTTTGACGTCGACAAAAAAGGAAACGTTAATTCGTATCGCTCAACTACGCCTCGCTTCGATATTGTTTTGAATTATATATTCATACCCATACTTCCAGTATACACAAATATAAAAGTATTTTTTACGAATACAACTTCGACTTTCGGCTTTCGCTTCCGCTACGACATGTTTTGAATTGTAAATTCATAAAAATATTTCCATAATACACGAACATAAAAGTATTCTTAACGAATACAACTTCAACTTCGACAAAAAAACAAACGTTAATTCGTTTCGCTCAACTACGCCTCGCTTTAATAATGTTTTGAATTATAAATTCATAAACATAATTCCAGTATACACGAACATAAAAGTATTCTTTACGAATACAGCTTCGACTTCGACAAAAAAGCAAACGTTAATTCGTTTCGCTCAACTACGCAATGCTTTGGTAATGTTTTGAATTATAAATTCATAACATTACTTTGAGTATACACGAATTTAAAAGTATTTTTTACAAATACAACTTCGACTTCTGGCTTTCGCTTCCGCTACGAAATGTTTTGAATTATTAATTCGTAAACATATTTCCAGTATACACGAACATAAAAGTATTCTTTAAGAATACAGCTTTGACTCCGACAAAAGCAAACAATAATTCGTTTCGCTCAACTACGCCTCGCTTTGATAATGTTTTGAATTATAAATTCATAACCATATTTCTAGTATACACAAACATAAAAGTATTCTCTACGAATACAGCTTCGACTTCGACAAAAAAGCAAACGTTAATTCGTTTTGCTTAACTACGCCTCGCTTCGATCATGTTTTGAATTATCAATTCATAAACGTATTTCCAGTTTACACAAACATAAAAGTATTCTTTAAGAAAACAGCTTCGACTTCGACAAAAAAGCAAACGTTAATTTGTTTCGCTCAACTACGCCTCGCTTTGATATTATTCTGAATTATAAATGCAGAAACATATTTCCAGTATACACGAACATAAAAGTATTCTTTACAAATACGGCTTCGACTTGGACAAAATAGCAAACGTTAATTCGTTTTGCTCAACTACGCAACGCTTTGATATTGTTTTAAATTATAAATTCATAAACATATTTTCAGTATACACAAAAAAAATTGTATTCTTTACAAATACAGCTTCGACTTTGACTTTGACCACAGCTTACGTTTATATTACTTTAGTTTTTTAGAAACCTAATGATATGTTTTTTAGATTTAGATTTTATGCCTTTAGTTTCTAATGCAATCTTAAATAGTAAACAAAATGTGTATGTAGCTTTTTGTACTGTTTTAACATTTTAGCAGTTGTAAATTGTGAATACTGCGGCAAAACGTTTTTTATTAAAAAAAGCTTGTGGTCTAGGCCTAATGATTCTCTGCATTTTAATAGGCACTAAAACGCGCGCTTAAATACAAATACGTATAGCCAAGTACAACTGAGAACTTCCTGCAGAACATGTCATGTGAAAATTGTTGGTCTTTCAACTGAAATACAGCAATTGCTCTGTAACAATACTAGAGATAGAGCTTCATGGCTCACTGCATCAGATTGAGTGTTACAGAAAAATCCATCTAGTGAGAGAGAAGCTTTAGAGCCAATTAAAAGACTTTGCTGTAGACACGTAAAGTGTTGCGCATGTAAAAAAAGCTCCAGATAAATTTGCAAAAGACGGAGAAAAGACACTTTCATTATTTCGTGAAGCAAATCAGCCTGGGGCGGAAAGATACAACAGTTTAATTTCTTTTGTACCTTTTGTTCCAAAATCTTATTTTTATGCATTTAATTTAAATCATTGTTTGTGTTCAGTCTGTTTTCGCGCGAAACGTCTTTCAGCAAAAGACAATATTGACTGCAATTGCGCATGCGATTTAAGTATAGCTATATCAGACAAAACAAACTTGTCTAAACATCTTTCAGTTTATGACAATACACAGTTTATGACAATACACAGTTTATTATTATCACACGAAACGCAATTATGCAGTAATATGCTCTACCTAAGGACATTTCTGTCCCCTAAGCAAAAACGTATAGTTGACTTAGTAAGAACTCAAAT
This sequence comes from Dicyrtomina minuta, assembly GCA_949802685.1. Lineage (NCBI taxonomy): Eukaryota > Metazoa > Arthropoda > Collembola > Symphypleona > Dicyrtomidae > Dicyrtomina > Dicyrtomina minuta. The sequence goes on from CATKUY010000356.1 coordinate 164,874, forward strand.
TCAATTAAGTAATAAACAGTTTTACCAGAATCCTTTACGCATTATTGTCTGTGGAATTCCCAGCAGAGGCAAATCGCAGGTGTTAAAAACAATTCATCATATACTATCGCAGAAACAAGTTCAAGACCTATTGTCTCCATTCAAAACGTGTTGCTGTCTTGGAAGTTGTGTTTCAAAAATAAAGGAAACTACGCTGCACCTATGTTTTGGTATTAGACCGTATAATAACGGAGCTCTAATTGATCTGTTAGTTAATGAAATTTCAGTTGCAGATAAAATTGCATTCCGTAGAGTTAAAGTGTTGCTGTTAGACGAAATTTTCACAGTAGGCTTGCGTCTTCTGCATAATGTGGATAAATATTTAAGATAAGTTGATTCTTCTAGAGCCAATTTGCCTTTTGGCGGTAGAACAGTAGTAGCTTTTGCAGATTTTTTGCAGTGTTCATGTATAGGGGACAGTCTGTTGTACACAAAATTTGTTTTGAAACCGTCAGATGATTTACAACAAGCAGTAGATGTTTACAAATCTTTAAACACTGCATTTGTACTAGCTAAGCCATTTTGGCAAAGCTGCGCTGATCCTCATCAAGAAGAATACTACCATTTTTTAACCCGATTACGTTATTAAAAGCTCACTTCAGCAGATCTGTTTAAACTTTAACGGAGGCAGCATCACATTCTAAACCAAGTTCTAACAACAGAAGAGATGGACGAGTTTAAACATTCAATACATCCGTACGAGCTTAACAGGGACGTTGCTAACTATAATAAGTACGTTGTTTTTAAAATTTCTAGTATATTATAACTCATTGCATCTAGTTTAGTTCGTAACATGTATATATTTTAATATTTAGATTAGGAGAGCATTAAACATGTTACAATCAATTACAAGGTACTATCAACATCAAAAGTAGGGGGCAAACCGTTGGCCTCTTAGTATTAAGTGTCTGGTCGGCACTCTTAGAGTAATATGTTATCCGTAGAGTATTTGCTTAGCTTTTCACAGTCAGAACGAAGCAACCATCAAAAGATTACTAGGAAATAAGCTGTAAAGGCTCTGTGTTGTCCCTGTGTAGAGAACAATTATCTTTTTGCCTTTCGTGCAACAATCTAATAGTTATAATTTCTAATATAGACACAACATATTATTGTCGTTCTTGCAATCTTGCAGTATGGAACGAAAAAAGAAGCAACTTTTTAGTAGACTCAGTGTTTTGTTTATATAATTGTCGTGTGCTTAAAAAACGACCAACAGAAACATATAACTGTGCAAGTTGCAGCATACAACTAATTAAAATTCCTGTTTCTTACTTTGTTTGTTCAGTTAAGGGCGCTTTAGGTGTTACAACTGTACGTTTATTAGTAAACATTCTTTAAAGTTTTTAAAAAAACATTGGGCTATACACATTGATCCACAGCAGATGTGTACACAACTCAGCTAGTCTACAGAAAATCAACAAGTCTGGATCACTTTAACACACTTTATCTAAGCGCTACTACATTCATCAGCATATTAGACTTGCTAATTTAGAATACAAAAAACCAATGCATTTGCTAGCTTAAGACAGCGACAAGTTTGATTCCGACAGTGACGAAGACAATAATGTAAATATTCAAGCTTAGTGCATAATTATTATCACACAAGCGTGACTAATACTTATTTTTGTGTTGCGGTGTATTGTAAATTGTTTGTTGTTGCATTTGCATGAAAAAAATATTCTAATATTTTTTATTTTATTTTTTGCTTTATATAAAAATGATCCGGAAATTTAATCCAAATTAAATTGAAGTCCCATCTGTTCTAGCAACCAATAGTTCGTTTTCTCAAGACCCATTAGAGCTGGATTACGAAATTCCTGTAATGCTAACGCGCAATATTGATCTGACCACAAATTGGGTCAACATAAGCCGCGGGACAGTTATAGACATTGTCTTTTACCAATCAAAAAATCGGATTGTTTGTAGCAATGTTGTTGATTTAATTATTTTTTACTTTCCAGAATATAGAGGAAATCAACTTGTTGTGACATCAAAAGGCCAAGGTGTGAAAATAACTCGTCTTGATTACAACAAATTAGATTTAGAAACAAAGCAGTACATTAAAGTGCAGTCTTTTCCTCTTGAGTTGAATTAGGGCATGACTGTACACAAATCACAAGGCAGTTCATTTAAAAAGGGATGTATGTATCTTGATACTCGGGAAACTATAGCATGAACGACATATGTAGCACTTTCTAGATTCAGATCTTTTAAAAATATAATGATAGTTGATAAAGATATAATTTAACCCTTACGTCTGCTTCGTATTCAGCATCAACATGAGATGCAATTGAGATGTAATAAAGTAAAACGTCTAAAAAAATTAGAACTTAGTAGCAGAAAATTCCGCCAAGCTAATGTTAAGTTGCAAATTAAAAGGTTTATGTAAAAAGCTTTGTTTTAAAGTAAAAAAGTAACAAGCAGTTAAAAACTGTTCTAAAAAATAACAAAAGTGACATATGCATGCTTAAAAAACTACAACCGAAAAAAAAAGTTAAAAGAAGTAATATAATTATAATTCTAACTTCTACAGTTAATAAATTCTTGTATATCTGTAAATTGTAAAATACTTAAAACGTCTGGTTTTACAAACTTTTGCGCAGTTTTACTAACAGCTGACTCAGTGACAGTCGCAAACTTTTGTATAATCCTAATGGCAAAAATTTATAAATCATACTTGAATTCAAGGCTTAAAGGCTCATTTTCTGCCCTAAGTGGATTCATAAAAAACAATAAGCATTTTCACGGCAAGAAAAAAGTTATTAAAGAATTAAGCCAACTACATTAATTTAGTCTACACAGGCCTATTAGGAAGAACTTTAAACCCAGAATAACCATTGTAAACATGGCAGAAGAAATATTTTTCTGTGATTTAAAAATTTTAGGAACTGTCTTATTAAAAGCGAATTCTGGATTTGAAAACATACTTTTTTGCATTAAAGCGTTTACTAAGAAGCTTTATTGTAGATTCATAAAGAACAAAAGACCAAAAACAGTAATTAAAGCAATGAAAAGTATATTTCAAGAAGCAAAAATAACACCAATTTATTTGTTCACAGACCCAGGTTAGCTGCAAATAGCTGATAGGGTAACATAAAACTTATTCAAACGTTTTGAATAAATTCAGTTATTTATATATAGGGCCTACTACAATAAACAAATATTAATTTGTTACTTATAGGTACTGAATTTTGAGCAGTCTTTTTGCAGGTTTTTAAAGAGCAAGGGAATTAAATACCATAATACTTATAGCGAGACTAAATCAAGTATTGTAGAAAGAGTCATAAGGTCAGCTGAAATACACACTTACAAGTTTGCTATACAAAACTCAATATGAGGTTAATGCACATGCTTTAACACAGTATTTATTTGTTTATGTAGGACCATTTTTGAGAAGGTGGCCAAGTACATAACAGAAAAGCAAAAAAACCGCATCCTTGAAATATTTCCTGCATTTGTAAAAACGTACAACAACACTTTTCACTTAATAATCCAGATGTTGCCCAACAGCGTGAACAGTTTGAATAAAAACGATGTATGGAAAACCATGTACTCAGACCTTTTTAACGACACTACAAAGCGTAGACTAGTGTTCAAGCCTGGCGAAAGTGTGCGAATTAGTCGTACTAAATTAACATATGAGAAAGTTAAGTATAATAAAGCGTATTACGTGAGTTAGAATATCAGATTATGAAACACGTATAAATAGAGACTTGCGAACAATCAAGGTAATGTATTTCTATCCTTTACCCAAGCTACAACAAGAACTTTAGCGTTAAATGGTTCATTGTGAAGTCGGTAAACTTGAAAACCATACTAGTAACATATTACCTTTAAGATATAAATTACAACAGCATTACTTAATCGTTTTATAAAGAAAAGCGTAGCTGAGTTGAAAAATCATGAATTCTAAACTGTTTATTTTATATTTTACCAATGCTATCAAGCAGCATATCAACAGCAAACGAAAAAGATTAGACAAACACTGCTGTTCCCCATTAGATTGAGACCCAGCAGGTATTAAAAATATTTACATGACGATTACAAGTGACTAGCAAAACAATATTTATACCTTAAATACCCCGTCTAACTTTATTGCTGTCCTCTTTACCCCTCTAAACCTTGAAAATTACGACGTCGGACTAGTGAGTTTGAGATACACAAGCAGCACACAGCTAGCTATAGCTCAGCATGCACCAGCTACCCCAATACGTAGCGTACGTAGCGCAGAAGTTTCTGACCTAGAGCCTATTAAAAAACTGTTTCCCAACTACAAGCCAACAGTAAAACGTTTTTTTAACTTCCAGAAACAAAAAACAACAGTACACCAATCAATGACTAGACTTAACCAGGCGTTTAAACTAATTCAAGACATAGTTCCGCCTAAAATTGAACAAAAAACTCTTAGCTTAGATCCTAAAGAAATTTGATCCTTTTGAACGTTTTAAAATCAAACAATGTAATTCTTGCAATCTTCACACCTCTTGCATTGTTTTTTAAGCAGGGCAGATCACGGTTCATGTCAGAAAACCATTTACCGTACGACAATTCCCGTCGAGAAGACTTTGACATAATTCCAATAGGCGAAAACTTCAATTTTGGGGCTGAAAAAATTGAAAGTATGGAGAACGTTATACAGTTATACCAGGGATTTGAGACTTTTAAAATTTTCAGAAAACAAATAAATACAGGAGATTCTGACTATCGTAACTGTTTTGAACGTTTTAACTCTGAGATGCGTGATCCAACAAATAATGACACAAAGTTAAAAATTGAGTTTCCTGCTAATACAAGCAATACCAAATGCAAATTGACGTTTGAAGGAAACGAAGGCGATTATGTTGTGCTCTCGGAACCAAAAGAACTGTGCTTGGGCTTGCAGCAAGACGACAAGTTTTACAATGGCGTCTGCAAATCTGAATTTGACTTTGACGAAGAGAAATACAATGAAATTGTAGAGGATGACTAAATAAATATACGCATGTTTAAAATGTGTGCACATTATATGCCAATGAAAGAACCAGAAGAAATGGGCTAAGCAGGCGTGCTTGGGTGAAAGCAGGCGTGCTTGGGTGAGCGGTTAGGACTGAAGACTGTAACTAAATTTACAGTCTCATACCCGGGTTCCATCCTGGGATACTGCTAATCGTTTACGGTTCGGTGTTGTACGGTAAACGTCACTGGATGGCTGATTGAAACTCAATCTCCTTTGGTGCTCCTTAGTGACCACTACATACTGTAGGAGCCTAGGAAATAGGACTTTTTAACTGTAGAGGAGGGGACGGAGATAAGTAAAAGAATACAGAGACCGCGACGATTAAACGCGGTAGCCTCCTTTTTCCTCACTCACAGTGACTGGTTGAGTCTAGTTGTATAAACTTCGGTTTAATCGACTCAATAAATAAATTATTATTTATAAATGTAAATTGACGTCTGAAGGAAACGAAGGATATTATGTTGTGTTACCCAAACCAAAAGCACTGTGCTTAGGCTTACAGCAACACTAAAAGTTTTACAATGGCGTCTACGAATCTGAATTTGACTTTGACGAAGAGAAATACAATGAAATTGTAGACTATAATTACATAAACATTTGCCTGTTTAAAATGTGTGCACATTTTTTGCCAATGAAAGAACCAGAAAAAATGGACTTGGATCACAAAGTGCATGAAATGAACCGCACCTTGAATGACACGGCTTTAGAGTGATACGACTGTACAGTTTAAACATGAAGACACACAGCTCAGTATTTTTAACCTACAAGAAGACATTACTGTACAGCTCTCACCACTTGTTTATAGATTCTTTGGGTTTAATGACAATTTCATATTCAAAGATGGTGTCGTCGCCAACTTGCAGCCGGAATTAGCAAAGAAAGAAAAAAAAGAGAAAGATAATGAAGAATTTGAAGAAGATGTAAAACCTGAGCATACTAAACCAGCTAAGCGAATGCTTGTAACATGCAATTTGATCGAAAACCAGCTCTATGTTACCCATGCGCTACCGTTGCTGCGCTCAGTAGATATCTCAAGCAAATATAATAAAGAGGCAGCGCACAACTTTTTGCAAATACTATATTTGCCACTTTAACAGCAGGAACAGCAAGTGATACAGATAACCATTTTAAACGAATACCAAAGCCTTGTCACACTGCCTGAGAACTCGCAAACTATTATAGAATTGCAGCCTGATAAAGTTTAAAACTTATTCAATATAAAAAGACACAGTTTGTCATTTGCAAATCATTCTTAATTTAACTTTTAAACAACAACAACGTCAGCCCATGTACTTGAAAATTATTTGAACAAACAGTGCAGTGCTACAATTTATTTACAAAATTAGCAAACATGTTGTAAATCATGCGTAAAATTGTGTGTAAAAACGTTTACGAATCTGACGCTGGTGACGCACTTCAAATTGTGGACGAATAACTTTTAAAAGATAGTTAACTTGGTGAATACTGTACACTGAAACCAATTAAAACATTGCTACTGAAGACGACAAACAAATGGGGGCTGAAGACGATACTGTAGGAGTTGGTCTTGAAAACACATTAAACAGCAGTGCAAACAGTTAACAATGCCTAGAAAATACCCAAAATTTAGTTCCACTTAAATTGCCACAGCCATCCAACAAGTGCCGCGTTACTTATTGCCGTACAGTTTGTCCTAAAAGAAATAAAAAAGTAGTAATATGCCTAAAACTCAGACTGGTGGACGTTGTGTAGCTCGTCGCAAGGCACAGTCTGGAGGCTCAAGAAAACGCATTGTTCGCCGGCGTGTTTAAACTGGTGGCCGCCTTAGACGTAAACCAGTTACGCATACAAAGCAACGTGGATGAGGCAGAATCTCTGCTCAGTCTGGAGCAGGAAGACAAAGGAAAGCAAGTGTATGTTGCGTTCTACTTTATTGATCAGTAAGGCTACAACCAAGCAATAACAGCCTAAATTTTGCAGAATTGCCATTCTTCACACAGACTCGAATGTTACCAGGAGAAACTAATATTCGAATAATTATGACAAGATCTCACCCTGCCTTTTGCATTGATGCAGAAACTGAAACAAAAACCAGGTACTCTGGTTGTTCGTT
>CATKUY010000357.1:0-23620 GCA_949802685.1 Dicyrtomina minuta
AACAGTACTTGGCTTGCATTTAAAGACTGTTGGGTAGAGAAATCCAGAATTGTAATAAATATTTTCAATCATATTGCGGGTATACTTTCCAATACATAGATTTATTGTGTACATATAAGCAAAAACTATATAAAAGCTTTGTGACGTTGTTGTTTTAGTTGTAGTTTATGTCCAATATAGGCTTTTGGGCTGCGCGGCTTTTAGTGTTGGACTGAAGCCGTTGCGGCAACCGCAAGCGTTGGAATTAATTTGCTCTAGTATTTTACGCGGGCACAATGGACGCGTTCAATTGTTTGGTGCATGCAGTACGCATATTTGTGTGTTCAACAAGTATTGTACGGCAATTACAAGTTTGTTGTTACATTAAATTGTATATTCCATGCACAAATACCGTGGTTAATTTGTATTGTCTACATGTGTTTAAAAAGTTAGATTTGCGGCCGTATTCACGCATTTCAATCTGACCAAAAAAAACAAATCAGAACTTAGCTTGCATTCAAAGACTGTTGCCAAGAGAAATCAAGATTTGTAATGAATAATTTCAATCAAATTGCTCCTATATATTCCAATACATACATTAATTGGGTGTATACAAGCAAAAACTATATTAAATCTTTGTGACGTGTTTTTTAGCTGTATAACTCTAAATCGATAATTATAATTGGATTATTCACGCTTGCTGTTGCGCAATATTGTTTTGCTAGAGTAAATTGCACGATAGGATTTGTAAGTAGACGCTTTTGCTTTTTGAAATTGATCATTTTAGGAAATTTACCATATCTATTTATGCGGCGTCACTTAACAAATATAAACTGGTGTATACAACAAAACAATAATATAAATAAGCTTAAGGCAAGATCTGTGTATAACTACAAGTAAATGTTTATATGTATAGCACATTTATAGTATAACCAGCTGGCCCAGGTTAAATGGTATGCTACACGGCCGCACATTACAATTATTTGTCACTTGAAATTTCTTGGAACTACAGTTTAAATGATTCCTGTATGTTTTTTTCTATTTGTAAAACTTTGTCAAAAATAAAAAAATACACTTTAATAACATACTGCATATTTAAAGAATATTGTACTTTCTATCTTTTATAGAAATGACTCGGCTAACAAGCTAGTTTGGATACCATTTTCAATGTGTGAATTCACATAATTGAAGCAAAACGCAATATTTTTGATAATCAATTCATTATTATAATCAAATTTGGTATAGTAACTTCAAATAAGTTTATGAGTTTTACCAATATTTTGCAGGAACATCTAAGATTCTGTGCTGGTAGCTATAATTTTCAACTAGCCGGCTAAATTAATTGCAATATCATACTACGCGTATAACTACGCATTCCAGTGCACTAAACACAGAACAAATTATGTAAGATAATGCATTGTATTAGTTTTGTTTTAATAATATGTATATAGCCATTTAAAGTTTTGCCAAAAAACCGTTAGCTATTAAACAACAATCATTTTACAACAATCGATAGGCGGAAGTCATGCATTTGTTTCTTTAGACACAATAAATATTTATATTAACGTCTAGTTTATTAGTGGGGAAAATTCTTCATGCATTGTAATGATTACTAAATAAGTTTACAGTAGCGTCAAAATCACAAACTAAACTTTTCTTAACATAATTTGCTCACACACGTCAATTGTTGTAAATAATATTTTATTCTTGTGGCAAAAGGATATTGTTATTAAATATTCACTAAAGTATTTCTAATTCACTATCCAAAGTTTAAATAAATACTTCACAATTCATAACTTTATAATTCATATCCGATGTTTGCAAGATACAATTAATTAAAAAGCAAAGAAAAAACTTTGTTTTGCAAAGTTTACGTAAACTCCATAGAGTTACAAGCCGACTTCGTGTGAATAAACGCAATGCACACGACATCTAGTACCGCAAAGTACAATGTTAGTGCCTTAAATAGTATATTTTACGCTCCTGTTGCCTTATTGTGTAACGTGTTTACAGCATTATTATATTTGTACTGATAATTTGACCAAAAACAAATGTAAGACAAAGTTAATTTTGTTTTACGATCCAGTATTATTGTACAGCATTTCAATACACAACATGTGCATGGCGATGTATATCACATCTTGTGAGCTAGTAACGTTAGGAAGTATCAGTAATCTAAACAAATTAAAGTTGTGTTTTACTCTATCAATAAACCAATAAAATAAGCTAATGTTGGGCCTAATATGCTCGTTAAAGCAACCAAACCGTAAAATATTATATTTAATCTAGTAGCATACTACCGCGTCACAGCGCCATTCATGTGCGTACCCTAATATTACACGGTGTAAGCGTCTCACTCTGAAAAGGTAAATATACTTTTTTGGCTTACTAAATTAGTTTTGTTAGGCACTTTTAACCCTAGGCAACCTAAAGTAACTACACGCACACAAGACTTGGTACTATTTACGACAATAGTTATGAGACAGAACATTTAATTTAATTTTCGTTTCGCTCCAGCAGGCAAAATAAATTTCAGATTTTTCAACTTTTTTTACCAAAATTTTCTTTTGGACTAACTAAATCACTTTTTCCCTGCACGTTCCACCCTACACAACTTAAAGTAACTACACACACACAAGACTTAATACTATGTACAACAATAGTTATGAGACAGAACATTAAATTTTATCTTTGTTTCGCTCTATCAAGCAAAGTGAATTCTAGTTTTTTTTCAGCTGTAAAATAAAATATTTATTCCCTAATTTTGTACAATGTATTTGCGTATTAAATAGTAATATTGCACGACATTGTAATATACAACATACGCGCATAGACAAATTTAACTCTGCGAGCTAGTTATTGTAGGAAATTTCGGTAAACTTTACAAATTAAAGCTGTGAATTACTTTATTAAAACATAAAACTGATGCTGTACATAATATGTTTAGCAAGGAAACTCAGACTCAAAATAAAATACTTAATCTAATAATATCGTACAACATTGTACAATGCAACATGTTTACGGCGATATATTTTACCTGACAATAAATATCACCCTGCGAGATGGCATTTTTTCCAGAATTTTAGTGAACTTTACAAAGAATCGTTGTTTTTGTACTTCATTTATACAATAAACTGATGCTGTACATAATATGCTTACTAAAAACGTAAATGTTCTTTTTGGGCTTACTAAATTAGTTTTGTTAAGCACTTTTAACCCTAGGCAACCTAAAGTAACTACACGCACACAAGACTTTGTACTATTTACGACAATAGTTTTGAGACAGAACATTTAATTTAATTTTCGTTTTGCTCTAGCAGGCAAAATAAGTTTTAGATGTTTCAACTTTTTTTACTAAAATTCTCTTTTGAACTTACTAAATCAGTTTTCCCCTAAACGTTCCACCCTACACAACATAAAGTAACTACACACACACAAGACTTAATACTATGTACAACAATAGTTATAAGACAGAACATTAAATTTTATCTTTGTTTCGCTCTATCAAGCAAAGTGAATTCTAGTTTTTTTCAGCTGTAAAATAAAATATTTATTTCCTAAATACTATGTACAACAATAAATATGAGACAGAACATTAAATTTTATCTTTGTTTCGCTCTATCAAGCAAAGTGAATTCTAGTTTTTTTCAGCTGTAAAATAAAATATTTATTTCCTAATTTTGTACAATGTATTTGCGTATTAAATAGTAATATTGCGCGACATTGTAATATACGACATATGCGCATAAACAAATTTAACTCTGCGAGCTAGTTATTGTAGGAAATTTCGGTAAACTTTACAAATTAAAGCTGTGAGTTACTTTATTAAAACATAAAACTGATGTTGTACAAAATATGCTCAACAAGGAAACTCAGACTCAAAATAAAATATTTAATCTAATAATATCGTACAACATTGTACAATGCAACATATTTACGGCGATAAATTTCACCTGACAATAAGTTTGGCTCTGCGAGATGGTATTTTTTCAAGAATTTCAGTGAACTTTACAAAGAATAATTGTTATTTTTACTTCATTTATACAATAAACTGATGCTGTACCTAATATGCTTACTAAAAAAACTCAAGCTTAAAATAAAATATTTGATTCAGTATTATTGCACAACATTTACATACACAACACGTGCATGGCGGTGTATATCACATTTTGTGAGCTAGTTACGTTAGGAAATTTCAGTAATCTTTACAGATTGAAGTGGTGTTTCACTTTATCAATAAATCAATAAAATAAGCTGATGTTGTGCCTTATATGCTTGTTAAAGCAACTGAAGCGTAAAATAAAATATTTGATCCGGCAGCAGACTACCACGTTACAGTGCCACTTATGTGCATAGCCTAATATTACAAGGTGTCAACGTTTCACTCTAAGAAGTCAAAAATACGTTTTTGACTAGCTAAATTAGTTTTGTCAAGCCCTTTTAACTCTAGGCAACCCAAAAAAACTACACGCATGCAAGGCTTGGTACTTTTTAAAACAATAGTTATGCGACAGAACAATAAATTTTATCAGTTTATTATTTTATCATCATCTTCGTTTTTCTCTATCAAGCAAAATTAATTTCAGCTTTTTCAAGTGTGTGTTTCACCAAAAATACTTTTTGAAATAGCTTAATCAGTTTTGTCAAGCTTGCACCTCCTTAGGCAAGCTAAAGTAAATACACCTAAACAAGACTTGGTGCTATGTACGACAGTAGTTACCCGACAGAAAAAAATAATTTAATATTTGTGTTGCTCTAGCAAGCATAATAAATTTAAGCTATTGAATTTTGTTTTTACCTAAAATACTTTTTTGACTAAGCAAATCAGTTTGTGTGAAGCACGTTCCATCCTAGAAAATTTTAAGTACTTACACACACACAACACTTGGTACTATGTACGACAATGTTTATGCGACAGAACAATATATTTAATCCTTGTTTTGCTCTAAAAACCAAAATAAATTGTAGCTTTTTCAACCGTAAATTAATAATATTTGATTCCTAATATTGTACAACATTGTTTTATACAAAATGCGGAAAGCAAGACATTTTACCCTGTACAATGGTAATTTAATTGTATTTTAGCAATCTTCACAAATTAAAGCTGTGATTTACTTTAACAATAAAATAAACTGATGCTGTACCTAATATGCACAATAAAGAAACTTAAGCGTAATATAAAATATTTGATCTAATAATATTGTACAATATTGTACTATACAACATGTGCATGGCCATATATTTTACCCTATGTATGGTTAAGGAAGTAGAGTTGTTTTGTTTTTTACTTTATCAATGATATAAAATAATGCTGTGCATAATATGCACACTAAAGAAATTTGAGCGTAAAATAAAATATATTTTATAGCATCATTGTACATTATAATATACAGCATGTACATGGCTATATATCACATCCGGTGAGCTTGTAACTTTAGGTAGTTTCAGTAATTTTGACAAATTCAAGCTGTGATTTACTTTATCAATGAAATAAACTGATGTTGTACGCACCAAAGAAACTCATGCGTAAAATTAAATATTTAATCTAGTATTTAATATTGCACAATATTGTATTATACAACCTTTTATTTATTTTATCAATAATATGAACTAATACTGTGCTTATTATGCACAACAAAGAAAGTCAAGATTGAATAAAATTTTTAATCCAATAATATCGTGCAACATTTTACAATGCAACATGTGCAGTGATATATTTCACCCTGTAAAATGGAAACTCGAGGGAATTGTAGTAAACTTTACAAAATATACAGTAATATTGCACACTATTGTATTATACAACATGTGCGCAGCAATATATTTCACTCTGTGAGCTTGTAACTTTGGGAAATTTCAGTAAACTTTACAATTTAAAGCTGTGATTTACTTTATCAATAATATGAACTGATGTTGTACATAATATGCACAACAAAGAAAGTCATGATTAAATAAAATATTTAATCCAATAATATCATGCAACATTGTACAATGCAACATGTGCGCGGTGATATATTTCACCCTGTGAAATGGTAACTCAAGGGAATTGTAGTAAAATTTACAAAGTATAGTTGTTTTTTTTAAACTTTATTTATAAAATAAACTGATTTAAGCAAACTTTTTTTTTTATTTTATTTTGTTAATCACATAAAATGTATGATAATTAAATGTATGCAAATAAAAAAAGTATTAAACTTGTGTGTGAATAATTTTTACGTTATTATTTACGAATGGTCTCAAGCTTGACTCTGATAAGCGTTAATGCAATAAAATTACGTCTTTAATGTTATGTCTATGAAAAAAATGATTAAATTCCTTTCTTTGTTGACAGTTGTTTATTGTGCCGCGTTTATTTACAAAGCATCTTGATATAGCCGGAGGTCATGCACGAGCGAGCACCCTCATAAACAGCTGCGCGCTCTAATGCTTTCACATGCACCGCCGCCAGCCAAGTCTGACGCTCCTTCACGCTCGCGCCCACCCACCCATGACCACTAACGAGACTCATTCTGTCCTATTATTATTATCATCATTAATTTTGTTTTTCATTTCAATCTCCTCGGTCGTTTTTCATCGCATCACTCCCCACTGCCACCTAACGAACAAACACACATTTTACTCGAAATTCAAGAGCTATATACTGTTGCACTACATACCCCATAGGAGCATTTTGGCTTTACTTGCATATATTTTTCCATCATTTTTTCCTCATTTTTTCCACACATCTATATAGACGCGTGCATACATTTGGCCCCGCGTATACTATACATTTACACACCCCCCACTCCCCCCACCCACGCCCCCCTCCCCACTATCCACACGTGTCCCGGTGCGTCCTATTGGGTCCCATCGGGTCCCGCTCGTCCCCCCATGGTCGCTCTCGTCCGTCTCTTATGGCCGGCCCCAGCGGATCGCCCCAGCATCGATTGGCCTTGAATTGTTTTGGAAATGCATCTTTCTCATGGTAAAGAATGACCTCGAAGTTTTTTATAAGTTAGATTTAACATGGTCTGAACACGTACATTATACTTACTACTACTATATACATAGTTAAACGCATATCAGAAAAATACATGTTGTTTTTATTTCGTTATGACCATCAATTCCGCTATTAGGATAATGATATAATAACTTGAAACCCACGACATTGTTTATACGTTCAGATAAGGGGGCATGTGAAGTTCTTTTAAACAATAATAATTGTTTATTATTTGGACAGGACTGATATGTTTTGCAATCGGTCATAAGTGAGATAATAACCAAGGGGTGGCCCACAAATGACGTCATTGGTACACTCAATGGGTCTCTTTGGATACTGATGACATTCCATGATAAAAATAGAAATATACGCAATGCTTATATGCCTAATGACGTGAGGGTCATAGGGAAATTGAAATATTTCGATGACATTATTTGTGGACAACCCCTAAACAGAATTCATTATCTCGTTTTGCGCTTAGAAGATTAGCCTGGATCTTTTAAATACTACGCATTACGAGGAAAATTCACACATTTTATTAGTAATTCCACACAACAATAATCACTGGAACCAGTAACTATAATTATAGTCGCAGTCCCACTGTTTTGTTCAATTAAAAATGTTGACTTTGACAGGGATGCTCGTGGCTATTGTGGCCTTTGCAGTCGGAGTTTTTATTTTGAACAATACAAGAAATAAAAAATACAGCACTTTGCCTCCTGGTACGTCATTTCAATTAACATATTCAGTTCTAATGTAAATAATTATTTAATTGTTAGTTAGTAGCTGTAGTTCAAATCTAGTAGCATATCTATATTATATGATGGTTCAATAAAATGTTAATTTACTATTTTATTTTCCAAAAATAGGGCCATGGGGTTTACCCATTGTGGGTCACATTCCATTTCTTGGAACTAATCCTGCAGCAACTTTTATGGAATGGACCAAAATCTATGGGTCCATTTTCACTGTCAGATTTGGAAGCATACCGTGAGGTTTATTTTGTGTATATATTGAAATTCAAGTTCCTAATACCTCAAACTTACGTATAGTATGTACTTCCCGTAACGTAGTATTTTAAATAATGTATTAATTTAGTCATAATCGAAAAAAAGTTAAATAGATAATTTTTGTGACTATAACTATAGAACAGTAATTCTAAATGACGCAAAGTCAGTCAAAGAGACTTTCAGCATGCATGAATTTTCTGGGCGGCCTCTCCTCCCAGTTTTCTCTGAAATTAGTAATCGTGTCGAATAGAATTTCCCAACTTCTCCCCTTTCACCGCGGATAAGCAGTAGTTCTGGTGGTTGGAACAACGGACCGGCGGTCTCAGAGTCTGAACTGACTGATCCTCTACCTCTACCTCGGATGCCCCGGCCGGCGCCACTGGCCCTCTTGCGAGATGTTCTACCTCGTCCGGCTTGGGCCCGAGACTTCGCTCCCTGTTCCAACTCCGCTCTGCTATACTTCTTCAGCAGCTCTGCTTCTCTCAATCGAGCAACCCCGGTCTGGCTTCGCAGCAACCGGCGGTTGGGTTCTGGCTCCGTGATGACTGGATGGGATGCACTAGTAGTATGTCCGGTATGCTGGTGCCGGTATTACGCTTCGCCACTAACACCCAAAACCAACTAATGACCGTTATGGTTCTGGTACCCGTGATGATCTCAACACACTACTACTTATGCCGGCTTCTATCACGCCTCAATGTCCACAAAATCAAAGTTACTGTTCACAATAAAATGAGGGATATTAAACTGATCTCCGAGTCTTTAATTAACACCATTATCAACCTCCAATAAAGTACAATACAACACAGTCTTCCGGTCTATTAATTGACCACTAATTATTCACAAATCATAACTGTAATAATAATAGGAAATAGAAATAAATATAAGGGAGAAAATCCCCGTATAAAATAACACACAAAAGTATGGCGGCAGGACTTCACTTAACTCTAGTTCTCAAGACAAGTACCACCTTGTTTATCGGAGCAGCTCTAGAATGGAAGTGGTGTGCTGAGCCCTTCTCTTCCTCAGCTCAGCCTGCTCTCATGCGACGGCCAACCGTCGCCCTACTTCTGCTATACCCACTAGCCCGCTCCTCCGCCTATACTCACATATCCCCCATTGCTATAGACCGCGGCAAGTTTCCGACACGACCGACGCTGTCGTCTGGTCGTCGTCCCCAACTCCTTTATCCTTTTTCCCTCCACTGCTATTCATAGATGGCCTAAATACATAAAAGTCCCGATTCCACTTCACACTATCCCCCCACACCCGCTTCGACTAGGTAGTACTCCTCTAGCATCGAAGCATGCTCCTGGTGTGCGTTACCGTTGAAGCGGAGTGTAAATACAAAAAGGAACCCTGGCCCGCAGTAGACTACCGCCGCATCTATGCCACTTCTACTTCACACTGGACCTACCTCGCCTAAGTCCTCGTTACCGCCGGTCCCACATCCCGGTATCTCGGCCCTAACTCCTGCGTGCAGTCCCGACCCCCGTTACATGTCCCCGCATATACACATACTTGTCATAATTCATATATATACAAACATATACTCGTAACCTTAAATACTCACACCGCCGGTCTGCACTCCGGTATTCACCCAATAACATTTACACTTTCCATAATGCCATACCGCCGCCGACTAACATCTCAGCCCCCTTATTCCTTAAACTCATACATCATTACATCACCTTATGATACCGCCGAACCGCAGCTCGGCATTACAAATAAAACAATTACAACGTCAAAACATAAAAAAATTAAGACTACCATAACTTTCTCAACACCGCCGAACCGCAGCTCGACCTTTTAAAAAATACATACAAAAAAACTCTTTTATCGTCAAGAGAAAAAAAAATTCATAACCGCCGCTAAACGTTAAAATAACAAAAAATGCACAAAGTGCTTAAAAACTTAACCTAAGATATAAACATAGTACAAAAATATACACTCTTCGGCTCTTACGCGAACCTCTCCTCCTCCAGACACCTCTAATCCCGCGGTGGCGTCGATCCGTCATCCTCGGTCACGACGACTTCTTCTGTCTCCAAAATTACCAGATCCTGCTCATCGCGACTTGCGCCTTCGTCCGCGGTACCTTCATCCTCCGTGCCAAACAGATGCGGACCTCGGAACCGGTCCAAATTGTACAGCTGTGTCCCCGGTACCCCTAATATGCCAGCCTCAAACGAATCGCCGGCCAGGACTCCATTTTCTTCTTGCTGTACCCCCGTCGCTTGGCTCACCGCCGGTGTCTCTATCAGCGATCTCTCCACTGATATAAATGACGAGCTTGTCCCTTGCATCATGCTCGATCCCGGATCCTCCGCTCTCGCAGCCCGTGCTTCCTGCTCAACACGCACTTGAGCCGCCACTGCTTCCACAAAACTGTTGCGGTCTTCCACAGACCAAGCCTCTTGATTTGAGTTCTGCACCCTCAAATCCCCGACTGCCCACACACTTTCCATTAACTGTACTTGTAGAGCCTTCAACCCCCGCTCCACCTCTGAATTTCGGAACACCGGCTCATTGGGTACCCTCACTATCATCCATGGCCTAGACGCTAGCATATTCTCCGCCGCTCTCATGATGTCATACGAGCTGACAGACGCGGGCCCGTGAACCAGCCCCCGCAGCTGTGTCAACAACAACTGCCGGTCCTCCTCCGAGGCGCCAGTCTCATACGCCCGTATCTCCACCTTGTGAAAAGCCTCGTGGATGATATCCATTCGAAACATCACATCATCTTCCCCCGGCTTCACCAACTTCATATGCTCAACATCTACCCACTCGTCCCCTATCTGCGGTTGCACTAAGTTCTTCGACATACACGTACTCGGTATATGTCCCACCGCCCGACAGTCTCGGCATATCGTCCAAATCTTATGGATTCCTGGTTGCGTCGGCGCGTACACTGGTCCCTTGGTTGTCATCATCAGCAATCTTCGCTGCATGGGAATATGATTCTCCGGGAACAAGAGCCAACCGCAAGCGTAGTTGAAGACATACACCCTTCCTAGTAGCGGATGCCTACTATCCGCTACCCGGGTATCTGTCTCCTTCAACAGCTGCATAACGCGAGCTCCTGCCTCCCGAACCGCCTTCGCCTTCGCCTCCGTACGGCCCATGAACTGCGACTCTATAAGCCTCTCGTATCCCGTCGTCGTCCAGAGGCGGTCTTCTTCCTCTTCATCCGAGCAACCCAATTCTACCGCCGAACTCGCGGTTACATCACCGAGCCTGGTCCTTTTCGCCGGCGTCTCCCCCGTAGTCTTCCTTTTACGCTTCGGCCCCTTCTCCCGAGCCCCCACATTCTCATCAGGTACCGGCGCTTCCTGACTCTGTTCGACCTAACTACGACTGCGACTACGAGTCCTCATCGGCGTATCGCTCTTCTTTCCCTGAGCTGTTGTAAACTTAGCCCCCTTTGAACTCGACGCCTTACTTGCAGCCTTCACCCGCGCGTCTTCTCTCTTCTGGGCAGCCAATTTTTCCTTCTTCGCCTTGTCCTCCAACTCTTTCTGTCTGCGCTTCTCGGCCTCCGCCAACTCCTTTTCTGCTGCCAAGCGCCGGGTTTCTGCTCGTAACACACTTCTCGCCGGGTCCCAATCACTAATCATCACCCTGCCCGACTCGTCCTCATCTTGCAACGCCGAGTGTGACGACTCACACCCGTCTTGATCATATAGCTGGACCTCAACATCCAACTCATCCTCCAGTTTAAGGTCTGAGGCCAGCTTTATCGCCGGCTTCAACGCGTCCACATCTACCCATCGTTCCAGGACCTTCTTGCCCTGCATCATGCGCTCCGGCGCCTTCCTTGCCTCTCCGGATTGCACTTGTACACACCACTTATCAACAAATTCACCGAACTTAACATGGGCTTCTTTGAAATACTCCCATACTTCATTCAACTGGCCGCACCTGGCCTTGCCTGCCCACATCGATGGTGTGTCCGTCGCCTTAATCACCGCCGTCCGAGCTTGCTTCACATAAAATGGTACCTGGATCATGTACGCTATTGCTCTAAAGGACAACCACTCGCCGGGTTGTAGATCCAAACTATATGCCATTTCCCGTCGCAACACTAATAGTATGGGTAACAACCCCCGCTGATCTATCTCCAGGTCCGTATCAAACTTCTCCTCTTGGACCAACAACAGGATCTCCCTCAACACCATCCGCATGTCCTGCCGGAACAGTGGTGTCGTAAATTGCGGCTTGATCACCGGCATCCTGGCACTCATAATGTCTTTTCGGACGCTCGCCGCTCGCAACCACCGGTCGTAACCCATCGAAACTGACGCAAACGACTCTGCGTATAACCGACCGAGGTTCAGTACCCCTAACGTCACCGCCGACATATACTGCACTTGTGTTTTCCTCAACACTATTTTGTCCTTCTTATTCTTGGGCGGTCTGTTATCCTCCGCCGTATCTATGATGGATAGCACTATACCCGGAAACATCGTACATACGGCTTCTTCTACTCGACGGGGCACTTCACTGTCATACATCGTCTTCCAAAACTGTTGCCACAAATGCTTGACATCAACTGTATGGCGCGGCCGAACGTCTGCAAAGTTCCGCAGCAACTCAAATTGCGGCCCTAAATCATAAAACCACTTCGTGGCCAAGTTCTCCTCTAACCACTTTAACACATACACTCGAGCCGTATGAGGAAGGGCCGCGAACCCCAACAACAACACTGTATTACCGTCCGTAATACCTATCACTGATATACAACCCCTCTTCGTTGTTTGTCGGTTCGCCCTCCAAACTTTCACTCCCAAATGCCATACTTTGTCCAAGCGGCTTAGCGCCGCCATCACCTTCTCTTCTGTGCTGGCATCCGCACACACCGACAGCTTCACCGTTGGGGTCGGTCTGGTGGCTGCCGCCTTCGGTTCCCAGAACCCATCACGGTCTAGGAACGTCTTAATGTTCCTAGCTGGCAGATCTTCATCCGCCTCATCTTCATCTTCATCGTCTTCTTCCTTAAGACGATATCTGTCCACCATTGGAAACAGAGACTCATCATCTTGTGGTCTCTTGTGGACCGGAACTATTCCCCGGCTCCGAGCAAGATGTCTCTTTCGCCTCGAGAGCCATCCAAACTGAACGGGTTCTGCCCGTATCTCCGGCTTGAACACTCGACTGTTCAAACCCTCGCTGCACGAGACAGCGCTCCACGACACATCTTTGAAGGCTTTCGCCATGTCGACCTCCCATTGCGGTGGGGCGGCCATGCTAAAAAAATTAAAACCACAGATTAGACATTGTCTAACTGAGATTTCCCTCACTCCCGTCTCGCTGCGTTTCCCACACATGTCATGCATACATTAAAGTAAAGTCGTGAAAGATATAAATACCGGCGCCGGCCAACCCGGCGCCATAAACTCAACCAAACAACACCGGCGCCGGCCAACCCGGCGCCTCGAACTTAACTACTTGTGGTAATAGCCCCGGTTTCCCGGCCCCATTACCTAATATCCCCGCTACGTTCTATCCGGAATCCAACGATTCCTCTCTTGCCTTCCATGGCCTTCTGCCATCTCGCCTCTACCCGGTGCCTACTAAGATGCCTTCTGCAAGTACTTAACGTTTAAGTGCGTTCCCTTTTTCGTTTACCCACAGAAGCTTTTAAACTGTGACCAGACGACTGCACCACTGATCGCCGGTATGGTTACGGACACTGAGTTGCTCCCTTGTCGAGGTCTCGGCTCCGCAACGCCTCACTCCGAGCGGCCGCAACTCAGGCTGAGTTTTGGTGTTTATACACGCGGGACTCTACCGGTGTTCCAACGTGATGTAAATACTACTACCTACGGGCTTCCCTCAATATCTGTGGATTTGGGATTGGCGTTTGAGCCCAAAACTGGCTAATAGATATGCGGCTACGTACCTCATCTTGCTGATCAGACTAGAATCCTCCCATCACCATCCTCCCGTAGCATTTCTGGTGATTAATTCTAGCTATACGCGCCTACCTCTCTCTATCCAACTCACTTTACGTTCCTCTACCTGGCGGTCCGCCGCCCTCAGAATCGTGACATTCTTCAGCTCAACTTTCCCTTACTTCACTTATATGAGAAAAATCACAAAAAAAGTGAAGTTCTCGGCGGCTGTTTCTTTGAAATCCGATGCCGGCCACTTGTCTCATGGAAGTTTGTGGCCACATCACCCGCGGTCAGTATAACCGCGTTTTCATCCCCCCTACTTTTTACGTCCAACCCCTACTCTCACAAATTATAATGTCCTCCAGACCGCGGTCTGGGTTAAGCTTGTTCACACTCCCACAGCTCTGAGTCTCCGCTACCACTGCACTCCCCTTACTCTAACTTAGAACTTCCGCCCTAGACTAGCACTTCTACGTGGTCTCCGGGTCCCTGTCTCCGCTTTGGCTTGCGCCTTCCACCCTAGACTAGCACTTCTACGTGGTCTCCGGGTCCCTGTCTCCGCTTTGGCTTGCGCCTTCTACCCTAGACTAGCACATCTTCGTGGTCTCCGGGTCTCTGTCTCTGCTCTGGCTTGCGCCTTCTACCCTAGACTAGCACTCACTGTGGTCTCCGGGTCTGCTACGCTTGGCTTGCGCTCCACGTCTACAGGACAATCAGTACCTAGACTAGCGTAGATTTTACGGTCCTACGGTGGCTGTTTCCTGGGAAAAATTTGAGAATCCTACGCTTTTGCTTGCGCTCCACGTCTACACGATGATCTACACCTAAACTAACGTAGATTTTACGGTTTTCCGGTGCCTGCCTCATGGGAAGTTGATTTTGTCCTGAGCTTGCGCTCCCTCATAACATCCTTGTCCCTAACCTAGCGTAGATTTTACGGGTCTCCGGGTCTGGATGCCTGGTATACTAGTAAATGTCCCTAAACTAGCAATTAAGGTCTCCGGGAACTGGTTTTTGCTGATCTTTACATCGCTCACAGCTTCGAGCTATCCCCTAAACTGGCATCGCAATGATGGTCTTACGGGGTGTGGAGTTTAACTCCTGCTGGTTTATGCGCTCCCACAGCTTTGAGCCCGACTTCCACTACCGTGAAGGCTCAAGACCTTCACCAAAACGCGTAGATCCTACCTTCTATGCTTGTCCCTACGGTGGAGATCGGGACAAGCGTGCGGTGCAGTTTAACGTCGTACGCGCCATCGGACGTGAGGAAGGATCAGGTATGCGCCTGCCAAGACAACCTATCCTTCCCACCTAACCTAAACACACTTTTTTTTGATTTTATAAAAACTTTTATACTTTTTTTTCCATGTTGATTTATGTTTTATATAGATTGCACACCATGCACTTCAAGAAATTAGAAGATTGAAGAAAAATAAAATATAAAGAATATTGATAATTGTGATCATTTGTCGCCGCCTCCCATGTCTTCTTCGGACATGGCGTAGTTAATACCCAACCGATCCGGTTGTTTATGGTCTCTGACTGGATATCTCCTCGGTGGTGGTGGGTCGTCGATATCCACTTCGTACTCATCAGACAGATCTAAAGGACCCATACCTCCTGACCAACCCGTGTTCCGGTTAGTCGTGTCTGTCGTGGATGTTTGGCTTCCCTGATTTGCATCAGAGACTGGTGAGGACTCGGTATTCGCTACTTGTGGGATTGTAGCCTCGGGAACTAACGAGTCTGTCTCTCTTTCGGTGTCTGGTACCGCCGCTTCCGCGCTTACCGGGTCTCTGTCGCCGTTTGGGTCTCGTTCCACATTCTCTTGCGTATGATACGGTAACATTAGAGAAGTATGGAAACGGGATGGGACACTATTTGGTTTGTCTGGGTTCTGGATGCTGTATGACCAGTCCGAATGGACTTCAACTATTTTCCATGGCCCTGTATACCGCGGCCCAAGTGACTTCGCGTACTTTTCCTCCTTTGAGGACAATTTCTTGTTCCTTATCTTAACTAAGTCCCCGACTTCGTACACTACATCTCTTTTGTTTCGATCAAAGTATTTTTTCTGTTGGATCTGCGCTTCCCTCAGATTATACCGAGCCTGATCCCTAATGAATGTTACCTCTTTGATGAGCCTCTGACCGAATTCTTCCTTCGAGATACCCAACGTTTCCACTAACTGCATTTTTCGGTCTACCGGTAGCAAAATCTCTCTCCCTAGGTTCAGCTGACAAGGCGAATATCTGGAGGACTTTGACTTAGAGGTATTTAATGCCACCATATAGTCGCCGAGTTGCTTTGCCCAGTTAGTCTGTGTCTCTAAGCAAAACGCTCTTAAAATACTCTTGATATCCCGATTCGCTCTCTCTGACTGGTTTGGATTTGGGTGATACGGCGCTACATGCACGCAAGTTGCTCCCCATTGCCGCAGCTGATCATTCCAAACATCGCCCGAAAAGTAAGAAGCGTTGTCCGAGACGATCCGCTTTGGTGTACCAAAAGTATTGAACACCTTATTCAAAAACCGAAGAACCTTTACCGACGATACTGATGTCAGCGGTTCCATACTCACCCATTTCGAGAATTCATCCACGCATACTACTATGAACTTGAACCCGGCGCTTGCAGTTAACTCGCCTACGATATCCACATGAACACACTCAAAAACATTGTTGCGGTATGAGTGTATCCCCATCTTGCCCGGTTGCGCCTGGTTCGAAGCTTTCACCAATTGACATACCTCACATGTTTTCACGTATGCCTCCACTGTCTTAAGCATGTTGTAAAACCAGAACCTTTTTCGAATCCTGTCGTATGTGCGCTCTACCCCTTGATGACCTGCCATGGTATGATCGTGGAAATGTGATATAACATCCCGCTCTATGGACTGCGGTATTACTGGCACTATGCGCTTTCTAGTTAAAACTGAATCCGGGTCTAGGAAGTTCGACTGAATTAGAGGATGCGCCCATTTAATGTGTTTGCCTTTTTTCATGAGCATTGATGGTGACACCCTAACCGTATCGACCGCTCGGCCTGTTCTCTCTTCCTCCTCCAGTCTTTGCTCCCAAAGCTTATCCACCTGGTTACTATAGAACCCGCCTTCTGGTGTACCAACCTTCAGGATCGACCTGACCGCCGCCGGTTCCTTACATGAAACATACCTGCACAACACTCCATCTACTACCACGTAGTCATAGCGGTATCGAGATCGATCCCCGACTCTGCTGAGGCTCTTTGTGACGGTGGATAATGTTTCGCACTCTCTCTGCAAACCCCGAAGCATGTCCTTGTCCAGCGAGTCCATGTCGACTTCCACGTCGGACCTAGGGTTTGTAATAGTGGCAAAGCACATGTCGAGTTGGTTTGGGTCGTCGTCATACTTGGGATCCGGTAGTGCACCTCGCGAGAATAGATCTGCGAGCTTGTTATCTCCGCCACTCACGTATTCGACATCATTCACTATGTCACCCAGCTCGATTGCCCATCGGACAATATGCCTGTTGTACAAGTGATCATTCATCGCCGCATGTTTTAGATGTGTCAACGCTTGGTTGTCACATCTAAAAATGACATTCTTTTGGTACCGCGTGAAAGGATCGAATACGCGATTTGCAAATCTGATCGCCAAGCACTCTTTCTCCCGCGCATCGTATTTGCGTTCGGCCGCATTTAGCAACTTGCTTCGACATTCGATGACCCGGAAACGGGATCTACCCAAAATTTCACAATAATAGTCCTGCGCTAAAATCGCTCCCAACCCCACGTCACTTGCGTCGGTGTATACGTATAAAGGATGATCGTAATTAATAGTATTGAGAGTGATTTCCTTCGCTATTTCCTCTTTAATCGCATCGAATGCCGACTGCTGTTTCTTACCCCAACTAAATGGTAAATTCGGATCTGCCTCCGCTTTTAATTTAAGAAAAATTGGTTCCAACCGGGTGGCATAGTGCGGTATAAAGCGCATATACCAACCGATTGCCCCCAAGAACCGCTGCACATCTTTCTTTGTTTTCGGTGTTGGAAAGTGTCGGATTGCTTCGACTTTCTTTGGGCACTTCTTAATACCGAACCGGGTAACAATATGGCCTAAAAACTCAACCTCCGGTAAATCGAATTCGCACTTTGCCCAATTCACCGTAAGGTTAAAATTGTGCAAAGTCTTGAATACGTGTTCCAAATGATCCTTGCGCAACTGCTCGGTTTCACTAAAAATAAAAATATCATCCAAATACACATGCAGAAATTCCCCCACAAATTTACCAAATAGCGTATTCATGAGCTCTTGGAAAATCATTGGCGTATTCTTCAGTCCCATCGGCATTACGCACCACTCATACGATGCGTTCTGAGTTTTAAATGCGGTGTACTTTCTCGAACTTTCAGTAATCGGTATCTGCCAGAATCCCGATTTCAAGTCGATCTTAGACATGTATCGGTTTGGTGGAAGATGCTCCAGGATCTGGTGTATTATAGGCATTGGGTTTTGAATTTTAGGTGTGTGGCTGTTTAACTCCTTATAGTTCACTACCAGGCGTTTGTCACCATTCGGCTTCGGAACTATAAGAAGTGGAGACGAATACGGTGATGTTGACCGCCGTATCTTACCCTGCTCTACCAAATCCTGTAAAGTCTCGTCCACCCACTTCGACACCGCCGGTGGCCGGCGTGGTGGTTTGCATTGTATAATTGGGCAATCCGCCGGTATGCCCAGATCGTGTATTACCGCATTAGTAATGCCTGATGTACCGTCGCTTCGTACAACCCGATCATACTTTTCGACTAAAGTTTCAACGAACGCCTGAATCGGTGTTAACTTCTCCCATACCCGGTCATACCTGTCTGGAGTTGATGCCAATGACAAGTCGCAAACATCCCTTGCGGTCTTAATCGACATGCAACGGACAAAATACCCCTGTTTGCGCTTTTTCTCTTCCTCCGTGGGATCCTCCCACCGCATCTCACCTTCGACGTCGTTAAAACTTAAGCCGACTTTCCAACGGAATTTATTCCCAATGAAGATGGGACACATTAACCCTTCTTGTACCAGGAAGTCCTCTCGGAACCACCGCCCTGCAATCTTAAAATCTAATGTCACGACACCGCCGGCTGTAACTACCGTACCATCAAACCCTGACATCTGCACCGTCGATTCTCTGATAGTCAGACCTAGCCTGACACATTCTTTTTTCGAAATAGCGAGCGCCGTGCATCCTGAATCTATTAAAGCAAAATACGGAAATAACTTTTGTTTATGTTTGAGATTAACTAAGGCATAAGGGGCTTTGTTTAGCAAATGTAATCGACACGAGTCCCCTTGGCTGTCCGTGTCTGTACCCAGTTTAAAGAGGCAGGTGTGTCTTTCGGTAATACTGACGGGATGAACTTCGCCTCCAGGCCGCTGACAATCTGCTGAATTTCATCCTCTTCTGAGTTTTGTTGCGGCTCCTGCTGCTCCGTCCGCTTCGAGCTTCCCTCTTCTCTGTCTTTCGCCTTCCGCATCATACTGAACAGTTGCCTTTCATCCGGCTCTTCGCGCTGCATAGATGCATACAACAGCCCTTGCATGTTTTCTATTTCTCTTGTACCCGGCGGGTCCTCACCTTCGTCTTCCGCTGGTTTCTCTGCACACACATTCGCTAGTATGCGCATTGCCATGACCCTTGCTTTTTGAGATCGACAGTCCTCGGTATTGTGCGTTGCCTTACTGCATAACTGACACCATTTTCCGGTCTTGCGGTCTCCTTGCCTTTCCCTCGGTTGCGTGTCAGCGCTTCTTCGTGGACTACTCGATCTGCTTCCTCGAGGTTCTTCTCTTCTAGGCGAAGTCGATCGCCGGTGTTGATCTCGGTTTCCGCTTCCACTGCGGTCTCTGGTGTTTGCTTCTCGACCGGCGCTTCCACTCTGCCGTCGGTCTCTCGATCCCCACTGAGATCGGTTTCCGCCTCGTGCTGGATATCTATCACGATTTCTGCCTCGGTCATTCTGCCCCCAGGATCGGTGTCGATCTTTCTCTCGCTCCACCTCCGCTTGACCCCTGTGGAACTCTTCAACTTGTTTGATGAAATCATTAAGTTTCAACGGTACCTTGGTACCGGGTGGGAAAGCGCCGTACAGCAAACAATGCATATTCTTCCTGAGCCGATTCATTATCTCCGTCTGCGCCCACGGCTGCGGTTCCCTAATACTCTTGATAAGCGTGTAAAATTCTGAAGCCCACTGCCGTATCGGTTCGTCTGCTTGTTGCTTCCAATTCACAATTCTGTTCAACAATGCCTGTGCACTTGATCTTTCATATGCGTGTAAGAACTCCGTTTTGACGGCGTCCCAAGTGTGTGCCACGTCTAACAACGTTGCTTTCAACCACGCCGCCTCCGCTGGTGTGGTGAGACATTGCTGGAAAATCTGAATGTAGGCTCGACGTTGTGTGCCTCGGATCTCCAAATGCGACTCGAAGGCTTCAATGTATGTTGTGGCTATGTCTGACTTTGGGTAAAACTTTGGTGGTATGATGTCCAACCCGGTCGGCGCCATCATACCTGCTATGATTTGATTGTTCGCCCTCTGTAACTCTTGGGCTTCCGCGGTGTTCTGCGTCTGTTGATCAAGCAAGTCCAACAACTGGTTTGCCAAATCTGCCGAGGTAGGCGCCGGTCCTGTGCTTGACGATGTGTTTCCGCCTCAAAATTGTAACTGCGGACCCGGTGTTTGAGTTGCCGGTGCCGTCTTCTGTCCGAATTGCAGCTGCCTTCCACCGCCGCCTGTAACCATCTGTAGCAAATTTCCTTGCGGTAGTGGTGGTTGTATCGCCGATCCACTCTGTCCTGCAAGCGCCGCTAACTGCTTTGTGATAGCAGAGTAGCTGTTTTGAACCGTCTGCACTTGCAACTGCATCGCCTGCATGTCTCTTGACATCTGCATCACGTAGTCATGTGTCGACTTCTGCTTCTGCCCAGTGAGCTCAAGCTTTGCTGCTCCTATCATTTTATTTGCTTCCTGCAGTTTTCTGCTTTCCCCGTCTCATAGGTCTAACATACCGAAGAAAGCTACCAACCCGTCCTTTTCAGCTTGTAACATCAGTTCATGAGCTGCAGCGAACCTTCCCGCTACCTCGCCTGGTGTCATCGGCTCCGGTGTTTCTTTCTTGTATACCTGCAACTGGTATATGAACCACCGCTTCTGGACTGTCAACAAGTCATATCCTTCCGGCATCGACGCATCAGTGCGCAGCAAATCCTTAGATAGGAGCTCCACTTCTCTTACAGCCCATGTGGTGCCCTCAGCGTCCGCTTTCAATATTGGCTTCATCTTGCTCATCTCTAGTCTTCTTCGCTTGCCTTGGTGATGTACTCGATTCTCCCTGCCTCCTTATGCTGGGACAGACCGATACGGAACTTTTTAAGCCTCGCCTCTAAACCTACTTTGGATACCCGGCGGTGCTGTGACCCCACGGCTTCACCGCCGCTTCTCGACAAGTGCTCTACCGCCGCCTCTACAGACAAACTGGACATTCCAGCCGCGAAGCTCCGGTGTGCTTATCCACCACCACAAGGCTGATACGTACACCGTATGCGGATGCTATGTTATGAAAAATGCGTACGAAAACTAACTTCGTATGTTCCTGCTCGCGCTTATCGCCGCCTCCCAAAAGAAGTACTCTGATCGAAACCTCCCACGGATGTCTCCTGTCCGTACTGTATTTTCTAGCCTACATGCGCTAGAACTAAGAAGCGTAAGAAAAACAGCGAATAGGAACTGGTGGTTCTCACCTGATTTCGATGTTTTCGGTTCTTGTACCAGACGAATGTTTGGTGTCCGGCACGGTCGCCAGTGTCGAATAGAATTTCCCAACTTCTCCCCTTTCACCGCGGATAAGCAGTAGTTCTGGTGGTTGGAACAACGGACCGGCGGTCTCAGAGTCTGAACTGACTGATCCTCTACCTCTACCTCGGATGCCCCGGCCGGCGCCACTGGCCCTCTTGCGAGATGTTCTACCTCGTCCGGCTTGGGCCCGAGACTTCGCTCCCTGTTCCAACTCCGCTCTGCTATACTTCTTCAGCAGCTCTGCTTCTCTCAATCGAGCAACCCCGGTCTGGCTTCGCAGCAACCGGCGGTTGGGTTCTGGCTCCGTGATGACTGGATGGGATGCACTAGTAGTATGTCCGGTATGCTGGTGCCGGTATTACGCTTCGCCACTAACACCCAAAACCAACTAATGACCGTTATGGTTCTGGTACCCGTGATGATCTCAACACACTACTACTTATGCCGGCTTCTATCACGCCTCAATGTCCACAAAATCAAAGTTACTGTTCACAATAAAATGAGGGATATTAAACTGATCTCCGAGTCTTTAATTAACACCATTATCAACCTCCAATAAAGTACAATACAACACAGTCTTCCGGTCTATTAATTGACCACTAATTATTCACAAATCATAACTGTAATAATAATAGGAAATAGAAATAAATATAAGGGAGAAAATCCCCGTATAAAATAACACACAAAAGTATGGCGGCAGGACTTCACTTAACTCTAGTTCTCAAGACAAGTACCACCTTGTTTATCGGAGCAGCTCTAGAATGGAAGTGGTGTGCTGAGCCCTTCTCTTCCTCAGCTCAGCCTGCTCTCATGCGACGGCCAACCGTCGCCCTACTTCTGCTATACCCACTAGCCCGCTCCTCCGCCTATACTCACATATCCCCCATTGCTATAGACCGCGGAAAGTTTCCGACACGACCGACGCTGTCGTCTGGTCGTCGTCCCCAACTCCTTTATCCTTTTTCCCTCCACTGCTATTCATAGATGGCCTAAATACATAAAAGTCCCGATTCCACTTCACAATCGAAGAGGTGAATATATTGCGTAGTACAATTATCATTATCTGTATGGTTATAATGTTTTTACGTTTTCGTATTTTGCTGGGGTAAGTATCTTAAGCCGTTTCAGTTTCAGGAATTTGTAAATGTACCTAAACACATAAATTTTTTAATACAGGTTTCGCGTTTACTGACGGAGCACATCAGTAGAGCAACGTCGCTACACAGTAAAGACTTTGAGAGAATTCGGAATGGGCGTGAGTTCAATCGAAATTCGGATGCAGGATGAAAATGCAGCATTTATAAAAAATGTGAAATCTCACATTGCCCAACTTTCGGGGAAACCGATGCAAATCAATAAAATGTTTCGATTTGCTGTCATTAATTTATTTTGGGACGCTGTGATGGGGTCGAGATTTGAAGAAAATGATCCTACGCTCTCGAATTTAATTCGGTTGTTACAGATGTAAGTTTACTAAATTAATATTTTTATAAGATTCTGTGGTAAATGCAGTTGGCATTTACAAAAATCTATATTATTTTTTGAGTTAGATAATTATCTGCTTTAATTTAACGATTGTGTTTTGCTACTAAAAATGGCAGCTAATTAGTATTTTTTATTATATTTCAGAGGGTTTACGACAAACCGTTCACCGATTTCCATATTATTTTGGTTCTTCCCGTGGATTTCAAAATTGGGACTTTTAGTGGGTTTCAATCCACCGGTAAAAGCATTTCGAGGGATTTATAAATTTATTGAGGAAGAAATTGGGAAGGCAAGAGCTGGTTTTGTGGAAGGGCAATCCAGTAATTTCACTCAGGCGTATTTTAACACAGTGACTGAAACAACTGATCCGAATTCAAGTTTTCATGCATCACGTAAGTTGCTATAAAAATACATACCTTATTTGGTGTAATATT
>CATKUY010000358.1:0-166183 GCA_949802685.1 Dicyrtomina minuta
TATCAAATCGGAAGATTTTGCGAATTAAATTACAATGTCTACGATTCCACTTCATTGCATCAGTTGTAACCTAAATCCGACTTTTTATGAGAATGTTCACAAAATCTGCCTAATTGTGAGGTTTTTCAGGTGCAACTATATGCAGCTAAACTTTGCATGTAAAACCATAGCACTTGAAAAACACGGTTTTGGAACCTGTCTTTAAACTGAAAATTATTAACTTAGCAGAGTCACGCTTTCGGTTTATTAGCCCTTGTATGTCAAGTAACTTAGATTCGATTTGTGCAGTTGTAGAAATAAAAACCTGCCGATTTGATACGTTGAAGCTGTGTAGATATACTAAGATTACATTGTAAAGGCCTATGCTGCTATATGTTGTATCAAATCGGAAGATTTTGCGAATTAAATTACAATGTCTACGATTCCACTTTATTGCATTAGTTGTAACCTAAATCCGACTTTTTATGAGAATGTTTACAAAATCTGCCTAATTGTAAGGTTTTTCAGGTGCAACTATATGCAGCGAAACTTTGCATGTAAAACCATGGTACTTCAAAAACATGGTCTAGGAACCTGTCTTTAAACCGGAAATTATTAACTTAGCAGAGTCACGCTTTCTTTTTTTAAGCTCTTGTATGTCAAGTAACTTAGATTCGATTTGTGCAGTTGTAGAAATGAAAACCTGCCGATTTGATACGTTAAAGCTGTGTAGATATACTAAGATTACATTGTAAAGGCTTATGCTGCTTCATGTTGTATTAAATCGGAAGGTTTTGCGAATTAAATTACAATGTCTACGATTTCACTTAATTGCATCAATTGTAACCTAAATTATACTTTTTATGAGAATGTTTACAAAATCTGCGTAATTGTAAGGTTTTTTAGGTGCAACTATATGCAGCGAACCTTTGCATGTAAAACCATGGTACTTGAAAAACATGGTCCGGGAACCTGTCTTTAAACCGGAAATTATTAACTTAGCAGAGTCACGCTTTCGGTTTATAGGCATTTGTATGTCAAGTAACTTAAATTCGATTTGTGCAGTTGTAGAAATGAAAACCTGCCGATTTATTACGTTGAAGCTGTGTAGATATACTAAGATTACATTGTAAAGGCCTATGCTGCTATATGTTGTATCAAATCGGAAGATTTTGCGAATTAAATTACAATGTCTACGATTCCACTTTATTGCATCAGTTGTAACCTAAATCCGACTTTTATGAGAATGTTCACAAAATCTGCCTAATTGTAAGGTTTTTCAGGTGCAACTATATGCAGCGAACCTTTGCATGTAAAACCATGGTACTTGAAAAACATAGTCTAGGAACCTGTCTTTAAACTAGAAAATTATTAACTTAGCAGAGTCACGCTTTCGGTTTTTATGCCCTTGTATGTCAAGTAACTTAAATTCGATTTATGCAGTTGTAGAAATAAAAACCTGCCGATTTGATACGTTGAAGCTGTGTAGATATACTAAGATTACATTGTAAAGGCCTATGCTGCTTGATGTTGTATCAAATCGGAAGATTTTGCGAATTAAATTACAATGTCTACGATTCCACTTCATTGCATCAGTTGTAACCTAAATCCGACTTTTTATGAGAATGTTCACAAAATCTGCCTAATTGTGAGGTTTTTCAGGTGCAACTATATGCAGCTAAACTTTGCATGTAAAACCATAGCACTTGAAAAACACGGTTTTGGAACCTGTCTTTAAACTGAAAATTATTAACTTAGCAGAGTCACGCTTTCGGTTTATTAGCCCTTGTATGTCAAGTAACTTAGATTCGATTTGTGCAGTTGTAGAAATAAAAACCTGCCGATTTGATACGTTGAAGCTGTGTAGATATACTAAGATTACATTGTAAAGGCCTATGCTGCTATATGTTGTATCAAATCGGAAGATTTTGCGAATTAAATTACAATGTCTACGATTCCACTTTATTGCATTAGTTGTAACCTAAATCCGACTTTTTATGAGAATGTTTACAAAATCTGCCTAATTGTAAGGTTTTTCAGGTGCAACTATATGCAGCGAAACTTTGCATGTAAAACCATGGTACTTCAAAAACATGGTCTAGGAACCTGTCTTTAAACCGGAAATTATTAACTTAGCAGAGTCACGCTTTCTTTTTTTAAGCTCTTGTATGTCAAGTAACTTAGATTCGATTTGTGCAGTTGTAGAAATGAAAACCTGCCGATTTGATACGTTAAAGCTGTGTAGATATACTAAGATTACATTGTAAAGGCTTATGCTGCTTCATGTTGTATCAAATCGGAAGGTTTTGCGAATTAAATTACAATGTCTACGATTTCACTTAATTGCATCAATTGTAACCTAAATTATACTTTTTATGAGAATGTTTACAAAATCTGCGTAATTGTAAGGTTTTTTAGGTGCAACTATATGCAGCGAACCTTTGCATGTAAAACCATGGTACTTGAAAAACATGGTCCGGGAACCTGTCTTTAAACCGAAAATTATTAACTTAGCAGAGTCACGCTTTCGGTTTATGAGCCCTTGTATGTCAGGTTACTTAAATTCGATTTGTGCAGTTGTAGAAATGAAAACCTGCCGATTTAATACGTTGAAGCTGTGTAGATATACTAAGATTACATTGTAAAGGCCTATGCTGCTATATGTTGTATCAAATCGGAAGATTTTGCGAATTGAATTACAATGTCTACGATTCCACTTTATTGCATCAGTTGTAACCTAAATCCTACTTTTTATGAGAATGTTCACAAAATCTGCCTAATTGTAAGGTTTTTCAGGTGCAACTATATGCAGCTAAACTTTGCATGTAAAACCATGGTACTTGAAAAACGCGGTTTTGGAACCTGTCTTTAAACTGAAAACTATTAATTTAGCAGAGTCACGCTTTCGGTTTATTAGCCCTTGTATGTCAAGTAACTTAGATTCGATTTGTGCAGTTGTAGAAATAAAAACCTGCCGATTTGATACGTTGAAGCTGTGTAGATATACTAATATTACATTGTAAAGGCCTATGCTGCTATATGTTGTATCAAATCGGAAGATTTTGCGAATTAAATTACAATGTCTACGATTCCACTTTATTGCATTAGTTGTAACCTAAATCCGACTTTTTATGAGAATGATCACAAAATCTGCCTAATTGTAAGGTTTTTCAGGTGCAACTATATGCAGCGAAACTTTGCATGTAAAACCATGGTACTTCAAAAACATGGTCTAGGAACCTGTCTTTAAACCGGAAATTATTAACTTAGCAGAGTCACGCTTTCTTTCTTTAAGCCCTTGTATGTCAAGTAACTTAGATTCGATTTGTGCAGTTGTAGAAATGAAAACCTGCCGATTTGATACGTTAAAGCTGTGTAGATATACTAAGATTACATTGTAAAGGCTTATGCTGCTTTATGTTGTATCAAATCGGAAGGTTTTGCGAATTAATTAACAATGTCTACGATTTCACTTTATTGCATCAATTGTAACCTAAATCCGACTTTTTATGAGAATGCTCACAAAATCTGCCTAATTGTAAGGTTTTTCAGGTGCAACTATATGCAGCGAAACTTTGCATGTAAAACCATGGTACTTGAAAAACATGGTTTTGGAACCCGTCTTTAAACTGGAAATTATTAACTTAGCAGAGTCACGCTTTCGGTTTATAAGCCCTTGTATGTCAAGTAACTTAGATTCGATTTGTGCAGTTGTAGAAATGAAAACCTGCCGATTCGATACGTTAAAGCTGTGTAGATATACTAAGATTACATTGTAAAGGCTTATGCTGCTTCATGTTGTATCAAATCGGAAGGTTTTGCGAATTAAATTACAATGTCTACGATTTCACTTAAATGCATCAGTTGTAACCTAAATTATACTTTTTATGAGAATGTTCACAAAATCTGCGTAATTGTAAGGTTTTTTATGTGCAACTATATGCAGCGAACCTTTGCATGTAAAACCATGGTACTTGAAAAACATGGTCCGGGAACCTGTCTTTAAACCAAAAATTATTAACTTAGCAGAGTTACGCTTTCGGTTTATAAGCCCTTGTATGTCAGGTTACTTAAATTCGATTTGTGCAGTTGTAGAAATGAAAACCTGCCGATTTGATACGTTGAAGCTGTGTAGATATACTAAGATTACATTGTGTAGGCCTATGCTGCTATATGTTGTATCAAATCGGAAGGTTTTGCGAAATAAATTACAATGTCTACGATTTTACTTAATTGCATTAATTGTAACCTAAATTATACTTTTTATGAGAATGTTCACAAAATCTGCGTAATTGTAAGGTTTTTTAGGTGCAACTATATGCAGCGAACCTTTGCATGTAAAACCATGGTACTTGAAAAACATGGTCTGGGAACCTGTCTTTAAACCGGAAAATATTAACTTAGCAGAGTCACGCTTTCGGTTTATAAGCCCTTGTATGTCAGGTTACTTAAATTCGATTTGTGCAGTTGTAGAAATGAAAACCTGCCGATTTGATACGTTGAAGCTGTGTAGATATACTAAGATTACATTGTAAAGCCCTATGCTGCTATATGTTGTATCAAATCGGAAGATTTTGCGAATTGAATTACAATGTCTACGATTCCACTTCATTGCATCAGTTGTAATCTAAATCCGACTGTTTATGAGAATGTTCACAAAATCTGCCTAATTGTAAGGTTTTTCAGGTGCAACTATATGCAGCGTAACTTTGCATGTAAAACCATGGTACTTGAAAAACATGGTTTTGGAACCTGTCTTTAAACTGGAAATATTAACTTAGCAGAGTCACGCTTTCAGGTTATTAGCCCTTGTATGTCAAGTAACGTAGATTCGATTTGTGCAGTTGTAGAAATAAAAACCTGCCGATTTGATACGTTGAAGCTGTGTAGATATACTAAGATTACATTGTAAAGGCTTATGCTGCTTCATGTTGTATCAAATCGGAAGGTTTTGCGAATTGAATTACAATGTCTACGATTTTACTTTATTGCATCAATTGTAACCTAAATCCTACTTTTTATAAGAATGTTTACAAAATCTGCCTTATTGTAATGTTTTTCAGGTGCAACTATATGCAGCGAACCTTTGCATGTAAAACCATGGTACTTGAAAAACATGGTTTTGGAACCTGTCTTTAAACTGGAAATTATAAACTTAGCAGAGTCACGCTTTCGGTTTATAAGCCCTTGTATGTCAAGTAACTTAAATTCGATTTGTGCAGTTGTAGAAATGAAAACCTGCCGATTTAATACGTTAAAGCTGTGTAGATATACTAAGATTACATTGTAAAGGCTTATGCTGCTCTATGTTGTATTAAATCGGAAGGTTTTGCGAATTAAATCACAATGTCTACGATTTCACTTAATTGCATCAATTGTAACCTAAATCCTACTTTTTATGAGAATGTTCACAAAATCTGCGTAATTGTAAGGTTTTTTAGGTGCAACTATATGCAGCGAACCTTTGCATGTAAAACCATGGTACTTAAAAAACATGGTCTGGGAACCTGTCTTTAAACCGGAAATTATTAACTTAGCAGAGTCACGCTTTCGGTTTATAAGCCCTTGTATGTCAAGTTCGATTTGTGCAGTTGTAGAAATGAAAACCTGCCGATTTGATACGTTAAAGCTGTGTAGATATACTAAGATTACATTGTAAAGGCCTATGCTGCTATATGTTGTATCAAATCGGAAGGTTTTTCGAATTAAATTACAATGTCTACGATTCCACTTCATTGCATCAGTTGTAACCCAAATCCGACTTTTTATGAGAATGTTCACAAAATCTGCCTAATTGTAAGGTTTTTTAGGTGCAACTATATGCAGCAAAACTTTGCATGTAAAACCATGGTACTTGAAAAACATGGTTTTGGAACCTGTCTTTAAACTGGAAATTATTACCTTAGCAGAGTCACGCTTTCCGTTTATAAGCTTTTGTATGTCAAGTAACTTAGATTCGATTTGTGCAGTTGTAGAAATACAAACCTGCCGATTTGATACGTTGAAGCTGTGTAGATATACTAAGATTACATTGTAAAGGCTTATGCTGCTTCATGTTGTATCAAATTCGAAGGTTTGGCGAATTAAATTACAATGTCCACGATTTCACTTTATTGCATCAATTGTAACCTAAATCCTACTTTTTATGAGAATGTTCACAAAATCTGCCTTATTGTAATGTTTTTCAGGTGCAACTATATGCAGCAAACCTTTGCATGTAAAACCATGGTACTTAAAAAACATGGTCTGGGAACCTGTCTTTAAACTGGAAATTATAAACTTAGCAGAGTCACGCTTTCGGTTTATAAGCCCTTGTATGTCAAGTAACTTAAATTCGATTTGTGCAGTTGTAGAAATGAAAACCTGCCGATTTGATACGTTAAAGCTGTGTAGATATACTAAGATTACATTGTAAAGGCTTATGCTGCTCTATGTTGTATTAAATCGGAAGGTTTTGCGAATTAAATCACAATGTCTACGATTTCACTTAATTGCATCAATTGTAACCTAAATCCTACTTTTTATGAGAATGTTCACAAAATCTGCGTAATTGTAAGGTTTTTCAGGTGCAACTATATGCAGCGAACCTTTGCATGTAAAACCATGGTACTTGAAAAACATGGTCTGGGAACCTGTCTTTAAACCGGAAATTATTAACTAAGCAGAGTCACGCTTTCGGTTTATAAGCCCTTGTATGTCAAGTAACTTAAATTCGATTTGTGCAGTTGTAGAAATGAAAACCTGCCGATTTGATACGTTGAAGCTGTGTAGATATACTAAGATTACATTGTAAAGGCCTATGCTGCTATATGTTGTATCAAATCGGAAGGTTTTTTGAATTAAATTACAATGTCTACGATTCCACTTCATTGCATCAGTTGTAACCCAAATCCGACTTTTTATGAGAATGTTCACAAAATCTGCCTAATTGTAAGGTTTTTTAGGTGCAACTATATGCAGCAAAACTTTGCATGTAAAACCATGGTACTTGAAAAACATGGTTTTGGAACCTGTCTTTAAACTGGAAATTATTACCTTAGCAGAGTCACGCTTTCCGTTTATAAGCTTTTGTATGTCAAGTAACTTAGATTCGATTTGTGCAGTTGTAGAAATACAAACCTGCCGATTTGATACGTTGAAGCTGTGTAGATATACTAAGATTACATTGTAAAGGCTTATGCTGCTTCATGTTGTATCAAATTCGAAGGTTTGGCGAATTAAATTACAATGTCCACGATTTCACTTTATTGCATCAATTGTAACCTAAATCCTACTTTTTATGAGAATGTTCACAAAATCTGCCTTATTGTAATGTTTTTCAGGTGCAACTATATGCAGCAAACCTTTGCATGTAAAACCATGGTACTTAAAAAACATGGTCTGGGAACCTGTCTTTAAACTGGAAATTATAAACTAAGCAGAGTCACGCTTTCGGTTTATAAGCCCTTGTATGTCAAGTAACTTAGATTCGATTTGTGCAGTTGTAGAAATGAAAACCTGCCGATTTAATACGTTAAAGCTGTGTAGATATACTAAGATTACATTGTAAAGGCTTATGCTGCTTCATGTTGTAATAAATCGGAAGGTTTTGCGAATTAAATCACAATGTCTACGATTTCACTTAATTGCATCAATTGTAACCTAAATCCTACTTTTTATGAGAATGTTCACAAAATCTGCGTAATTGTAAGGTTTTTTAGGTGCAACTATATGCAGCGAACCTTTGCATGTAAAACCATGGTACTTGAAAAACATGGTCTGGGAACCTGTCTTTAAACCGGAAATTATTAACTAAGCAGAGTCACGCTTTCGGTTTATAAGCCCTTGTATGTCAAGTAACTTAAATTCGATTTGTGCAGTTGTAGAAATGAAAACCTGCCGATTTGATACGTTGAAGCTGTGTAGATATACTAAGATTACATTTAAAGGCCTATGCTGCTATATGTTGTATCAAATCGGAAGGTTTTTCGAATTAAATTACAATGTCTACGATTCCACTTCATTGCATCAGTTGTAACCCAAATCCGACTTTTTATGAGAATGTTCACAAAATCTGCCTAATTGTAAGGTTTTTTAGGTGCAACTATATGCAGCAAAACTTTGCATGTAAAACCATGGTACTTGAAAAACATGGTTTTGGAACCTGTCTTTAAACTGGAAATTATTACCTTAGCAGAGTCACGCTTTCCGTTT
Organism: Dicyrtomina minuta; assembly: GCA_949802685.1. NCBI lineage: Eukaryota > Metazoa > Arthropoda > Collembola > Symphypleona > Dicyrtomidae > Dicyrtomina > Dicyrtomina minuta. The sequence goes on from CATKUY010000358.1 coordinate 8,173, forward strand.
ATAAGCTTTTGTATGTCAAGTAACTTAGATTCGATTTGTGCAGTTGTAGAAATACAAACCTGCCGATTTGATACGTTGAAGCTGTGTAGATATACTAAGATTACATTGTAAAGGCTTATGCTGCTTCATGTTGTATCAAATTCGAAGGTTTGGCGAATTAAATTACAATGTCCACGATTTCACTTTATTGCATCAATTGTAACCTAAATCCTACTTTTTATGAGAATGTTCACAAAATCTGCCTTATTGTAATGTTTTTCAGGTGCAACTATATGCAGCAAACCTTTGCATGTAAAACCATGGTACTTAAAAAACATGGTCTGGGAACCTGTCTTTAAACTGGAAATTATTAACTTAGCAGAGTCACGCTTTCGGTTTAAAAGCCCTTGTATGTCAAGTAACTTAAATTCGATTTGTGCAGTTGTAGAAATGAAAACCTGCCGATTTAATACGTTGAAGCTGTGTAGATATACTAAGATTACATTGTAAAGGCCTATGCTGCTATATGTTGTATCAAATCGGAAGATTTTGCGAATTAAATTACAATGTCTACGATTCTACTTTATTGCATCAGTTGTAACCTAAATCTGGCTTTGTATGAGAATGTTTACAAAATCTGCCTAATTGTAAGGTTTTTCAGGTGCAACTATATGCAGCAAAACTTTGCATGTAAAACCATGGTACTTGAAAAACATGGTTTTGGAACCTGTCTCTAAACTGGAAATTATTACCTAAGCAGAGTCACGCTTTCGGTTTATAAGCCCTTGTATGTCAACTAACTTAGATTCGATTTGTGCAGTTGTAGAAATAAAAACCTGCCGATTTGATACGTTGAAGCTGTGTAGATATACTAAGATTACATTGTAAAGGCTTATGCTGCTTCATGTTGTATCAAATCGGAGGGGTTTTGCGAATTAAATTACAATGTCTACGATTTTACTTTATTGCATTCGTTGTAACCTAAATCCTACTTTTTATGAGAATGTTCACAAAATCTGCTTAATTGTAAGGGTTTTCAGGTGCAACTATATGCAGCGAACCTTTGCATGTAAAACCATGGTACTTCAAAAACATGGTCTGGGAACCTGTCTTTAAACTAGAAAATTATTAACTTAGCAGAGTCACGCTTTCGGTTTATAAGCCCTTGTATGTCAAGTCACTTAAATTCGATTTGTGCAGTTGTAGAAATAAAAACCTGCCGATTTGATACGTTGAAGCTGTGTGGATATACTAAGATTACATTGTAAAGACCTATGCTGCTATATGTTATATCAAATCGGAAGGTTTATCGAATTAAATTACAATGTCTACGATTCCACTTCATTGCATCAGTTGTAACCCAAATCCGACTTTTTATGAGAATGTTCACAAAATCTGCCTAATTGTAAGGTTTTTTAGGTGCAACTATATGCAGCGAAACTTTGCATGTAAAACCATGGTACTTGAAAAACATGGTTTTGGAACCTGTCTTTAAACTGGAAATTATTAACTTAGCAGAGTCACGCTTTCGGTTTATAAGCCCTTGTATGTCAAGTAACTTAGATTCGATTTGTGCAGTTGTAGAAATAAAAACCTGCCGATTTGATACGTTGAAGCTGTGTAGATATACTAAGATTACATTGTAAAGGCTTATGCTGCTTCATGTTGTATCAAATCGGAAGGTTTTGCGAATTGAATTACAATGTCTACGATTTTACTTTATTGCATCAATTGTAACCTAAATCCTACTTTTTATGAGAATGTTCACAAAATCTGCGTAATTGTAAGGTTTTTTAGGTGCAACTATATGCAGCAAACCTTTGCATGTAAAACTATGGTACTTGAAAAACATGGTCTGGGAACCTGTCTTTAAACCGGAAATTATTAACTAAGCAGAGTCACGCTTTCGGTTTATAAGCCCTTGTATGTCAAGTAACTTAAATTCGATTTGTGCAGTTGTAGAAATGAAAACCTGCCGATTTGATACGTTGAAGCTGTGTAGATATACTAAGATTACATTGTAAAGGCCTATGCTGCTATATGTTGTATCAAATCGGAAGATTTTGCGAATTGAATTACAACGTCTACGATTCCACTTTATAGCATCAGTTGTAACCTAAATCCAACTTTTTATGAGAATGTTCACAAAATCTGCCTAATTGTAAGGTTTTTCAGGTGCAACTATATGCAGCGAAACTTTGCATGTAAAACCATGGTACTTGAAAAACATGGTTTTGGAACCTGTCTTTAAACTGGAAATTATTACCTTAGCAGAGTCACGCTTTCCGTTTAAAAGCTCTTGTATGTCAAGTAACTTAGATTCGATTTGTGCAGTTGTAGAAATGAAAACCTGCCGATTTAATACGTTGAAGCTGTGTAGATATACTAAGATTACATTGTAAAGGCCTATGCTGCTATATGTTGTATCAAATCGGAAGATTTTGCGAATTGAATTACAATGTCTACGATTCCACTTTATAGCATCAGTTGTAACCTAAATCCTACTTTTTATGAGAATGTTCACAAAATCTGCCTAATTGTAAGGTTTTTCAGGTGCAACTATATGCAGCAAAACTTTGCATGTAATACCATTGTACGGGAAAAACATGGTTTTGGAACTTGTCTTTAAACTGGAAATTATTAACTTAGCAGAGTCACGCTTTCGGTTTATAAGCCCTTGTATGTCAAGTAACTTAGATTCGATTTGTGCAGTTGTAGAAATGAAAACCTGCCGATTTGATACGTTGAAGCTGTGTAGATATACTAAGATTACATTGTAAAGGCTTATGCTGCTTCATGTTGTATCAAATCGGAAGGTTTTGCGAATTAAATTACAATGTCTACGATTTTACTTTATTGCATCAATTGTAACCTAAATCCTACTTTTTATGAGAATGTTCACAAAATCTGCGTAATTGTAAGGTTTTTTAGGTGCAACTATATGCAGCAAACCTTTGCATGTAAAACTATGGTACTTGAAAAACATGGTCTGGGAACCTGTCTTTAAACCGGAAATTATTAACTAAGCAGAGTCACGCTTTCGGTTTATAAGCCCTTGTATGTCAAGTAACTTAAATTCGATTTGTGCAGTTGTAGAAATGAAAACCTGCCGATTTAATACGTTGAAGCTGTGTAGATATACTAAGATTACATTGTAAAGGCCTATGCTGCTATATGTTGTATCAAATCGGAAGATTTTGCGAATTAAATTACAATGTCTACGATTCTACTTTATTGCATCAGTTGTAACCTAAATCTGGCTTTGTATGAGAATGTTTACAAAATCTGCCTAATTGTAAGGTTTTTCAGGTGCAACTATATGCAGCAAAACTTTGCATGTAAAACCATGGTACTTGAAAAACATGGTTTTGGAACCTGTCTCTAAACTGGAAATTATTACCTAAGCAGAGTCACGCTTTCGGTTTATAAGCCCTTGTATGTCAACTAACTTAGATTCGATTTGTGCAGTTGTAGAAATAAAAACCTGCCGATTTGATACGTTGAAGCTGTGTAGATATACTAAGATTACATTGTAAAGGCTTATGCTGCTTCATGTTGTATCAAATCGGAGGGGTTTTGCGAATTAAATTACAATGTCTACGATTTTACTTTATTGCATTCGTTGTAACCTAAATCCTACTTTTTATGAGAATGTTCACAAAATCTGCTTAATTGTAAGGGTTTTCAGGTGCAACTATATGCAGCGAACCTTTGCATGTAAAACCATGGTACTTCAAAAACATGGTCTGGGAACCTGTCTTTAAACTAGAAAATTATTAACTTAGCAGAGTCACGCTTTCGGTTTATAAGCCCTTGTATGTCAAGTCACTTAAATTCGATTTGTGCAGTTGTAGAAATAAAAACCTGCCGATTTGATACGTTGAAGCTGTGTGGATATACTAAGATTACATTGTAAAGACCTATGCTGCTATATGTTATATCAAATCGGAAGGTTTATCGAATTAAATTACAATGTCTACGATTCCACTTCATTGCATCAGTTGTAACCCAAATCCGACTTTTTATGAGAATGTTCACAAAATCTGCCTAATTGTAAGGTTTTTTAGGTGCAACTATATGCAGCGAAACTTTGCATGTAAAACCATGGTACTTGAAAAACATGGTTTTGGAACCTGTCTTTAAACTGGAAATTATTAACTTAGCAGAGTCACGCTTTCGGTTTATAAGCCCTTGTATGTCAAGTAACTTAGATTCGATTTGTGCAGTTGTAGAAATAAAAACCTGCCGATTTGATACGTTGAAGCTGTGTAGATATACTAAGATTACATTGTAAAGGCTTATGCTGCTTCATGTTGTATCAAATCGGAAGGTTTTGCGAATTGAATTACAATGTCTACGATTTTACTTTATTGCATCAATTGTAACCTAAATCCTACTTTTTATGAGAATGTTCACAAAATCTGCGTAATTGTAAGGTTTTTTAGGTGCAACTATATGCAGCAAACCTTTGCATGTAAAACTATGGTACTTGAAAAACATGGTCTGGGAACCTGTCTTTAAACCGGAAATTATTAACTAAGCAGAGTCACGCTTTCGGTTTATAAGCCCTTGTATGTCAAGTAACTTAAATTCGATTTGTGCAGTTGTAGAAATGAAAACCTGCCGATTTGATACGTTGAAGCTGTGTAGATATACTAAGATTACATTGTAAAGGCCTATGCTGCTATATGTTGTATCAAATCGGAAGATTTTGCGAATTGAATTACAACGTCTACGATTCCACTTTATAGCATCAGTTGTAACCTAAATCCAACTTTTTATGAGAATGTTCACAAAATCTGCCTAATTGTAAGGTTTTTCAGGTGCAACTATATGCAGCGAAACTTTGCATGTAAAACCATGGTACTTGAAAAACATGGTTTTGGAACCTGTCTTTAAACTGGAAATTATTACCTTAGCAGAGTCACGCTTTCCGTTTAAAAGCTCTTGTATGTCAAGTAACTTAGATTCGATTTGTGCAGTTGTAGAAATGAAAACCTGCCGATTTAATACGTTGAAGCTGTGTAGATATACTAAGATTACATTGTAAAGGCCTATGCTGCTATATGTTGTATCAAATCGGAAGATTTTGCGAATTGAATTACAATGTCTACGATTCCACTTTATAGCATCAGTTGTAACCTAAATCCTACTTTTTATGAGAATGTTCACAAAATCTGCCTAATTGTAAGGTTTTTCAGGTGCAACTATATGCAGCAAAACTTTGCATGTAATACCATTGTACGGGAAAAACATGGTTTTGGAACTTGTCTTTAAACTGGAAATTATTAACTTAGCAGAGTCACGCTTTCGGTTTATAAGCCCTTGTATGTCAAGTAACTTAGATTCGATTTGTGCAGTTGTAGAAATGAAAACCTGCCGATTTGATACGTTGAAGCTGTGTAGATATACTAAGATTACATTGTAAAGGCTTATGCTGCTTCATGTTGTATCAAATCGGAAGGTTTTGCGAATTAAATTACAATGTCTACGATTTTACTTTATTGCATCAATTGTAACCTAAATCCTACTTTTTATGAGAATGTTCACAAAATCTGCGTAATTGTAAGGTTTTTTAGGTGCAACTATATGCAGCAAACCTTTGCATGTAAAACTATGGTACTTGAAAAACATGGTCTGGGAACCTGTCTTTAAACCGGAAATTATTAACTAAGCAGAGTCACGCTTTCGGTTTATAAGCCCTTGTATGTCAAGTAACTTAAATTCGATTTGTGCAGTTGTAGAAATGAAAACCTGCCGATTTGATACGTTGAAGCTGTGTAGATATACTAAGATTACATTGTAAAGGCCTATGCTGCTATATGTTGTATCAAATCGGAAGATTTTGCGAATTGAATTACAACGTCTACGATTCCACTTTATAGCATCAGTTGTAACCTAAATCCAACTTTTTATGAGAATGTTCACAAAATCTGCCTAATTGTAAGGTTTTTCAGGTGCAACTATATGCAGCGAAACTTTGCATGTAAAACCATGGTACTTGAAAAACATGGTTTTGGAACCTGTCTTTAAACTGGAAATTATTACCTTAGCAGAGTCACGCTTTCCGTTTAAAAGCTCTTGTATGTCAAGTAACTTAGATTCGATTTGTGCAGTTGTAGAAATGAAAACCTGCCGATTTAATACGTTGAAGCTGTGTAGATATACTAAGATTACATTGTAAAGGCTTATGCTGCTTCATGTTGTATCAAATCGGAAGGTTTTGCGAATTAAATTACAATGTCTACGATTTCACTTTATTGCATCAGTTGTAACCTAAATCCGACTTTTTATGAGAATGTTCACATAATCTGCCTAATTGTAAGGGTTTTCAGGTGCAACTATATGCAGCGAAACTTTGCATGTAAAACTATGGTACTTAAAAACATGGTTTTGGAACCTGTCTTTAAACTGAAAATTATTAACTTAGCAGAGTCACGCTTTCGGTTTATAAGCCCTAGTATGTCAAGTAACTTAGATTCGATTTTTGCAGTTGTAGAAATAAAAACCTGCCGATTTGATACGTTGAAGCTGTGTAGATATACCAAGATTACATTGTAAAGGCTTATGCTGCTTCATGTTGTATCAAATCGGAAGGTTTTGCGAATTAAATTACAATGTCTACGATTCCACTTTATTGCATCAGTTGTAACCTAAATCCGACTTCGTATGAAAATGTTTACAAAATCTGCCTTATTGTAAGGTTTTTCAGGTGCAACTATATGCAGCAAAACTTTGCATGTAAAACCATGGTACTTGAAAAACATGGTTTGGGAACCTGTCATTAAACTGGAAATTATTAACTTAGCAGAGTCACGCTTTCGGTTTATAAGCCCTAGTATGTCAAGTAACTTAGATTCGATTTGTGCAGTTGTAGAAATAAAAACCTGCCGATTTAATACGTTGAAGCTGTGTAGATATACCAAGATTACATTGTAAAGGCTTATGCTGCTTCATGTTGTATCAAATCGAAAGGTTTTGCGAATTAAATTACAATGTCTACGATTTCACTTTATTGCATTAATTGTAACCTAAATCCTACTTTTTATGAGAATGTTCACACAATCTGCCTAATTGTAAGGTTTTTCAGGTGCAACTATATGCAGCGAACCTTTGCATGTAAATACATGGTACTTGAAAAACATGGTCTTGGAACCTGTCTCCAAACCGGAAATTATTAATTTAGCAAAGTCACGCTTTCGGTTTATAAGCCCTTGTATGTCAAGTAACTTAAATTCGATTTGTGCAGTTGTAGAAATGAAAACCTGTTGATTTGATACGTTGAAGCTGTGTAGATATACTAAAATTACATTGTAAAGGCTTATGCTGCTTCATGTTGTATCAAATCGGAAGGTTTTGCGAATTAAATTACAATGTCTACGATTTTACTTTATTGCATCAATTGTAACCTAAATCGTACTTTTTATGAGAATGTTCACAAAATCTGCCTAATTGTAAGGGTTTTCAGGTGCAACTATATGCAGCGAAACTTTGCATGTAAAACTATGGTACTTAAAAAACATGGTTTTGGAACCTGTCTTTAAACTGAAAATTATTAACTTAGCAGAGTCACGCTTTCAGTTTATAAGCCCTAGTATGTCAAGTAACTTAGATTCGATTTGTGCAGTTGTAGAAATGAAAACCTGCCGATTTAATACGTTGAAGCTGTGTAGATATACTAAGATTACATTGTAAAGGCCTATGCTGCTATATGTTGTATCAAATCGGAAGATTTTGCGAATTGAATTACAATGTCTACGATTCCACTTTATAGCATCAGTTGTAACCTAAATCCTACTTTTTATGAGAATGTTCACAAAATCTGCCTAATTGTAAGGTTTTTCAGGTGCAACTATATGCAGCAAAACTTTGCATGTAATACCATTGTACGGGAAAAACATGGTTTTGGAACTTGTCTTTAAACTGGAAATTATTAACTTAGCAGAGTCACGCTTTCGGTTTATAAGCCCTTGTATGTCAAGTAACTTAGATTCGATTTTTGCAGTTGTAGAAATGAAAACCTGCCGATTTGATACGTTGAAGCTGTGTAGATATACTAAGATTACATTGTAAAGGCTTATGCTGCTTCATGTTGTATCAAATCGGAAGGTTTTGCGAATTAAATTACAATGTCTACGATTTTACTTTATTGCATCAATTGTAACCTAAATCCTACTTTTTATGAGAATGTTCACAAAATCTGCGTAATTGTAAGGTTTTTTAGGTGCAACTATATGCAGCAAACCTTTGCATGTAAAACTATGGTACTTGAAAAACATGGTCTGGGAACCTGTCTTTAAACCGGAAATTATTAACTAAGCAGAGTCACGCTTTCGGTTTATAAGCCCTTGTATGTCAAGTAACTTAAATTCGATTTGTGCAGTTGTAGAAATGAAAACCTGCCGATTTGATACGTTGAAGCTGTGTAGATATACTAAGATTACATTGTAAAGGCCTATGCTGCTATATGTTGTATCAAATCGGAAGATTTTGCGAATTGAATTACAACGTCTACGATTCCACTTTATAGCATCAGTTGTAACCTAAATCCAACTTTTTATGAGAATGTTCACAAAATCTGCCTAATTGTAAGGTTTTTCAGGTGCAACTATATGCAGCGAAACTTTGCATGTAAAACCATGGTACTTGAAAAACATGGTTTTGGAACCTGTCTTTAAACTGGAAATTATTACCTTAGCAGAGTCACGCTTTCCGTTTAAAAGCTCTTGTATGTCAAGTAACTTAGATTCGATTTGTGCAGTTGTAGAAATGAAAACCTGCCGATTTAATACGTTGAAGCTGTGTAGATATACTAAGATTACATTGTAAAGGCTTATGCTGCTTCATGTTGTATCAAATCGGAAGGTTTTGCGAATTAAATTACAATGTCTACGATTTCACTTTATTGCATCAGTTGTAACCTAAATCCGACTTTTTATGAGAATGTTCACATAATCTGCCTAATTGTAAGGGTTTTCAGGTGCAACTATATGCAGCGAAACTTTGCATGTAAAACTATGGTACTTAAAAACATGGTTTTGGAACCTGTCTTTAAACTGAAAATTATTAACTTAGCAGAGTCACGCTTTCGGTTTATAAGCCCTAGTATGTCAAGTAACTTAGATTCGATTTTTGCAGTTGTAGAAATAAAAACCTGCCGATTTGATACGTTGAAGCTGTGTAGATATACCAAGATTACATTGTAAAGGCTTATGCTGCTTCATGTTGTATCAAATCGGAAGGTTTTGCGAATTAAATTACAATGTCTACGATTCCACTTTATTGCATCAGTTGTAACCTAAATCCGACTTCGTATGAAAATGTTTACAAAATCTGCCTTATTGTAAGGTTTTTCAGGTGCAACTATATGCAGCAAAACTTTGCATGTAAAACCATGGTACTTGAAAAACATGGTTTGGGAACCTGTCATTAAACTGGAAATTATTAACTTAGCAGAGTCACGCTTTCGGTTTATAAGCCCTAGTATGTCAAGTAACTTAGATTCGATTTGTGCAGTTGTAGAAATAAAAACCTGCCGATTTAATACGTTGAAGCTGTGTAGATATACCAAGATTACATTGTAAAGGCTTATGCTGCTTCATGTTGTATCAAATCGAAAGGTTTTGCGAATTAAATTACAATGTCTACGATTTCACTTTATTGCATTAATTGTAACCTAAATCCTACTTTTTATGAGAATGTTCACACAATCTGCCTAATTGTAAGGTTTTTCAGGTGCAACTATATGCAGCGAACCTTTGCATGTAAATACATGGTACTTGAAAAACATGGTCTTGGAACCTGTCTCCAAACCGGAAATTATTAATTTAGCAAAGTCACGCTTTCGGTTTATAAGCCCTTGTATGTCAAGTAACTTAAATTCGATTTGTGCAGTTGTAGAAATGAAAACCTGTTGATTTGATACGTTGAAGCTGTGTAGATATACTAAAATTACATTGTAAAGGCTTATGCTGCTTCATGTTGTATCAAATCGGAAGGTTTTGCGAATTAAATTACAATGTCTACGATTTTACTTTATTGCATCAATTGTAACCTAAATCGTACTTTTTATGAGAATGTTCACAAAATCTGCCTAATTGTAAGGGTTTTCAGGTGCAACTATATGCAGCGAAACTTTGCATGTAAAACTATGGTACTTAAAAAACATGGTTTTGGAACCTGTCTTTAAACTGAAAATTATTAACTTAGCAGAGTCACGCTTTCAGTTTATAAGCCCTAGTATGTCAAGTAACTTAGATTCGATTTTTGCAGTTGTAGAAATAAAAACCTGCCGATTTGATACGTTGAAGCTGTGTAGATATACCAAGATTACATTGTAAAGGCTTATGCTGCTTCATGTTGTATCAAATCGGAAGGTTTTGCGAATTAAATTACAATGTCTACGATTCCACTTTATTGCATCAGTTGTAACCTAAATCCGACTTCGTATGAAAATGTTTACAAAATCTGCCTTATTGTAAGGTTTTTCAGGTGCAACTATATGCAGCAAAACTTTGCATGTAAAACCATGGTACTTGAAAAACATGGTTATGGAACCTGTCTTTAAACTGGAAATTATTAACTTAGCAGAGTCACGCTTGCGGTTTATAAGCCCTTGTATGTCAAGTAACTTAGATTCGATTTGTGCGGTTGTAGAAATGAAAACCTGCCGATTTGATACGTTGAAGCTGTGTAGATATACTAAGATTACATTGTAAAGGCTTATGCTGCTTCATCTTGTATCAAATCGGAAGGTTTTGCGAATTGAATTACAATGTCTACGATTTTACTTTATTGCATCAATTGTAACCTAAATCCTACTTTTTATGAGAATGTTCACAAAATCTGCTTAATTGTAAGGGTTTTCAGGTGCAACTATATGCAGCGAAACTTTGCATGTAAAACTATGGTAATTGAAAAACATGGTTCTGGAACCTGTCATTAAACTGGAAATTATTAACTTAGCAGAGTCACGCTTTCGGTTTATAAGCCCTAGTATGTCAAGTAACTTAGATTCGATTTGTGCAGTTGTAGAAATAAAAACCTGCCGATTTAATACGTTGAAGCTGTGTAGATATACCAAGATTACATTGTAAAGGCTTATGCTGCTTCATGTTGTATCAAATCGAAAGGTTTTGCGAATTAAATTACAATGTCTACGATTTCACTTTATTGCATTAATTGTAACCTAAATCCTACTTTTTATGAGAATGTTCACACAATCTGCCTAATTGTAAGGTTTTTCAGGTGCAACTATATGCAGCGAACCTTTGCATGTAAAACCATGGTACTTGAAAAACATGGTCTTGGAACCTGTCTCCAAACCGGAAATTATTAATTTAGCAAAGTCACGCTTTCGGTTTATAAGCCCTTGTATGTCAAGTAACTTAAATTCGATTTGTGCAGTTGTAGAAATGAAAACCTGTTGATTTGATACGTTGAAGCTGTGTAGATATACTAAAATTACATTGTAAAGGCTTATGCTGCTTCATGTTGTATCAAATCGGAAGGTTTTGCGAATTAAATTACAATGTCTACGATTTTACTTTATTGCATCAATTGTAACCTAAATCGTACTTTTTATGAGAATGTTCACAAAATCTGCCTAATTGTAAGGGTTTTCAGGTGCAACTATATGCAGCGAAACTTTGCATGTAAAACTATGGTACTTAAAAAACATGGTTTTGGAACCTGTCTTTAAACTGAAAATTATTAACTTAGCAGAGTCACGCTTTCGGTTTATAAGCCCTAGTATGTCAAGTAACTTAGATTCGATTTTTGCAGTTGTAGAAATAAAAACCTGCCGATTTGATACGTTGAAGCTGTGTAGATATACCAATATTACATTGTAAAGGCTTATGCTGCTTCATGTTGTATTAAATCGGAAGGTTTTGCGAATTAAATTACAATGTCTACGATTTCACTTTATTGCATCAATTGTAACCTAAATCCTACTTTTTATGAGAATGTTCACAAAATCTGCCTAATTGTAAGGTTTTTCAGGTGCAACTATATGCAGCGAACCTTTGCATGTAAAACCATGGTACTTGACAAACATGGTCTTGGAACCTGTCTTTAAACCAGAAATTATTAACTTAGCAGAGTCACGCTTTCGGTTTATAAGCCCTTGTATGTCAAGTGACCTAAATTCGATTTGTGCAGTTGTAGAAATAAAAACCTGCCGATTTGATACGTTGAAGCTGTGTAGATATACTAAGATTACATTGTTAAGGCCTATGCTGCTATATGTTGTATCAAATCAGAAGATTTTGCGAATTTAATTACAATGTCTACGATTCCACTTGATTGCATCAGTTGTAACCCAAATCCGACTTTTTATGAGAATGTTCACAGAATCTGCCTAATTGTAAGGTTTTTCAGGTGCAACTATATGCAGCGAAACTTTGCATGTAAAACCATGGTACTTGAAAAACATGGTTTTGGAACCTGTCTTTAAACTGGAAGTTATTAACTTAGCAGAGTCAGGCTTTTGGTTTATAAGCTCTTGTATGTCAAGTAACTAAGATTCGATTTGTGCAGTTGTAGAAATGAAAACCTGCCGATTTGATTCGTTAAAGCTTTGTAGATATACTAAGATTACATTGTACAGGCTTATGCTGCTTCATGTTGTATCAAATCGGAAGGTTTTGTGAATTAAATTACAATGTCTACGATTTCACTTTATTGCATCAATTGTAACCTAAATCCTACTTTTTATGAGAATTTTCACAAAATCTGCCTAATTGTAAGGTTTTTCAGGTGCAACTATATGCAGCGAACCTTTGCATGTAAAACCATGGTACTTGAAAAACATGGTCTTGGAACCTGTCTTTAAACCGGAAATTATTAATTTAGCAGAGTCACGCTTTCGGTTTATAAGCCCTTGTATGTCAAGTAACTTAAATTCGATTTGTGCAGTTGTAGAAATGAAAACCTGCCGATTTGATACGTTGAAGCTGTGTAGATATACTAATATTACATTGTAAAGGCCTATGCTGCTATATGTTGTATCAAATCGGAAGATTTTGCGAATTAAATTACAATGTCTACGATTCCACTTTATTGCATCAGTTGTAACCTAAATCCTACCGTTTATGAGAATGTTCACAAAATCTGCCTAATTGTAAGGTTTTTCAGGTGCAACTATATGCAGCGAAACTTTGCATGTAAAACCATGGTACTTGAAAAACATGGTTTTGGAACCTGTCTTTAAACCGGAAATTATTAACTTAGCAGAGTCACGCTTTCGGTTTATAGGCCCTTGTATGTCAACTGACTTAAATTCGATTTGTGCAGTTGTAGAAATGAAAACCTGACGATTTGATACGTTGAAGCTGTGTAGATATACTAAAATTACATTGTAAAGGCCTATGCTGCTACATGTTGTATCAAATCAGAAGATTTTGCGAATTAAATTACAATGTCTACGATTCCACTTGATTGCATCAGTTGTAACCCAAATCCGACTTTTTATGAGAATGTTCACATAATCTGCCTAATTGTAAGGTTTTTCAGGTGCAACTATATGCAGCGAAACTTTGCATGTAAAACCATGGTACTTGAAAAACATGGTTTTGGAACATGTCTTTAAACTGGAAGTTATCAACTTAGCAGAGTTACGCTTTCGGTTTATAAGCCCTTGTATGTCAAGTAACTTAGATTCGATTTGTGCAGTTGTAGAAATGAAAACCTGCCGATTTAATACGTTAAAGCTGTGTAGATATACTAAGATTACATTGTACAGGCTTATGCTGCTTCATGTTGTATCAAATCGGAAGGTTTTGCGAATTAAATTACAATGTCTACGATTTCACTAAATTGCATCAATTGTAACCTAAATCCTACTTTTTATGAGAATTTTCACAAAATCTGCCTAATTGTAAGGTTTTTCAGGTGCAACTATATGCAGCGAACCTTTGCATGTAAAACCATGGTACTTGAAAAACATGGTCTGGGAACCTGTCTTTAAACCGAAAATTATTAACTTATCAGAGTTACGCTTTCGGTTTATAAGCCCTTGTATGTCAAGTAACTTAAATTCGATTTGTGCAGTTGTAGAAATGAAAACCTGCCGATTTGATACGTTGAAGCTGTGTAGATATACTAAAATTACATTGTAAAGGCCTATGCTGCTATATGTTGTATCAAATCGGAAGATTTTGCGAATTAAATTACAATGTCTACGATTTCACTTTATTGCATCAGTTGTAACCTAAATCCTACTTTTTATGAGAATGTTCACAAAATCTGCCTAATTGTAAGGTTTTTCAGGTGCAACTATATGCAGCGAAACTTTGCATGTAAAACCATGGTGCTTAAAAAACATGGTTTTGGAACCTGTCTTTAAACCGGAAATTATTAACTTAGCAGAGTCACGCTTTCGGTTTATAAGCCCTTGTATGTCAAGTAACTTAAATTCGATTTGTGCAGTTGTAGAAATGAAAACCTGCCGATTTGATACGTTGAAGCTGTGTAGATATACTAAGATTACATTGTAAAGGCTTATGCTGCTTCATGTTGTATCAAATCGGAAGGTTTTGCGAATTAAATTACAATGTCTACGATTTTACTTTATTGCATCAATTGTAACCTAAATCCTACTTTTTATGAGAATGTTCACAAAATCTGCTTAATTGTAAGGGTTTTCAGGTGCAACTATATGCAGCGAAACTTTGCATGTAAAACTATGGTACTTAAAAAACATGGTTTTGGAACCTGTCTTTAAACTGGAAATTATTAACTTAGCAGAGTCACGCTTTCGGTTTATAAGCCCTAGTATGTCAAGTAACTTAGATTCGATTTGTGCAGTTGTGGAAATAAAAACCTGCTGATTTGATACGTTAAAGCTGTGTAGATATACCAAGATTACATTGTACAGGCTTATGCTGCTTCATGTTGTATCAAATCGGAAGGTTTTGCGAATTAAATTACAATGTCTACGATTTCACTTTATTGCATCAATTGTAACCTAAATCCTTTTTTTTATGAGAATGTTCACAAAATCTGCCTAATTGTAAGGTTTTTCAGGTGCAACTATATGCAGCGAACCTTTGCATGTAAAACCATGGTACTTGAAAAACATGGTCTTGGAACCTGTCTTTAAACCGGAAATTATTAACTTAGCAGAGTCACGCTTTCGGTTAATAAGCCCTTGTATGTCAAGTAACTTAAATTCGATTTGTGCAGTTGTAGAAATGAAAACCTGCCGATTTGATACGTTAAAGCTGGGTAGATATACTAAAATTACATTGTGAAGGCCTATGCTGCTATATGTTGTATCAAATCGGAAGATTTTGCGAATTAAATTACAATGTCTACGATTCCACTTTATTGCATCAGTTGTAACCCAAATCCGACTTTTTATGAGAATGTTCACAGAATCTGCCTAATTGTAATGGTTTTCAGGTGCAACTATATGCAGCGAAACTTTGCATGTAAAACTATGGTACTTAAAAAACATGGTTTTGGAACCTGTCTTTAAACTGGAAATTATTAACTTAGCAGAGTCACGCTTTCGGTTTATAAGCCCTAGTATGTCAAGTAACTTAGATTCGATTTGTGCAGTTGTAGAAATAAAAATCTGCCGATTCGATACGTTGAAGCTGTGTAGATATACCAAGATTACATTGTAAAGGCTTATGCTGCTTCATGTTGTATCAAATCGGAAGGTTTTGCGAATTAAATTACAATGTCTACGATTTTACTTTATTGCATCAATTGTAACCTAAATCCTACTTTTTATGAGAATGTTCACAAAATCTGCTTAATTGTAAGGGTTTTCAGGTGCAAATATATGCAGCGAAACTATGCATGTAAAACTATGGTACTTAAAAAACATGGTTTTGGAACCTGTCTTTAAACTGGAAATTATTAACTTAGCAGAGTCACGCTTTCGGTTTATGAGCCCTAGTATGTCAAGTAACTTAGATTCGATTTGTGCAGTTGTAGAAATAAAAACCTGCCGATTTGATACGTTAAAGCTGTGTAGATATACCAAGATTACATTGTGAAGGCTTATGCTGCTTCATGTTGTATCAAATCGGAAGGTTTTGCGAATTAAATTACAATGTCTACGATTCCACTTGATTCCATCAGTTGTAACCCAAATCCGACTTTTTATGAGAATGTTTACAGAATCTGCCTAATTGTTAGGTTTTTCAGGTGCAACTATATGCAGCGAAACTTTGTATGTAAAACCATGGTACTTGAAAAACATGGTTTTGAAACCTGTCTTTAAACTGGAAGTTATTAACTTAGCAGAGTCAGGCTTTTGGTTTATAACCCCTTGTATGTCAAGTAACTTAGATTCGATTTGTGCAGTTGTAGAAATGAAAACCTGCCGATTTGATACGTTAAAGCTGTGTAGATATACTAAGATTACATTGTACAGGCTTATGCTGCTTCATGTTGTATCAAATCGGAAGGTTTTGCGAATTAAATTACAATGTCTACGATTTCACTAAATTGCATCAATTGTAACCTTAATCCTACTTTTTATGAAAATTTTCACAAAATCTGCCTAATTGTAAGGTTTTTCAGGTGCAACTATATGCAGCGAACCTTTGCATGTAAAACCATGGTACTTGAAAAACATGGTCTGGGAACCTGTCTTTAAACCGAAAATTATTAACTTAGCAGAGTCACGCTTTCGGTTTATAAGCCCTTGTATGTCAAGTAACTTAAATTCGATTTGTGCAGTTGTAGAAATGAAAACCTGCCGATTTGATACGTTGAAGCTGTGTAGATATACTAAGATTACATTGTAAAGGCTTATGCTGCTTCATGTTGTATCAAATCGGAAGGTTTTGCGAATTAAATTACAATGTCTACGATTTTACTTTATTGCATCAATTGTAACCTAAATCCTACTTTTTATGAGAATGTTCACAAAATCTGCTTAATTGTAAGGGTTTTTAGGTGCAACTATATGCAGCGAAACTTTGCATGTAAACTATGGTACTTAAAAAACATGGTTTTGGAACCTGTCTTTAAACTGGAAATTATTAACTTAGCAGAGTCACGCTTTCGGTTTATAAGCCCTAGTATGTCAAGTAACTTAGATTCGATTTGTGCAGTTGTAGAAATAAAAACCTGCTGATTTGATACGTTGAAGCTGTGTAGATATACCAAGATTACATTGTACAGGCTTATGCTGCTTTATGTTGTATCAAATCGGAAGGTTTTGCGAATTAAATTACAATGTCTACGATTTCACTTTATTGCATCAATTGTAACCTAAATCCTTCTTTTTATGAGAATGTTCACAAAATCTGCCTAATTGTAAGGTTTTTCAGGTGCAACTATATGCAGCGAACCTTTGCATGTAAAACCATGGTACTTGAAAAACATAGTCTTGGAACCTGTCTTTAAACCGGAAATTATTAACTTAGCAGAGTCACGCTTTCGGTTTATAAGCCCTTGTATGTCAAGTAACTTAAATTCGATTTGTGCAGTTGTAGAAATGAAAACCTGCCGATTTGATACGTTGAAGCTGGGTAGATATACTAAAATTACATTGTGAAGGCCTATGCTGCTATATGTTGTATCAAATCAGAAGATTTTGCAAATTAAATTACAATGTCTACGATTCCACTTTATTGCATCAGTTGTAACCCAAATCCGACTTTTTATGAGAATGTTCACAGAATCTGCCTAATTGTAACGGTTTTCAGGTGCAACTATATGCAGCGAAACTTTGCATGTAAAACTATGGTACTTAAAAAACATGGTTTTGGAACCTGTCTTTAAACTGGAAATTATTAACTTAGCAGAGTCACGCTTTCGGTTTATAAGCCCTAGTATGTCAAGTAACTTAGATTCGATTTGTGCAGTTGTAGAAATAAAAATCTGCCGATTTGATACGTTGAAGCTGTGTAGATATACCAAGATTACATTGTAAAGGCTTATGCTGCTTCATGTTGTATCAAATCGGAAGGTTTTGCGAATTAAATTACAATGTCTACGATTTTACTTTATTGCATCAATTGTAACCTAAATCCCTCTTTTTATGAGAATGTTCACAAAATCTGCTTAATTATAAGGGTTTTCAGGTGCAAATATATGCAGCGAAACTATGCATGTAAAACTATGGTACTTAAAAAACATGGTTTTGGAACCTGTCTCTAAACTGGAAATTATTAACTTAGCAGAGTCACGCTTTCGGTTTATGAGCCCTAGTATGTCAAGTCACTTAGATTCGATTTGTGCAGTTGTAGAAATAAAAACCTGCCGATTTGATACGTTAAAGCTGTGTAGATATACCAAGATTACATTGTGAAGGCTTATGCTGCTTCATGTTGTATCAAATCGGAAGGTTTTGCGAATTAAATTACAATGTCTACGATTCCACTTAATTTCACAAGTTGTAACCCAAACCCGACTTTTTATGAGAATGTTTACAGAATCTGCCTAATTGTTAGGTTTTTCAGGTGCAACTATATGCAGCGAAACTTTGTATGTAAAACCATGGTACTTGAAAAACATGGTTTTGAAACCTGTCTTTAAACTGGAAGTTATTAACTTAGCAGAGTCAGGCTTTTGGTTTATAAGCCCTTGTATGTCAAGTAACTTAGATTCGATTTGTGCAGTTGTAGAAATGAAAACCTGCCGATTTGATACGTTAAAGCTGTGTAGATATACTAAGATTACATTGTACAGGCTTATGCTGCTTCATGTTGTATCAAATCGGAAGGTTTTGCGAATTAAATTACAATGTCTACGATTTCACTAAATTGCATCAATTGTAACCTTAATCCTACTTTTTATGAGAATTTTCACAAAATCTGCTTAATTGTAAGGGTTTTCAGGTGCAACTATATGCAGCGAAACTTTGCATGTAAAACTATGGTACTTAAAAAACATGGTTTTAGAACCTGTCTTTAAACTGGAAATTATTAACTTAGCAGAGTCACGCTTTCGGTTTATAAGCCCTAGTATGTCAAGTAACTTAGATTCGATTTGTGCAGTTGTAGAAATAAAAACCTGCTGATTTGATACGTTGAAGCTGTGTAGATATACCAAGATTACATTGTACAGGCTTATGCTGCTTCATGTTGTATCAAATCGGAAGGTTTTGCGAATTAAATTACAATGTCTACGATTTCACTTTATTGCATCAATTGTAACCTAAATCCTTCTTTTTATGAGAATGTTTACAAAATCTGCCTAATTGTAAGGTTTTTCAGGTGCAACTATATGCAGCGAACCTTTGCATGTAAAACCATGGTACTTGAAAAACATGGTTTTGGAACCTGTCTTTAAACTGGAAATTATTAACTTAGCAGAGTCACGCTTTCGGTTTATAAGCCCTTGTATGTCAAGTAACTTTGATTCGATTTGTGCAGTTGTAGAAATGAAAACCTGCCGATTTGATACGTTGAAGCTAGATAGATATACTAAAATTACATTGTAAAGGCCTATGCTGCTATATGTTGTATCAAATCGGAAGATTTTGCGAATTAAATTACAATGTCTACGATTCCACTTGATTGCATCAGTTGTAACCCAAATCCGACTTTTTATGAGAATGTTCACAGAATCTGCCTTATTGTAACGGTTTTCAGGTGCAACTATATGCAGCGAAACTTTGCATGTAAAACTATGGTACTTAAAAAACATGGTTTTGGAACCTGTCTTTAAACTGGAAATTATTAACTTAGCAGAGTCACGCTTTCGGTTTATAAGCCCTAGTATGTCAAGTAACTTAGATTCGATTCGTGCAGTTGTAGAAATAAAAATCTGCCGATTTGATACGTTGAAGCTGTGTAGATATACCAAGATTACATTGTAAAGGCTTATGCTGCTTCATGTTGTATCAAATCGGAAGGTTTTGCGAATTAAATTACAATGTCTACGATTCCACTTGATTGCATCAGTTGTAACCCAAATCCGACTTTTTATGAGAATGTTCACAGAATCTGCCTAATTGTAAGGTTTTTCAGGTGCAACTATATGCAGCGAAACTTTGCATGTAAAACCATGGTACTTGAAAAACATGGTTTTGGAACCTGTCTTTAAACTGGAAGTTATTAACTTAGCAGAGTCAGGCTTTTGGTTTATAAGCTCTTGTATGTCAAGTAACTAAGATTCGATTTGTGCAGTTGTAGAAATGAAAACCTGCCGATTTGATTCGTTAAAGCTGTGTAGATATACTAAGATTACATTGTACAGGCTTATGCTGCTTCATGTTGTATTAAATCGAAAGGTTTTGCGAATTAAATTACAATGTCTACGATTTCACTTTATTGCATCAATTGTAACCTAAATCCTACTTTTTATGAGAATTTTCACAAAATCTGCCTAATTGTAAGGTTTTTCAGGTGCAACTATATGCAGCGAACTTTTGCATGTAAAACCATGGTACTTGAAAAACATGGTCTGGGAACCTGTCTTTAAACCGGAAATTATTAACTTAGCAGAGTCACGCTTTCGGTTTATAAGCCCTTGTATGTCAAGTAACTTAAATTCGATTTGTGCAGTTGTAGAAATGAAAACCTGCCGATTTGATACGTTGAAGCTGTGTAGATATACTAAGATTACATTGTAAAGGCCTATGCTGCTATATGTTGTATCCAATCGGAAGATTTTGCGAATTAAATTACAATGTCTACGATTCCACTTTATTGCATCAGTTGTAACCTAAATCCTACCGTTTATGAGAATGTTCACAAAATCTGCCTAATTGTAAGGTTTTTCAGGTGCAACTATATGCAGCGAAACTTTGCATGTAAAACCATAGTACTTAAAAAACATGGTTTTGGAACCTGTCTTTAAACCGGAAATTATTAACTTAGCAGAGTCACGCTTTCGGTTTATAAGCCCTTGTATGTCAAGTAACTTCAATTCGATTTGTGCAGTTGTAGAAATGAAAACCTGCCGATTTGATACGTTGAAGCTAGATAGATATACTAAAATTACATTGTAAAGGCCTATGCTGCTATATGTTGTATCAAATCGGAAGATTTTGCGAATTAAATTACAATGTCTACGATTCCACTTGATTGCATCAGTTGTAACCCAAATCCGACTTTTTATGAGAATGTTCACAGAATCTGCCTTATTGTAACGGTTTTCAGGTGCAACTATATGCAGCGAAACTTTGCATGTAAAACTATGGTACTTAAAAAACATGGTTTTGGAACCTGTCTTTAAACTGGAAATTATTACCTTAGCAGAGTCACGCTTTCGGTTTATAAGCCCTAGTATGTCAAGTAACTTAGATTCGATTCGTGCAGTTGTAGAAATAAAAATCTGCCGATTTGATACGTTGAAGCTGTGTAGATATACCAAGATTACATTGTAAAGGCTTATGCTGCTTCATGTTGTATCAAATCGGAAGGTTTTGCGAATTAAATTACAATGTCTACGATTCCACTTGATTGCATCAGTTGTAACCCAAATCCGACTTTTTATGAGAATGTTCACAGAATCTGCCTAATTGTAAGGTTTTTCAGGTGCAACTATATGCAGCGAAACTTTGCATGTAAAACCATGGTACTTGAAAAACATGGTTTTGGAACCTGTCTTTAAACTGGAAGTTATTAACTTAGCAGAGTCAGGCTTTTGGTTTATAAGCTCTTGTATGTCAAGTAACTAAGATTCGATTTGTGCAGTTGTAGAAATGAAAACCTGCCGATTTGATTCGTTAAAGCTGTGTAGATATACTAAGATTACATTGTACAGGCTTATGCTGCTTCATGTTGTATTAAATCGAAAGGTTTTGCGAATTAAATTACAATGTCTACGATTTCACTTTATTGCATCAATTGTAACCTAAATCCTACTTTTTATGAGAATTTTCACAAAATCTGCCTAATTGTAAGGTTTTTCAGGTGCAACTATATGCAGCGAACCTTTGCATGTAAAACCATGGTACTTGAAAAACATGGTCTGGGAACCTGTTTTTAAACCGGAAATTATTAACTTAGCGGAGTCACGCTTTCGGTTTATAAGCCCTTGTATGTCAAGTAACTTAAATTCGATTTGTGCAGTTGTAGAAATGAAAACCTGCCGATTTGATACGTTGAAGCTGTGTAGATATACTAAGATTACATTGTAAAGGCCTATGCTGCTATATGTTGTATCCAGTCGGAAGATTTTGCGAATTAAATTACAATGTCTACGATTCCACTTTATTGCATCAGTTGTAACCTAAATCCTACCGTTTATGAGAATGTTCACAAAATCTGCCTAATTGTAAGGTTTTTCAGGTGCAACTATATGCAGCGAAACTTTGCATGTAAAACCATAGTACTTAAAAAACATGGTTTTGGAACCTGTCTTAAAACCGGAAATTATTAACTTAGCAGAGTCACGCTTTCGGTTTATAAGCCCTTGTATGTCAAGTAACTTCAATTCGATTTGTGCAGTTGTAGAAATGAAAACCTGCCGATTTGATACGTTGAAGCTGTGTTGATATACTAAGATTACATTGTAAAGGCCTATGCTGCTTCATGTTGTATCAAATCGGAAGGTTTTGCGAATTAAATTACAATGTCTACGATTTTACTTTATTGCATCAATTGTAACCTAAATCCCTCTTTTTATGAGAATGTTCACAAAATCTGCTTAATTGTAAGGGTTTTCAGGTGCAAATATATGCAGCGAAACTATGCATGTAAAACTATGGTACTTAAAAAACATGGTTTTGAAACCTGTTTTTAAACTGGAAATTATTAACTTAGCAGAGTCACGCTTTCGGTTTATGAGCCCTAGTATGTCAAGTAACTTAGATTCGATTTGTGCAGTTGTAGAAATAAAAACCTGCCGATTTGATACGTTAAAGCTGTGTAGATATACCAAGATTACATTGTGAAGGCTTATGCTGCTTCATGTTGTATCAAATCGGAAGGTTTTGCGAACTAAATTACAATGTCTACGATTCCACTTGATTCCATCAGTTGTAACCCAAATCCGACTTTTTATGAGAATGTTCACAGAATCTGCCTAATTGTTAGGTTTTTCAGGTGCAACTATATGCAGCGAAACTTTGTATGTAAAACCATGGTACTTGAAAAACATGGTTTTGAAACCTGTCTTTAAACTGGAAGTTATTAACTTAGCAGAGTCAGGCTTTTGGTTTATAAGCCCTTGTATGTCAAGTAACTTAGATTCGATTTGTGCAGTTGTAGAAATAAAAACCTGCCGATTTAATACGTTAAAGCTGTGTAGATATACTAAGATTACATTGTACAGGCTTATGCTGCTTCATGTTGTATCAAATCGGAAGGTTTTGCGAAATAAATTACAATGTCAACGATTTCACTAAATTGCATCAATTGTAACCTAAATCCTACTTTTTATGAGAATTTTCACAAAATCTGCCTAATTGTAAGGTTTTTCAGGTGCAACTATATGCAGCGAACCTTTGCATGTAAAACCATGGTACTTGAAAAACATGGTCTGGGAACCTGTCTTTAAACCGAAAATTATTAACTTATCAGAGTCACGCTTTCGGTTTATAAGCCCTTGTATGTCAAGTAACTTAAATTCGATTTGTGCAGTTGTAGAAATGAAAACCTGCCGATTTGATACGTTGAAGCTGTGTAGATATACTAAGATTACATTGTAAAGGCCTATGCTGCTATATGTTGTATCAAATCGGAAGATTTTGCGAATTAAATTACAATGTCTACGATTTCACTTTATTGCATCAGTTGTAACCTAAATCCTACTTTTTATGAGAATGTTCACAAAATCTGCCTAATTGTAAGGTTTTTCAGGTGCAACTATATGCAGCGAAACTTTGCATGTAAAACCATGGTACTTAAAAAACATGGTTTTGGAACCTGTCTTTAAACCGGAAATTATTAACTTAGCAGAGTCACGCTTTCGGTTTATAAGCCCTTGTATGTCAAGTAACTTAAATTCGATTTGTGCAGTTGTAGAAATGAAAACCTGCCGATTTGATACGTTGAAGCTGTGTAGATATACTAAGATTTCATTGTAAAGGCCTATGCTGCTATATGTTGTATCAAATCGGAAGATTTTGCGAATTAAATTACAATGTCTACGATTCCACTTTATTGCATCAGTTGTAACCTAAATCCTACCGTTTATGAGAATGTTCACAAAATCTGCCTAATTGTAAGGTTTTTCAGGTGCAACTATATGCAGCGAACCTTTGCATGTAAAACCATGGTACTTGAAAAACATGGTCTTGGAACCTGTCTTTAAACCGGAAATTATTAACTTAGCAGAGTCACGCTTTCGGTTTATAAGCCCTTGTATGTCAAGTAACTTAAATTCGATTTGTGCAGTTGTAGAAATGAAAACCTGCCGATTTGATACGTTGAAGCTGGGTAGATATACTAAAATTACATTGTAAAGGCCTATGCTGCTATATGTTGTATCAAATCGGAAGATTTTGCGAAATAAATTACAATGTCTACGATTCCACTTGATTGCATCAGTTGTAACCCAAATCCGACTTTTTATGAGAATGTTCACAGAATCTGCCTAATTGTAACGGTTTTCAGGTGCAACTAAATGCAGCGAAACTTTGCATGTAAAACCATGGTACTTGAAAAACATGGTTTTGGAACCTGTCTTTAAACCGGAAATTATTAACTTAGCAGAGTCACGCTTTCGGTTTATAAGCCCTTGTATGTCAAGTAACTTCAATTCGATTTGTGCAGTTGTAGAAATGAAAACCTGCCGATTTGATACGTTGAAGCTGTGTAGATATACTAAGATTACATTGTAAAGGCTTATGCTGCTTCATGTTGTATTAAATCAGAAGGTTTTGCGAATTAAATTACAATGTCTACGATTTTACTTTATTGCATCAATTGTAACCTAAATCCTACTTTTTATGAGAATGTTCACAAACTCTGCTTAATTGTAAGGTTTTTCAGGTGCAACTATATGCAGCGAACCTTTGCATGTAAAACCATGGTACTTGAAAAACATGGTCTTGGAACCTGTCTTTAAACCGGAAATTATTAACTTAGCAGAGTCACGCTTTCGGTTTATAAGCCCTTGTATGTCAAGCAACTTAAATTCGATTTGTGCAGTTGTAGAAATGAAAACCTGCCGATTTGATACGTTGAAGCTGTGTAGATATACTAAGATTACATTGTAAAGGCCTATGCTGCTATATGTTGTATCAAATCGGAAGATTTTGCGAATTAAATTACAATGTCTACGATTTCACTTTATTGCATCAGTTGTAACCTAAATCCTACTTTTTATGAGAATGTTCACAAAATCTGCCTAATTGTAAGGTTTTTCAGGTGCAACTATATGCAGCGAAACTTTGCATGTAAAACCATGGTACTTAAAAAACATGGTTTTGGAACCTGTCTTTAAACCGGAAATTATTAACTTAGCAGAGTCACGCTTTCGGTTTATAAGCCCTTGTATGTCAAGTAACTTAAATTCGATTTGTGCAGTTGTAGAAATGAAAACCTGCCGATTTGATACGTTGAAGCTGTGTAGATATACTAAGATTTCATTGTAAAGGCCTATGCTGCTATATGTTGTATCAAATCGGAAGATTTTGCGAATTAAATTACAATGTCTACGATTCCACTTTATTGCATCAGTTGTAACCTAAATCCTACCGTTTATGAGAATGTTCACAAAATCTGCCTAATTGTAAGGTTTTTCAGGTGCAACTATATGCAGCGAAACTTTGCATGTAAAACCATGGTACTTGAAAAACATGGTTTTGGAACCTGTCTTTAAACCGGAAATTATTAACTTAGCAGAGTCACGCTTTCGGTTTATAAGCTCTTGTATGTCAAGTAACTTCAATTCGATTTGTGCAGTTGTAGAAATGAAAACCTGCCGATTTGATACGTTGAAGCTGTGTAGATATACTAAGATTACATTGTAAAGGCTTATGCTGCTTCATGTTGTATTAAATCGGAAGGTTTTGCGAATTAAATTACAATGTCTACGATTTTACTTTATTGCATCAATTGTAACCTAAATCCTACTTTTTATGAGAATGTTCACAAACTCTGCTTAATTGTAAGGTTTTTCAGGTGCAACTATATGCAGCGAACCTTTGCATGTAAAACCATGGTACTTGAAAAACATGGTCTTGGAACCTGTCTTTAAACCGGAAATTATTAACTTAGCAGAGTCACGCTTTCGGTTTATAAGCCCTTGTATGTCAAGTAACTTAAATTCGATTTGTGCAGTTGTAGAAATGAAAACCTGCCGATTTGATACGTTGAAGCTGGGTAGATATACTAAAATTACATTGTAAAGGCCTATGCTGCTATATGTTGTATCAAATCGGAAGATTTTGCGAATTAAATTACAATGTCTACGATTCCACTTGATTGCATCAGTTGTAACCCAAATCCGACTTTTTATGAGAATGTTCACAGAATCTGCCTAATTGTAACGGTTTTCAGGTGCAACTATATGCAGCGAAACTTTGCATGTAAAACCATGGTACTTGAAAAACATGGTTTTGGAACCTGTCTTTAAACCGGAAATTATTAACTTAGCAGAGTCACGCTTTCGGTTTATAAGCCCTTGTATGTCAAGTAACTTCAATTCGATTTGTGCAGTTGTAGAAATGAAAACCTGCCGATTTGATACGTTGAAGCTGTGTAGATATACTAAGATTACATTGTAAAGGCTTATGCTGCTTCATGTTGTATTAAATCGGAAGGTTTTGCGAATTAAATTACAATGTCTACGATTTTACTTTATTGCATCAATTGTAACCTAAATCCTACTTTTTATGAGAATGTTCACAAACTCTGCTTAATTGTAAGGTTTTTCAGGTGCAACTATATGCAGCGAACCTTTGCATGTAAAACCATGGTACTTGAAAAACATGGTCTTGGAACCTGTCTTTAAACCGGAAATTATTAACTTAGCAGAGTCACGCTTTCGGTTTATAAGCCCTTGTATGTCAAGTAACTTAAATTCGATTTGTGCAGTTGTAGAAATGAAAACCTGCCGATTTGATACGTTGAAGCTGGGTAGATATACTAAAATTACATTGTAAAGGCCTATGCTGCTATATGTTGTATTAAATCGGAAGATTTTGCGAATTAAATTACAATGTCTACGATTCCACTTTATTGCATCAGTTGTAACCTAAATCCTACCGTTTATGAGAATGTTCACAAAATCTGCCTAATTGTAAGGTTTTTCAGGTGCAACTATATGCAGCGAAACTTTGCATGTAAAACCATGGTACTTGAAAAACATGGTTTTGGAACCTGTCTTTAAACCGGAAATTATTAACTTAGCAGAGTCACGCTTTCGGTTTATAAGCCCTTGTATGTCAAGTAACTTCAATTCGATTTGTGCAGTTGTAGAAATGAAAACCTGCCGATTTGATACGTTGAAGCTGTGTAGATATACTAAGATTACATTGTAAAGGCTTATGCTGCTTCATGTTGTATTAAATCGGAAGGTTTTGCGAATTAAATTACAATGTCTACGATTTTACTTTATTGCATCAATTGTAACCTAAATCCTACTTTTTATGAGAATGTTCACAAACTCTGCTTAATTGTAAGGTTTTTCAGGTGCAACTATATGCAGCGAACCTTTGCATGTAAAACCATGGTACTTGAAAAACATGGTCTTGGAACCTGTCTTTAAACCGGAAATTATTAACTTAGCAGAGTCACGCTTTCGGTTTATAAGCCCTTGTATGTCAAGTAACTTAAATTCGATTTGTGCAGTTGTAGAAATGAAAACCTGCCGATTTGATACGTTGAAGCTGTGTAGATATACTAAGATTACATTGTAAAGGCCTATGCTGCTATATGTTGTATCAAATCGGAAGATTTTGCGAATTAAATTACAATGTCTACGATTTCACTTTATTGCATCAGTTGTAACCTAAATCCTACTTTTTATGAGAATGTTCACAAAATCTGCCTAATTGTAAGGTTTTTCAGGTGCAACTATATGCAGCGAAACTTTGCATGTAAAACCATGGTACTTAAAAAACATGGTTTTGGAACCTGTCTTTAAACCGGAAATTATTAACTTAGCAGAGTCACGCTTTCGGTTTATAAGCCCTTGTATGTCAAGTAACTTAAATTCGATTTGTGCAGTTGTAGAAATGAAAACCTGCCGATTTGATACGTTGAAGCTGTGTAGATATACTAAGATTTCATTGTAAAGGCCTATGCTGCTATATGTTGTATCAAATCGGAAGATTTTGCGAATTAAATTACAATGTCTACGATTCCACTTTATTGCATCAGTTGTAACCTAAATCCTACCGTTTATGAGAATGTTCACAAAATCTGCCTAATTGTAAGGTTTTTCAGGTGCAACTATATGCAGCGAAACTTTGCATGTAAAACCATGGTACTTGAAAAACATGGTTTTGGAACCTGTCTTTAAACCGGAAATTATTAACTTAGCAGAGTCACGCTTTCGGTTTATAAGCTCTTGTATGTCAAGTAACTTCAATTCGATTTGTGCAGTTGTAGAAATGAAAACCTGCCGATTTGATACGTTGAAGCTGTGTAGATATACTAAGATTACATTGTAAAGGCTTATGCTGCTTCATGTTGTATTAAATCGGAAGGTTTTGCGAATTAAATTACAATGTCTACGATTTTACTTTATTGCATCAATTGTAACCTAAATCCTACTTTTTATGAGAATGTTCACAAACTCTGCTTAATTGTAAGGTTTTTCAGGTGCAACTATATGCAGCGAACCTTTGCATGTAAAACCATGGTACTTGAAAAACATGGTCTTGGAACCTGTCTTTAAACCGGAAATTATTAACTTAGCAGAGTCACGCTTTCGGTTTATAAGCCCTTGTATGTCAAGTAACTTAAATTCGATTTGTGCAGTTGTAGAAATGAAAACCTGCCGATTTGATACGTTGAAGCTGGGTAGATATACTAAAATTACATTGTAAAGGCCTATGCTGCTATATGTTGTATCAAATCGGAAGATTTTGCGAATTAAATTACAATGTCTACGATTCCACTTGATTGCATCAGTTGTAACCCAAATCCGACTTTTTATGAGAATGTTCACAGAATCTGCCTAATTGTAACGGTTTTCAGGTGCAACTATATGCAGCGAAACTTTGCATGTAAAACCATGGTACTTGAAAAACATGGTTTTGGAACCTGTCTTTAAACCGGAAATTATTAACTTAGCAGAGTCACGCTTTCGGTTTATAAGCCCTTGTATGTCAAGTAACTTCAATTCGATTTGTGCAGTTGTAGAAATGAAAACCTGCCGATTTGATACGTTGAAGCTGTGTAGATATACTAAGATTACATTGTTAAGGCTTATGCTGCTTCATGTTGTATTAAATCGGAAGGTTTTGCGAATTAAATTACAATGTCTACGATTTTACTTTATTGCATCAATTGTAACCTAAATCCTACTTTTTATGAGAATGTTCACAAACTCTGCTTAATTGTAAGGTTTTTCAGGTGCAACTATATGCAGCGAACCTTTGCATGTAAAACCATGGTACTTGAAAAACATGGTCTTGGAACCTGTCTTTAAACCGGAAATTATTAACTTAGCAGAGTCACGCTTTCGGTTTATAAGCCCTTGTATGTCAAGTAACTTAAATTCGATTTGTGCAGTTGTAGAAATGAAAACCTGCCGATTTGATACGTTGAAGCTGGGTAGATATACTAAAATTACATTGTAAAGGCCTATGCTGCTATATGTTGTATTAAATCGGAAGATTTTGCGAATTAAATTACAATGTCTACGATTCCACTTTATTGCATCAGTTGTAACCTAAATCCTACCGTTTATGAGAATGTTCACAAAATCTGCCTAATTGTAAGGTTTTTCAGGTGCAACTATATGCAGCGAAACTTTGCATGTAAAACCATGGTACTTGAAAAACATGGTTTTGGAACCTGTCTTTAAACCGGAAATTATTAACTTAGCAGAGTCACGCTTTCGGTTTATAAGCCCTTGTATGTCAAGTAACTTCAATTCGATTTGTGCAGTTGTAGAAATGAAAACCTGCCGATTTGATACGTTGAAGCTGTGTAGATATACTAAGATTACATTGTAAAGGCTTATGCTGCTTCATGTTGTATTAAATCGGAAGGTTTTGCGAATTAAATTACAATGTCTACGATTTTACTTTATTGCATCAATTGTAACCTAAATCCTACTTTTTATGAGAATGTTCACAAACTCTGCTTAATTGTAAGGTTTTTCAGGTGCAACTATATGCAGCGAACCTTTGCATGTAAAACCATGGTACTTGAAAAACATGGTCTTGGAACCTGTCTTTAAACCGAAAATTATTAACTCATCAGAGTCACGCTTTCGGTTTATAAGCCCTTGTATGTCAAGTAACTTAAATTCGATTTGTGCAGTTGTAGAAATGAAAACCTGCCGATTTGATACGTTGAAGCTGGGTAGATATACTAAAATTACATTGTAAAGGCCTATGCTGCTATATGTTGTATCAAATCGGAAGATTTTGCGAATTAAATTACAATGTCTACGATTCCACTTGATTGCATCAGTTGTAACCCAAATCCGACTTTTTATGAGAATGTTCACAGAATCTGCCTAATTGTAACGGTTTTTAGGTGCAACTATATGCAGCGAAACTTTGCATGTAAAACCATGGTACTTGAAAAACATGGTTTTGGAACCTGTCTTTAAACCGAAAATTATTAACTTAGCAGAGTCACGCTTTCGGTTTATAAGCCCTTGTATGTCAAGTAACTTCAATTCGATTTGTGCAGTTGTAGAAATGAAAACCTGCCGATTTGATACGTTGAAGCTGTGTAGATATACTAAGATTACATTGTAAAGGCTTATGCTGCTTCATGTTGTATTAAATCGGAAGGTTTTGCGAATTAAATTACAATGTCTACGATTTTACTTTATTGCATCAATTGTAACCTAAATCCTACTTTTTATGAGAATGTTCACAAACTCTGCTTAATTGTAAGGTTTTTCAGGTGCAACTATATGCAGCGAACCTTTGCATGTAAAACCATGGTACTTGAAAAACATGGTCTTGGAACCTGTCTTTAAACCGGAAATTATTAACTTAGCAGAGTCACGCTTTCGGTTTATAAGCCCTTGTATGTCAAGTAACTTAAATTCGATTTGTGCAGTTGTAGAAATGAAAACCTGCCGATTTGATACGTTGAAGCTGTGTAGATATACTAAGATTACATTGTAAAGGCCTATGCTGCTATATGTTGTATCAAATCGGAAGATTTTGCGAATTAAATTACAATGTCTACGATTCCACTTTATTGCATCAGTTGTAACCTAAATCCTACCGTTTATGAGAATGTTCACAAAATCTGCCTAATTGTAAGGTTTTTCAGGTGCAACTATATGCAGCGAAACTTTGCATGTAAAACCATGGTACTTGAAAAACATGGTTTTGGAACCTGTCTTTAAACCGGAAATTATTAACTTAGCGGAGTCACGCTTTCGGTTTATAAGCCCTTGTATGTCAAGTAACTTCAATTCGATTTGTGCAGTTGTAGAAATGAAAACCTGCCGATTTGATACGTTGAAGCTGTGTAGATATACTAAGATTACATTGTAAAGGCTTATGCTGCTTCATGTTGTATTAAATCGGAAGGTTTTGCGAATTAAATTACAATGTCTACGATTTTACTTTATTGCATTAATTGTAACCTAAATCCTACTTTTTATGAGAATGTTCACAAACTCTGCTTAATTGTAAGGTTTTTCAGGTGCAACTATATGCAGCGAACCTTTGCATGTAAAACCATGGTACTTGAAAAACATGGTCTTGGAACCTGTCTTTAAACCGGAAATTATTAACTTAGCAGAGTCACGCTTTCGGTTTATAAGCCCTTGTATGTCAAGTAACTTAAATTCGATTTGTGCAGTTGTAGAAATGAAAACCTGCCGATTTGATACGTTGAAGCTGTGTAGATATACTAAGATTTCATTGTAAAGGCCTATGCTGCTATATGTTGTATCAAATCGGAAGATTTTGCGAATTAAATTACAATGTCTACGATTCCACTTTATTGCATCAGTTGTAACCTAAATCCTACCGTTTATGAGAATGTTCACAAAATCTGCCTAATTGTAAGGTTTTTCAGGTGCAACTATATGCAGCGAAACTTTGCATGTAAAACCATGGTACTTGAAAAACATGGTTTTGGAACCTGTCTTTAAACCGGAAATTATTAACTTAGCGGAGTCACGCTTTCGGTTTATAAGCCCTTGTATGTCAAGTAACTTCAATTCGATTTGTGCAGTTGTAGAAATGAAAACCTGCCGATTTGATACGTTGAAGCTGTGTAGATATACTAAGATTACATTGTAAAGGCTTATGCTGCTTCATGTTGTATTAAATCGGAAGGTTTTGCGAATTAAATTACAATGTCTACGATTTTACTTTATTGCATTAATTGTAACCTAAATCCTACTTTTTATGAGAATGTTCACAAACTCTGCTTAATTGTAAGGTTTTTCAGGTGCAACTATATGCAGCGAACCTTTGCATGTAAAACCATGGTACTTGAAAAACATGGTCTTGGAACCTGTCTTTAAACCGGAAATTATTAACTTAGCAGAGTCACGCTTTCGGTTTATAAGCCCTTGTATGTCAAGTAACTTAAATTCGATTTGTGCAGTTGTAGAAATGAAAACCTGCCGATTTGATACGTTGAAGCTGGGTAGATATACTAAAATTACATTGTAAAGGCCTATGCTGCTATATGTTGTATCAAATCGGAAGATTTTGCGAATTAAATTACAATGTCTACGATTCCACTTGATTGCATCAGTTGTAACCCAAATCCGACTTTTTATGAGAATGTTCACAGAATCTGCCTAATTGTAACGGTTTTCAGGTGCAACTATATGCAGCGAAACTTTGCATGTAAAACTATGGTACTTAAAAAACATGGTTTTGGAACCTGTCTTTAAACTGGAAATTATTAACTTAGCAGAGTCACGCTTTCGGTTTATAAGCCCTAGTATGTCAAGTAACTTAGATTCGATTTGTGCAGTTGTAGAAATAAAAACCTGCCGATTTGATACGTTGAAGCTGTGTAGATATACCAAGATTACATTGTAAAGGCTTATGCTGCTTCATGTTGTATCAAATCGGAAGGTTTTGCGAATTAAATTACAATGTCTACGATTTTACTTTATTGCAACAATTGTAACCTAAATCCCTCTTTTTATGAGAATGTTCACAAAATCTGCTTAATTGTAAGGGTTTTCAGGTGCAAATATATGCAGCGAAACTATGCATGTAAAACTATGGTACTTAAAAAACATGGTTTTGGAACCTGTCTTTAAACTGGAAATTATTAACTTAGCAGGGTCACGCTTTCGGTTTATGAGCCCTAGTATGTCAAGTATTTTAGATTCGATTTGTGCAGTTGTAGAAATAAAAACCTGCCGATTTGATACGTTAAAGCTGTGTAGATATACCAAGATTACATTGTGAAGGCTTATGCTGCTTCATGTTGTATCAAATCGGAAGGTTTTGCGAATTAAATTACAATGTCTACGATTCCACTTGATTCCATCAGTTGTAACCCAAATCCGACTTTTTATGAGAATGTTCACAGAATCTGCCTAATTGTTAGGTTTTTCAGGTGCAACTATATGCAGCGAAACTTTGTATGTAAAACCATGGTACTTGAAAAACATGGTTTTGAAACCTGTCTTTAAACTGGAAGTTATTAACTTAGCAGAGTCAGGCTTTTGGTTTATAAGCCCTTGTATGTCAAGTAACTTAGATTCGATTCGTGCAGTTGTAGAAATGAAAACCTGCCGATTTGATACGTTAAAGCTGTGTAGATATACTAAGATTACATTGTACAGGCTTATGCTGCTTTATGTTGTATCAATTCGGAAGGTTTTGCGAATTAAATTACAATGTCTACGATTTCACTAAATTGCATCAATTGTAACCTTAATCCTACTTTTTATGAGAATTTTCACAAAATCTGCCTAATTGTAAGGTTTTTCAGGTGCAACTATATGCAGCGAACCTTTGCATGTAAAACCATGGTACTTGAAAAACATGGTCTGGGAACCTGTATTTAAACCGAAAATTATTAACTTAGCAGAGTCACGCTTTCGGTTTATAAGCCCTTGTATGTCAAGTAACTTAAATTCGATTTGTGCAGTAGTAGAAATGAAAACCTGCCGATTTGATACGTTGAAGCTGTGTAGATATACTAAGATTACATTGTAAAGGCTTATGCTGCTTCATGTTGTATCAAATCGAAAGGTTTTGCGAATTAAATTACAATGTCTACGATTTTACTTTATTGCATCAATTGTAACCTAAATCCTACTTTTTATGAGAATGTTCACAAAATCTGCTTAACTGTAAGGGTTTTCAGGTGCAACTATATGCAGCAAAACTTTGCATGTAAAACTATGGTACTTAAAAAACATGGTTTTGGAACCTGTCTTTAAACTGGAAATTATTAACTTAGCAGAGTCACGCTTTCGGTTTATAAGCCCTAGTATGTCAAGTAACTTAGATTTGATTTGTGCAGTTGTAGGAATAAAAACCTGCTGATTTGATACGTTGAAGCTGTGTAAATATACCAAGATTACATTGTACAGGCTTATGCTGCTTCATGTTGTATCAAATCGGAAGGTTTTGCGAATTAAATTACAATGTCTACGATTTCACTTTATTGCATCAATTGTAACCTAAATCCTTCTTTTTATGAGAATGTTCACAAAATCTGCCTAATTGTAAGGTTTTTCAGGTGCAACTATATGCAGCGAACCTTTGCATGTAAAACCATGGTACTTGAAAAACATGGTCTTGGAACCTGTCTTTAAACCGGAAATTATTAACTTAGCAGAGTCACGCTTTCGGTTTATAAGCCCTTGTATGTCAAGTAACTTAAATTCGATTTGTGCAGTTGTAGAAATGAAAACCTGCCGATTTGATACGTTGAAGCTGGGTAGATATACTAAAATTACATTGTAAAGGCCTATGCTGCTATATGTTGTATCAAATCGGAAGATTTTGCGAATTAAATTACAATGTCTACGATTCCACTTGATTGCATCAGTTGTAACCCAAATCCGACTTTTTATGAGAATGTTCACAGAATCTGCCTAATTGTAACGGTTTTCAGGTGCAACTATATGCAGCGAAACTTTGCATGTAAAACTATGGTACTTAAAAAACATGGTTTTGGAACCTGTCTTTAAACTGAAAATTATTAACTTAGCAGAGTCACGCTTTCGGTTTATAAGCCCTAGTATGTCAAGTAACTTAGATTCGATTTGTGCAGTTGTAGAAATAAAAATCTGCCGATTTGATACGTTGAAGCTGTGTAGATATACTAAGATTACATTGTAAAGGCTTATGCTGCTTCATGTTGTATCAAATCGGAAGGTTTTGCGAATTAAATTACAATGTCTACGATTCCACTTGATTGCATCAGTTGTAACCCAAATCCGACTTTTTATGAGAATGTTCACAGAATCTGCCTAATTGTAAGGTTTTTCAGGTGCAACTATATGCAGCGAAACTTTGTATGTAAAACCATGGTACTTGAAAAACATGGTTTTGAAACCTGTCTTTAAACTGGAAGTTATTAACTTAGCAGAGTCAGGCTTTTGGTTTATAAGCCCTTGTATGTCAAGTAACTTAGATTCGATTTGTGCAGTTGTAGAAATGAAAACCTGCTGATTTGATACGTTGAAGCTGTGTAGATATACTAAGATTACATTGTAAAGGCTTATGCTGCTTGATGTTGTATTAAATCGGAAGGTTTTGCGAATTAAATTACAATGTCTACTATTTCACTTTATTGCATCAATTGTAACCTAAATCCTACTTTTTATGAGAATTTTCACAAAATCTGCCTAATTGTAAAGTTTTTCAGGTGCAACTATATGCAGCGAACCTTTGCATGTAAAACCATGGTACTTGAAAAACATGGTCTGGGAACCTGTCTTTAAACCGGAAATTATTAATTTAGCAGAGTCACGCTTTTGGTTTATAAGCCCTAGTATGTCAAGTAACTTAAATTCGATTTGTGCAGTTGTAGAAATGAAAACCTGCCGATTTGATACGTTGAAGCTGTGTAGATATACTAAGATTACATTGTAAAGGCCTATGCTGCTATATGTTGTATCAAATCGGAAGATTTTGCGAATTAAATCACAATGTCTACGATTCCACTTTATTGCATCAGTTGTAACCTAAATCCTACTTTTTATGAGAATGTTCACAAAATCTGCCTAATTGTAAGGTTTTTCAGGTGCAACTATATGCAGCTAAACTTTGCATGTAAAACCATGGTACTTGAAAAACATGGTTTTGGAACCTGTCTTTAAACCGGAAATTATTAACTTAGCAGAGTCACGCTTTCGGTTTATAAGCCCTTGTATGTCAAGTAACTTAAATTCGATTTGTGCAGTTGTAGAAATGAAAACCTGCCGATTTGATACGTTGAAGCTGTGTAGATATACTAAGATTACATTGTAAAGGCTTATGCTGCTTCATGTTGTATCAAATCGGAAGGTTTTGCGAATTAAATTACAATGTCTACGATTTTACTTTATTGCATCAATTGTAACCTAAATCCTACTTTTTATGAGGATGTTCACAGAATCTGCTTACTTGTAAGGGTTTTCAGGTGCAACTATATGCAGCGAAACTTTGCATGTAAAACTATGGTACTTGAAAAACATGGTCTGGGAACCTGTCTTTAAACCGGAAATTATTAACTTAGCAGAGTCACGCTTTCGGTTTATAAGCCCATGTATGTCAAGTAACTTAAATTCGATTTGTGCAGTTGTAGAAATGAAAACCTGCCGATTTGATACGTTGAAGCTGGGTAGATATACTAAAATTACATTGTAAAGGCCTATGCTGCTATATGTTGTATCAAATCGGAAGATTTTGCGAATTAAATTACAATGTCTACGATTCCACTTGATTGCATCAGTTGTAACCCAAATCCGACTTTTTATGAGAATGTTCACAGAATCTGCCTAATTGTAACGGTTTTCAGGTGCAACTATATGCAGCGAAACTTTGCATGTAAAACTATGGTACTTAAAAAACATGGTTTTGGAACCTGTCTTTAAACTGGAAATTATTAACTTAGCAGAGTCACGCTTTCGGTTCATAAGCCCTAGTATGTCAAGTAACTTAGATTCGATTTGTGCAGTTGTAGAAATAAAAATCTGCCGATTTGATACGTTGAAGCTGTGTACATATACCAAGATTACATTGTAAAGGCTTATGCTGCTTCATGTTGTATCAAATCGGAAGGTTTTGCGAATTAAATTACAATGTCTACGATTCCACTTGATTGCATCAGTTGTAACCCAAATTCGACTTTTTATAAGAATGTTCACAGAATCTGCCTAATTGTAAGGTTTTTCAGGTGCAACTATATGCAGCGAAACTTTGCATGTAAAACTATGGTACTTAAAAAACATGGTTTTGGAACCTGTCTTTAAACTAGAAATTATTAACTTAGCAGAGTCACGCTTTCGGTTTATAAGCCCTAGTATGTCAAGTAACTTAGATTCGATTTGTGCAGTTTTAGAAATAAAAACCTGCTGATTTGATACGTTAAAGCTGTGTAGATATACCAAGATTACATTGTACAGGCTTATGCTGCTTCATGTTGTATCAAATCGGAAGGTTTTGCGAATTAAATTACAATGTCTACGATTTCACTTTATTGCATCAATTGTAACCTAAATCCTACTTTTTATGAGGATGTTCACAGAATCTGCTTACTTGTAAGGGTTTTCAGGTGCAACTATATGCAGCGAAACTTTGCATGTAAAACTATGGTACTTGAAAAACATGGTCTGGGAACCTGTCTTTAAACCGGAAATTATTAACTTAGCAGAGTCACGCTTTCGGTTTATAAGCCCATGTATGTCAAGTAACTTAAATTCGATTTGTGCAGTTGTAGAAATGAAAACCTGCCGATTTGATACGTTGAAGCTGGGTAGATATACTAAAATTACATTGTAAAGGCCTATGCTGCTATATGTTGTATCAAATCGGAAGATTTTGCGAATTAAATTACAATGTCTACGATTCCACTTGATTGCATCAGTTGTAACCCAAATCCGACTTTTTATGAGAATGTTCACAGAATCTGCCTAATTGTAACGGTTTTCAGGTGCAACTATATGCAGCGAAACTTTGCATGTAAAACTATGGTACTTAAAAAACATGGTTTTGGAACCTGTCTTTAAACTGGAAATTATTAACTTAGCAGAGTCACGCTTTCGGTTCATAAGCCCTAGTATGTCAAGTAACTTAGATTCGATTTGTGCAGTTGTAGAAATAAAAATCTGCCGATTTGATACGTTGAAGCTGTGTACATATACCAAGATTACATTGTAAAGGCTTATGCTGCTTCATGTTGTATCAAATCGGAAGGTTTTGCGAATTAAATTACAATGTCTACGATTCCACTTGATTGCATCAGTTGTAACCCAAATTCGACTTTTTATAAGAATGTTCACAGAATCTGCCTAATTGTAAGGTTTTTCAGGTGCAACTATATGCAGCGAAACTTTGCATGTAAAACTATGGTACTTAAAAAACATGGTTTTGGAACCTGTCTTTAAACTAGAAATTATTAACTTAGCAGAGTCACGCTTTCGGTTTATAAGCCCTAGTATGTCAAGTAACTTAGATTCGATTTGTGCAGTTTTAGAAATAAAAACCTGCTGATTTGATACGTTAAAGCTGTGTAGATATACCAAGATTACATTGTACAGGCTTATGCTGCTTCATGTTGTATCAAATCGGAAGGTTTTGCGAATTAAATTACAATGTCTACGATTTCACTTTATTGCATCAATTGTAACCTAAATCCTACTTTTTATGAGAATGTTCACAAAATCTGCCTAATTGTAAGGTTTTTCAGGTGCAACTATATGCAGCGAACCTTTGCATGTAAAACCATGGTACTTGAAAAACATGGTCTTGGAACCTGTCTTTAAACCGGAAATTATTAACTTAGCAGAGTCACGCTTTCGGTTTATAAGCCCTTGTATGTCAAGTAACTTAAATTCGATTTGTGCAGTTGTAGAAATGAAAACCTGCCGATTTGATACGTTGAAGCTGGGTAGATATACTAAAATTACATTGTAAAGGCCTATGCTGCTATATGTTGTATCAAATCGGAAGATTTTGCGAATTAAATTACAATGTCTACGATTCCACTTGATTGCATCAGTTGTAACCCAAATCCGACTTTTTATGAGAATGTTCACAGAATCTGCCTAATTGTAACGGTTTTCAGGTGCAACTATATGCAGCGAAACTTTGCATGTAAAACTATGGTACTTAAAAAACATGGTTTTGGAACCTGTCTTTGAACTGGAAATTATTAACTTAGCAGAGTCACGCTTTCGGTTTATAAGCCCTAGTATGTCAAGTAACTTAGATTCGATTTGTGCAGTTGTAGAAATAAAAATCTGCCGATTTGATACGTTGAAGCTGTGTAGATATACCAAGATTACATTGTAAAGGCTTATGCTGCTTCATGTTGTATCAAATCGGAAGGTTTTGCGAATTAAATTACAATGTCTACGATTCCACTTGATTGCATCAGTTGTAACCCAAATCCGACTCTTTATGAGA
The DNA here is from genome assembly GCA_949802685.1 of Dicyrtomina minuta. NCBI lineage: Eukaryota > Metazoa > Arthropoda > Collembola > Symphypleona > Dicyrtomidae > Dicyrtomina > Dicyrtomina minuta. The sequence goes on from CATKUY010000358.1 coordinate 47,711, forward strand.
ATGTTCACAGAATCTGCCTAATTGTAAGGTTTTTCAGGTGCAACTATGTGCAGCGATACTTTGTATGTAAAACCATGGTACTTGAAAAACATGGTTTTGAAACCTGTCTTTAAACTGGAAGTTATTAACTTAGCAGAGTCAGGCTTTTGGTTTATAAGCCCTTGTATGTCAAGTAACTTAGATTCGATTTGTGCAGTTGTAGAAATGAAAACCTGCCAATTTGATACGTTGAAGCTGTGTAGATATACCAAGATTACATTGTACAGGCTTATGCTGCTTCATGTTGTATCAAATCGGAAGGTTTTGCGAATTAAATTACAATGTCTACGATTTCACTTTATTGCATCAATTGTAACCTAAATCCTACTTTTTATGAGAATTTTCACAAAATCTGCCTAATTGTAAAGTTTTTCAGGTGCAACTATATGCAGCGAACCTTTGCATGTAAAACCATGGTACTTGAAAAACATGGTCTGGGAACCTGTCTTTAAACCGGAAATTATTAATTCAGCAGAGTCACGCTTTCGGTTTATAAGCCCTAGTATGTCAAGTAACTTAAATTCGATTTGTGCAGTTGTAGAAATGAAAACCTGCCGATTTGATACGTTGAAGCTGTGTAGATATACTAAGATTACATTGTAAAGGCCTATGCTGCTATATGTTGTATCAAATCGGAAGATTTTGCGAATTAAATTACAATGTCTACGATTCCACTTTATTGCATTAGTTGTAACCTAAATCCTACTTTTTATGAGAATGTTCACAAAATCTGCCTAATTGTAAGGTTTTTCAGGTGCAACTATATGCAGCGAAACTTTGCATGTAAAACTATGGTACTTAAAAAACATGGTTTTGAAACCTGTCTTTAAACTGGAAATTATTAACTTAGCAGAGTCACGCTTTCGGTTTATAAGCCCTAGTATGTCAAGTAACTTCGATTCGATTTGTGCAGTTGTAGAAATAAAAACCTGCTGATTTGATACGTTGAAGCTGTGTAGATATACCAAGATTACATTGTACAGGCTTATGCTGCTTCATGTTGTATCAAATCGGAAGGTTTTGCGAATTAAATTACAATGTCTACGATTTCACTTTATTGCATCAATTGTAACCTAAATCCTACTTTTTATGAGAATGTTCACAAAATCTGCTTAATTGTAAGGGTTTTCAGGTGCAACTATATGCAGCGAAACTTTGCATGTTAAACTATGGTACTTGAAAAACATGGTCTGGGAACCTGTCTTTAAACCGGAAATTATTAACTTAGCAGAGTCACGCTTTCGGTTTATAAGCCCTTGTATGTCAAGTAACTTAAATTCGATTTGTGCAGTTGTAGAAATGAAAACCTGCCGATTTGATACGTTGAAGCTGGGTAGATATACTAAAATTACATTGTAAAGGCCTATGCTGCTATATGTTGTATCAAATCGGAAGATTTTGCGAATTGAATTACAATGTCTACGATTCCACTTGATTGCATCAGTTGTAACCCAAATCCGACTTTTTATGAGAATGTTCACAGAATCTGCCTAATTGTAACGGTTTTCAGGTGCAACTATATGCAGCGAAACTTTGCATGTAAAACTATGGTACTTAAAAAACATGGTTTTGGAACCTGTCTTTAAACTGAAAATTATTAACTTAGCAGAGTCACGCTTTCGGTTTATAAGCCCTAGTATGTCAAGTAACTTAGATTCGATTTGTGCAGTTGTAGAAATAAAAATCTGCCGATTTGATACGTTAAAGCTGTGTAGATATACCAAGATTACATTGTAAAGGCTTATGCTGCTTCATGTTGTATCAAATCGGAAGGTTTTGCGAATTAAATTACAATGTCTACGATTCCACTTGATTGCATCAGTTGTAACCCAAATCCGACTTTTTATGAGAATGTTCACAGAATCTGCCTAATTGTAAGGTTTTTCAGGTGCAACTATATGCAGCGAAACTTTGCATGTAAAACTATGGTACTTAAAAACGTGGTTTTGGAACCTGTCTTTAAACTGGAAATTATTACCTTAGCAGAGTCACGCTTTCGGTTTATAAGCCCTAGTATGTCAAGTAACTTCGATTCGATTTGTGCAGTTGTAGAAATAAAAACCTGCTGATTTAATACGTTGAAGCTGTGTAGATATACCAAGATTACATTGTACAGGCTTATGCTGCTTCATGTTGTATCAAATCGAAAGGTTTTGCGAATTAAATTACAATGTCTACGATTTCACTTTATTGCATCAATTGTAACCTAAATCCTACTTTTTATGAGAATGTTCACAAAATCTGCTAAATTGTAAGGGTTTTCAGGTGCAACTATATGCAGCGAAATTTTGCATGTAAAACTATGGTACTTGAAAAACATGGTCTGGGAACCTGTCTTTAAACCGGAAATTATTAATTCAGCAGAGTCACGCTTTCGGTTTATAAGCCCTAGTATGTCAAGTAACTTAAATTCGATTTGTGCAGTTGTAGAAATGAAAACCTGCCGATTTGATACGTTGAAGCTGTGTAGATATACTAAGATTACATTGTAAAGGCCTATGCTGCTATATGTTGTATCAAATCGGAAGATTTTGCGAATTAAATTACAATGTCCACGATTCCACTTTATTGCATTAGTTGTAACCTAAATCCTACTTTTTATGAGAATGTTCACAAAATCTGCCTAATTGTAAGGTTTTTCAGGTGCAACTATATGCAGCGAAACTTTGCATGTAAAACTATGGTACTTAAAAAACATGGTTTTGAAACCTGTCTTTAAACTGGAAATTATTAACTTAGCAGAGTCACGCTTTCGGTTTATAAGCCCTAGTATGTCAAGTAACTTCGATTCGATTTGTGCAGTTGTAGAAATAAAAACCTGCTGATTTGATACGTTGAAGCTGTGTAGATATACCAAGATTACATTGTAAAGGCTTATGCTGCTTCATGTTGTATCAAATCGGAAGGTTTTGCGAATTAAATTACAATGTCTACGATTCCACTTGATTGCATCAGTTGTAACCCAAATCCGACTTTTTATGAGAATGTTCACAGAATCTGCCTAATTGTAAGGTTTTTCAGGTGCAACTATATGCAGCGAAACTTTGCATGTAAAACTATGGTACTTAAAAACGTGGTTTTGGAACCTGTCTTTAAACTGGAAATTATTACCTTAGCAGAGTCACGCTTTCGGTTTATAAGCCCTAGTATGTCAAGTAACTTCGATTCGATTTGTGCAGTTGTAGAAATAAAAACCTGCTGATTTAATACGTTGAAGCTGTGTAGATATACCAAGATTACATTGTACAGGCTTATGCTGCTTCATGTTGTATCAAATCGAAAGGTTTTGCGAATTAAATTACAATGTCTACGATTTCACTTTATTGCATCAATTGTAACCTAAATCCTACTTTTTATGAGAATGTTCACAAAATCTGCTAAATTGTAAGGGTTTTCAGGTGCAACTATATGCAGCGAAACTTTGCATGTAAAACTATGGTACTTGAAAAACATGGTCTGGGAACCTGTCTTTAAACCGGAAATTATTAATTCAGCAGAGTCACGCTTTCGGTTTATAAGCCCTAGTATGTCAAGTAACTTAAATTCGATTTGTGCAGTTGTAGAAATGAAAACCTGCCGATTTGATACGTTGAAGCTGTGTAGATATACTAAGATTACATTGTAAAGGCCTATGCTGCTATATGTTGTATCAAATCGGAAGATTTTGCGAATTAAATTACAATGTCTACGATTCCACTTTATTGCATTAGTTGTAACCTAAATCCTACTTTTTATGAGAATGTTCACAAAATCTGCCTAATTGTAAGGTTTTTCAGGTGCAACTATATGCAGCGAAACTTTGCATGTAAAACTATGGTACTTAAAAAACATGGTTTTGAAACCTGTCTTTAAACTGGAAATTATTAACTTAGCAGAGTCACGCTTTCGGTTTATAAGCCCTAGTATGTCAAGTAACTTCGATTCGATTTGTGCAGTTGTAGAAATAAAAACCTGCTGATTTGATACGTTGAAGCTGTGTAGATATACCAAGATTACATTGTACAGGCTTATGCTGCTTCATGTTGTATCAAATCAGAAGGTTTTGCGAATTAAATTACAATGTCTACGATTTCACTTTATTGCATCAATTGTAACCTAAATCCTACTTTTTATGAGAATGTTCACAAAATCTGCTTAATTGTAAGGGTTTTCAGGTGCAACTATATGCAGCGAAACTTTGCATGTTAAACTATGGTACTTGAAAAACATGGTCTGGGAACCTGTCTTTAAACCGGAAATTATTAACTTAGCAGAGTCACGCTTTCGGTTTATAAGCCCTTGTATGTCAAGTAACTTAAATTCGATTTGTGCAGTTGTAGAAATGAAAACCTGCCGATTTGATACGTTGAAGCTGGGTAGATATACTAAAATTACATTGTAAAGGCCTATGCTGCTATATGTTGTATCAAATCGGAAGATTTTGCGAATTGAATTACAATGTCTACGATTCCACTTGATTGCATCAGTTGTAACCCAAATCCGACTTTTTATGAGAATGTTCACAGAATCTGCCTAATTGTAACGGTTTTCAGGTGCAACTATATGCAGCGAAACTTTGCATGTAAAACTATGGTACTTAAAAAACATGGTTTTGGAACCTGTCTTTAAACTGAAAATTATTAACTTAGCAGAGTCACGCTTTCGGTTTATAAGCCCTAGTATGTCAAGTAACTTAGATTCGATTTGTGCAGTTGTAGAAATAAAAATCTGCCGATTTGATACGTTAAAGCTGTGTAGATATACCAAGATTACATTGTAAAGGCTTATGCTGCTTCATGTTGTATCAAATCGGAAGGTTTTGCGAATTAAATTACAATGTCTACGATTCCACTTGATTGCATCAGTTGTAACCCAAATCCGACTTTTTATGAGAATGTTCACAGAATCTGCCTAATTGTAAGGTTTTTCAGGTGCAACTATATGCAGCGAAACTTTGCATGTAAAACTATGGTACTTAAAAACGTGGTTTTGGAACCTGTCTTTAAACTGGAAATTATTACCTTAGCAGAGTCACGCTTTCGGTTTATAAGCCCTAGTATGTCAAGTAACTTCGATTCGATTTGTGCAGTTGTAGAAATAAAAACCTGCTGATTTGATACGTTGAAGCTGTGTAGATATACCAAGATTACATTGTACAGGCTTATGCTGCTTCATGTTGTATCAAATCGGAAGGTTTTGCGAATTAAATTACAATGTCTACGATTTCACTTTATTGCATCAATTGTAACCTAAATCCTACTTTTTATGAGAATGTTCACAAAATCTGCTTAATTGTAAGGGTTTTCAGGTGCAACTATATGCAGCGAAACTTTGCATGTTAAACTATGGTACTTGAAAAACATGGTCTGGGAACCTGTCTTTAAACCGGAAATTATTAACTTAGCAGAGTCACGCTTTCGGTTTATAAGCCCTTGTATGTCAAGTAACTTAAATTCGATTTGTGCAGTTGTAGAAATGAAAACCTGCCGATTTGATACGTTAAAGCTGGGTAGATATACTAAAATTACATTGTAAAGGCCTATGCTGCTATATGTTGTATCAAATCGGAAGATTTTGCGAATTGAATTACAATGTCTACGATTCCACTTGATTGCATCAGTTGTAACCCAAATCCGACTTTTTATGAGAATGTTCACAGAATCTGCCTAATTGTAACGGTTTTCAGGTGCAACTATATGCAGCGAAACTTTGCATGTAAAACTATGGTACTTAAAAAACATGGTTTTGGAACCTGTCTTTAAACTGAAAATTATTAACTTAGCAGAGTCACGCTTTCGGTTTATAAGCCCTAGTATGTCAAGTAACTTAGATTCGATTTGTGCAGTTGTAGAAATAAAAATCTGCCGATTTGATACGTTAAAGCTGTGTAGATATACCAAGATTACATTGTAAAGGCTTATGCTGCTTCATGTTGTATCAAATCGGAAGGTTTTGCGAATTAAATTACAATGTCTACGATTCCACTTGATTGCATCAGTTGTAACCCAAATCCGACTTTTTATGAGAATGTTCACAGAATCTGCCTAATTGTAAGGTTTTTCAGGTGCAACTATATGCAGCGAAACTTTGCATGTAAAACTATGGTACTTAAAAACGTGGTTTTGGAACCTGTCTTTAAACTGGAAATTATTACCTTAGCAGAGTCACGCTTTCGGTTTATAAGCCCTAGTATGTCAAGTAACTTCGATTCGATTTGTGCAGTTGTAGAAATAAAAACCTGCTGATTTAATACGTTGAAGCTGTGTAGATATACCAAGATTACATTGTACAGGCTTATGCTGCTTCATGTTGTATCAAATCGAAAGGTTTTGCGAATTAAATTACAATGTCTACGATTTCACTTTATTGCATCAATTGTAACCTAAATCCTACTTTTTATGAGAATGTTCACAAAATCTGCTAAATTGTACGGGTTTTCAGGTGCAACTATATGCAGCGAAACTTTGCATGTAAAACTATGGTACTTGAAAAACATGGTCTGGGAACCTGTCTTTAAACCGGAAATTATTAACTTAGCAGAGTCACGCTTTCGGTTTATAAGCCCTTGTATGTCAAGTAACTTAAATTCGATTTGTGCAGTTGTAGAAATGAAAACCTGCCGATTTGATACGTTGAAGCTGGGTAGATATACTAAAATTACATTGTAAAGGCCTATGCTGCTATATGTTGTATCAAATCAGAAGATTTTGCGAATTAAATTACAATGTCTACGATTCCACTTGATTGCATCAGTTGTAACCCAAATCCGACTTTTTATGAGAATGTTCACAGAATCTGCCTAATTGTAACGGTTTTCAGGTGCAACTATATGCAGCGAAACTTTGCATGTAAAACTATGGTACTTAAAAAACATGGTTTTGGAACCTGTCTTTAAACTGGAAATTATTAACTTAGCAGAGTCACGCTTTCGGTTTATAAGCCCTAGTATGTCAAGTAACTTAGATTCGATTTGTGCAGTTGTAGAAATAAAAATCTGCCGATTTGATACGTTAAAGCTGTGTAGATATACCAAGATTACATTGTAAAGGCTTATGCTGCTTCATGTTGTATCAAATCAGAAGGTTTTGCGAATTAAATTACAATGTCTACGATTCCACTTGATTGCATCAGTTGTAACCCAAATCCGACTTTTTATGAGAATGTTCACAGAATCTGCCTAATTGTAAGGTTTTTCAGGTGCAACTATATGCAGCGAAACTTTGTATGTAAAACCATGGTACTTGAAAAACATGGTTTTGAAACCTGTCTTTAAACTGGAAGTTATTAACTTAGCAGAGTCAGGCTTTTGGTTTATAAGCCCTTGTATGTCAAGTAACTTAAATTCAATTTGTGCAGTTGTAGAAATGAAAACCTGCCGATTTGATACGTTAAAGCTGTGTAGATATACTAAGATTACATTGTACAGGCTTATGTTGCTTCATGTTGTATCAAATCCGAAGGTTTTGCAAATTAAATTACAATGTCTACGATTTCACTTTATTGCATTAATTGTAACCTAAATCCTACTTTTTATGAGAATTTTCACAAAATCTGCCTAATTGTAACGTTTTTCAGGTGCAACTATATGCAGCGAACCTTTGCATGTAAAACCATGGTACTTGAAAAACATGGTCTGGGAACCTGTCTTTAAACCGGAAATTAATAATTTAGCAGAGTCACGCTTTCGGTTTATAAGCCCTAGTATGTCAAGTAACTTAAATTCGATTTGTGCAGTTGTAGAAATGAAAACCTGCCGATTTAATACGTTAAAGCTGTGTAGATATACTAAGATTACATTGTAAAGGCCTATGCTGCTATATGTTGTATCAAATCGGAAGATTTTGCGAATTAAATTACAATGTCTACGATTCCACTTTATTGCATCAGTTTTAACCTAAATCCTACTTTTTATGGGAATGTTTACAAAATCTGCCTAATTGTAAGGTTTTTCAGGTGCAACTATATGCAGCGAAACTTTGCATGTAAAACCATGGTACTTGAAAAACATGGTTTTGGAACCTGTCTTTAAACCTTAAATTATTAACTTAGCAGAGTCACGCTTTCGGTTTATAAGCCCTTGTATGTCAAGTAACTTAAATTCGATTTGTGCAGTTGTAGAAATGAAAACCTGCCGATTTGATACGTTGAAGCTGTGTAGATATACTAAGATTACATTGTAAAGGCTTATGCTGCTTCATGTTGTATCAAATCGGAAGGTTTTGCGAATTAAATTACAATGTCTACGATTTTACTTTATTGCATCAATTGTAACCTAAATCCTACTTTTTATGAGAATGTTCACAAAATCTGCCTAATTGTAAGGGTTTTCAGGTGCAACTATATGCAGCGAAACTTTGCATGTAAAACTATGGTACTTAAAAAACATGGTTTTGGAACCTGTCTTTAAACTGGAAATTATTACCTTAGCAGAGTCACGCTTTCGGTTTATAAGCCCTAGTATGTCAAGTAACTTAGATTCGATTTGTGCAGTTGTAGAAATAAAAACCTGCCGATTTGATACGTTAAAGCTGTGTAGATATACTAAGATTACATTGTAAAGGCCTATGCTGCTATATGTTGTATCAAATCGGAAGATTTTGCGAATTAAATTACAATGTCTACGTTTCCACTTTATTGCATCAGTTGTAACCTAAATCCTACTTTTTATGAGAATGTTCACAAAATCTGCCTAATTGTAAGGTTTTTCAGGTGCAACTATATGCAGCAAAACTTTGCATGTAAAACCATGGTACTTGAAAAACATGGTTTTGGAACCTGTCTTTAAACTGGAAATTATTAACTTAGCAGAATCACGCTTTCGGTTTATAAGCCCTTGTATGTCAAGTAACTTAGATTCGATTTGTGCAGTTGTAGAAATAAAAACCTGCCGATTTGATACGTTGAAGCTGTGTAGATATACTAAGATTACATTGTAAAGGCTTATGCTGCTTCATGTTGTATCAAATCGTAAGTTTTGCGAATTAAATTACAATGTCTACGATTTCACTTTATTGCATCAATTGTAACCTAAATCCTACTTTTTATGAGAATGTTCACAAAATCTGCCTTATTGTAAGGGTTTTCAGGTGCAACTATATGCAGCGAAACTTTGCATGTAAAACTATGGTACTTAAAAAACATGGTTTTGGAACCTGTCTTTAAACTGGAAATTATTACCTTAGCAGAGTCACGCTTTCGGTTTATAAGCCCTAGTATGTCAAGTAACTTAGATTCGATTTGTGCAGTTGTAGAAATAAAAACCTGCCGATTTGATACGTTAAAGCTGTGTAGATATACTAAGATTACATTGTAAAGGCCTATGCTGCTATATGTTGTATCAAATCGGAAGATTTTGCGAATTAAATTACAATGTCTACGTTTCCACTTTATTGCATCAGTTGTAACCTAAATCCTACTTTTTATAAAAATGTTCACAAAATCTGCCTAATTGTAAGGTTTTTCAGGTGCAACTATATGCAGCGAAACTTTGCATGTAAAACCATGGTACTTGAAAAACATGGTTTTGGAACCTGTCTTTAAACCTTAAATTATTAACTTAGCAGAGTCACGCTTTCGGTTTATAAGCCCTTGTATGTCAAGTAACTTAAATTCGATTTGTGCAGTTGTAGAAATGAAAACCTGCCGATTTGATACGTTGAAGCTGTGTAGATATGCTAAGATTACATTGTACAGGCTTATGCTGCTTCATGTTGTATCAAATCCGAAGGTTTTGCAAATTAAATTACAATGTCTACGATTTCACTTTATTGCATTAATTGTAACCTAAATCCTACTTTTTATGAGAATTTTCACAAAATCTGCCTAATTGTAAAGTTTTTCAGGTGCAACTATATGCAGCGAACCTTTGCATGTAAAACCATGGTACTTGAAAAACATGGTCTGGGAACCTGTCTTTAAACCGGAAATTAATAATTTAGCAGAGTCACGCTTTCGGTTTATAAGCCCTAGTATGTCAAGTAACTTAAATTCGATTTGTGCAGTTGTAGAAATGAAAACCTGCCGATTTGATACGTTAAAGCTGTGTAGATATACTAAGATTACATTGTAAAGGCCTATGCTGCTATATGTTGTATCAAATCGGAAGATTTTGCGAATTAAATTACAATGTCTACGATTCCACTTTATTGCATCAGTTGTAACCTAAATCCTACTTTTTATGGGAATGTTTACAAAATCTGCCTAATTGTAAGGTTTTTCAGGTGCAACTATATGCAGCGAAACTTTGCATGTAAAACCATGGTACTTGAAAAACATGGTTTTGGAACCTGTCTTTAAACCTTAAATTATTAACTTAGCAGAGTCACGCTTTCGGTTTATAAGCCCTTGTATGTCTAGTAACTTAAATTCGATTTGTGCAGTTGTAGAAATGAAAACCTGCCGATTTGATACGTTGAAGCTGTGTAGATATACTAAGATTACATTGTAAAGGCTTATGCTGCTTCATGTTGTATCAAATCGGAAGGTTTTGCGAATTAAATTACAATGTCTACGATTTTACTTTATTGCATCAATTGTAACCTAAATCCTACTTTTTATGAGAATGTTCACAAAATCTGCCTAATTGTAAGGGTTTTCAGGTGCAACTATATGCAGCGAAACTTTGCATGTAAAACTATGGTACTTAAAAAACATGGTTTTGGAACCTGTCTTTAAACTGGAAATTATTACCTTAGCAGAGTCACGCTTTCGGTTTATAAGCCCTAGTATGTCAAGTAACTTAGATTCGATTTGTGCAGTTGTAGAAATAAAAACCTGCCGATTTGATACGTTAAAGCTGTGTAGATATACTAAGATTACATTGTAAAGGCCTATGCTGCTATATGTTGTATCAAATCGGAAGATTTTGCGAATTAAATTACAATGTCTACGTTTCCACTTTATTGCATCAGTTGTAACCTAAATCCTACTTTTTATAAAAATGTTCACAAAATCTGCTTAATTGTAAGGTTTTTCAGGTGCAACTATATGCAGCGAAACTTTGCATGTAAAACCATGGTACTTGAAAAACATGGTTTTGGAACCTGTCTTTAAACTGGAAATTATTAACTTAGCAGAATCACGCTTTCGGTTTATAAGCCCTTGTATGTCAAGTAACTTAGATTCGATGTGTGCAGTTGTAGAAATAAAAACCTGCCGATTTGATACGTTGAAGCTGTGTAGATATACTAAGATTACATTGTAAAGGCTTATGCTGCTTCATGTTGTATCAAATCGGAAGGTTTTGCGAATTAAATTACAATGTCTACGATTTCACTTTATTGCATCAATTGTAACCTAAATCCTACTTTTTATGAGAATGTTCACAAAATCCGCCTAATGGTAAGGTTTTTCAGGTGCAACTATATGCAGCAAAACTTTGCATGTAAAACCATGGTACTTGAAAAACATGGTTTTGGAACCTGTCTTTAAACCGGAAATTATTAACTTAGCAGAGTCACGCTTTTGGTTTATAAGCCCTTGTATGTCAAGTAACTTAGATTCGATTTGTGCAGTTGTAGAAATAAAAACCTGCTGATTTGATACGTTGAAGCTGTGTAGATATACCAAGATTACATTGTAAAGGCTTATGCTGCTTCATGTTGTATCAAATCGTAAGTTTTGCGAATTAAATTACAATGTCTACGATTTCACTTTATTGCATCAATTGTAACCTAAATCCTACTTTTTATGAGAATGTTCACAAAATCTGCCTTATTGTAAGGTTTTTCAGGTGCAACTATATGCAGCGAACCTTTGCATGTAAAACCATGGTACTTGAAAAACATGGTCTTGGAACCTGTCTTTAAACCGGAAATTATTAACTTAGCAGAGTCACGCTTTCGGTTTATAAGCCCTTGTATGTCAAGTAACTTAAATTCAATTTGTGCAGTTGTAGAAATGAAAACCTGCTGATTTGATTCGTTGAAGCTGTGTAGATATACTAAAATTACATTATAAAGGCCTATGCTGCTATATGTTGTATCAAATCGGAAGGTTTTGCGAATTAAATTACAATGTCTACGATTTCACTTTATTGCATCAATTGTAACCTAAATCCTACTTTTTATGAGAATGTTCACAAAATCCGCCTAATTGTAAGGTTTTTCAGGTGCAACTATATGCAGCAAAACTTTGCATGTAAAACCATGGTACTTGAAAAACATGGTTTTGGAACCTGTCTTTAAACCGGAAATTATTAACTTAGCAGAGTCACGCTTTTGGTTTATAAGCCCTTGTATGTCAAGTAACTTAGATTCGATTTGTGCAGTTGTAGAAATAAAAACCTGCCGATTTAATACGTTGAAACTGTGTAGATATACTAAGATTACATTGTAAAGGCCTATGCTGCTATATGTTGTATCAAATCGGAAGATTTTGCGAATTAAATTACAATGTCTACGATTTTACTTTATTGCATCAATTGTAACCTAAATCCTACTTTTTATGAGAATGTTCACAAAATCTGCTTAATTGTAAGGGTTTTCAGGTGCAACTATATGCAGCGAAACTTTGCATGTAAAACTATGGTACTTAAAAAACATGGTTTTGGAACCTGTCTTTAAAACTGGAAATTATTAACTTAGCAGAGTCACGCTTTCGGTTTAAAGGCCCTAGTATGTCAAGTAACTTAGATTCGATTTGTGCAGTTGTAGAAATAAAAACCTGCTGATTTGATACGTTGAAGCTGTGTAGATATACCAAGATTACATTGTAAAGGCTTATGCTGCTTTATGTTGTATCAAATCGGAAGGTTTTGCGAATTAAATTACAATGTCTACGATTTCACTTTATTGCATCAATTGTAACCTAAATCCTACTTTTTATGAGAATTTTAACAAAATCTGCCTAATTGTAAGGTTTTTCAGGTGCAACTATATGCAGCGAACCTTTGCATGTAAAACCATGGTACTTGAAAAACATGGTCTGGGAACCTGTCTTTAAACCGGAAATTATTAACTTAGCAGAGTCACGCTTTCGGTTTATAAGCCCTTGTATGTCAAGTAACTTAAATTCGATTTGTGCAGTTGTAGAAATGAAAACCTGCCGATTTAATACGTTAAAGCTGTGTAGATATACTAAGATTACATTGTACAGGCTTATGCTGCTTCATGTTGTATCAAATCGGATGGTTTTGCGAATTAAATTACAATGTCTACGATTTCACTTTATTGCATCAATTGTAACCTAAATCCTACTTTTTATGAGAATTTTCACAAAATCTGCCTAATTGTAAGGTTTTTCAGGTGCAACTATATGCAGCGAACCTTTGCATGTAAAACCATGGTACTTGAAAAACATGGTCTGGGAACCTGTCTTTCAACCGGAAATTATTAACTTAGCAGAGTCACGCTTTCGGTTTATAAGCCCTTGTATGTCAAGTAACTTAAATTCGATTTGTGCAGTTGTAAAAATGAAAACCTGCCGATTTGATACGTTGAAGCTGTGTAGATATACTAAGATTACATTGTAAAGGCCTATGCTGCTATATGTTGTATCAAATCGGAAGATTTTGCGAATTAAATTACAATGTCTACGATTCCACTTGATTGCATCAGTTGTAACCTAAATCCTACTTTTTATGAGAATGTTCACAAAATCCGCCTAATTGTAAGGTTTTTCAGGTGCAACTATATGCAGCAAAACTTTGCATGTAAAACCATGGTACTTGAAAAACATGGTTTTGGAACCTGTCTTTAAACCGGAAATTATTACCTTAGCAGAGTCACGCTTTTGGTTTATAAGCCCTTGTATGTCAAGTAACTTAGATTCGATTTGTGCAGTTGTAGAAATAAAAACCTGCCGATTTGATACGTTGAAACTGTGTAGATATACTAAGATTACATTGTAAAGGCCTATGCTGCTATATGTTGTATCAAATCGGAAGATTTTGCGAATTAAATTACAATGTCTACGATTTTACTTTATTGCATCAATTGTAACCTAAATCCTACTTTTTATGAGAATGTTCACAAAATCTGCTTAATCGTAAGGGTTTTCAGGTGCAACTATATGCAGCTAAACTTTGCATGTAAAACTATGGTACTTAAAAAACATGGTTTTGGAACCTGTCTTTAAACCGGAAATTATTAACTTAGCAGAGTCACGCTTTTGGTTTATAAGCCCTTGTATGTCAAGTAACTTAGATTCGATTTGTGCAGTTGTAGAAATAAAAACCTGCCGATTTGATACGTTGAAACTGTGTAGATATACTAAGATTACATTGTAAAGGCCTATGCTGCTATATGTTGTATCAAATCGGAAGATTTTGCGAATTAAATTACAATGTCTACGATTTTACTTTATTGCATCAATTGTAACCTAAATCCTACTTTTTATGAGAATGTTCACAAAATCTGCTTAATTGTAAGGGTTTTCAGGTGCAACTATATGCAGCGAAACTTTGCATGTAAAACTATGGTACTTAAAAAACATGGTTTTGGAACCTGTCTTTAAAACTGGAAATTATTAACTTAGCAGAGTCACGCTTTCGGTTTAAAGGCCCTAGTATGTCAAGTAACTTAGATTCGATTTGTGCAGTTGTAGAAATAAAAACCTGCTGATTTGATACGTTGAAGCTGTGTAGATATACCAAGATTACATTGTAAAGGCTCATGCTGCTTTATGTTGTATCAAATCGGAAGGTTTTGCGAATTAAATTACAATGTCTACGATTTCACTTTATTGCATCAATTGTAACCTAAATCCTACTTTTTATGAGAATGTTTACAGAATCTGCCTAATTGTAAGGTTTTTCAGGTGCAACTATATGCAGCGAAACTTTGCATGTAAAACCATGGTACTTGAAAAACATGGTTTTGGAACCTGTCTTTAAACTGAAAATTATTCACTAAGCAGAATCACGCTTTCGGTTTATAAGCCCTTGTATGTCAAGTAACTTAGATTCGATTTGTGCAGTTGTAGAAATGAAAACCTGCCGATTTAATACGTTAAAGCTGTGTAGATATACTAAGATTACATTGTACAGGCTTATGCTGCTTCATGTTGTATCAAATCGGATGGTTTTGCGAATTAAATTACAATGTCTACGATTTCACTTTATTGCATCAATTGTAACCTAAATCCTACTTTTTATGAGAATTTTAACAAAATCTGCCTAATTGTAAGGTTTTTCAGGTGCAACTATATGCAGCGAACCTTTGCATGTAAAACCATGGTACTTGAAAAACATAGTCTGGGAACCTGTCTTTAAACCGGAAATTATTAACTTAGCAGAGTCACGCTTTCGGTTTATAAGCCCTTGTATGTCAAGTAACTTAAATTCGATTTGTGCAGTTGTAGAAATGAAAACCTGCCGATTTGATACGTTAAAGCTGTGTAGATATACTAAGATTACATTGTACAGGCTTATGCTGCTTCATGTTGTATCAAATCGGATGGTTTTGCGAATCAAATTACAATGTCTACGATTTCACTTTATTGCATCAATTGTAACCTAAATCCTACTTTTTATGAGAATTTTCACAAAATCTGCCTAATTGTAAGGTTTTTCAGGTGCAACTATATGCAGCGAACCTTTGCATGTAAAACCATGGTACTTGAAAAACATGGTCTGGGAACCTGTCTTTCAACCGAAAATTATTAACTTAGCAGAGTCACGCTTTCGGTTTATAAGCCCTTGTATGTCAAGTAACTTAAATTCGATTTGTGCAGTTGTAGAAATGAAAACCTGCCGATTTAATACGTTGAAGCTGTGTCGATATACTAAGATTACATTATAAAGGCCTATGCTGCTATATGTTGTATCAAATCGGAAGATTTTGCGAATTAAATTACAATGTCTACGATTCCACTTGATTGCATCAGTTGTAACCTAAATCCTACTTTTTATGAGAATGTTCACAAAATCTGCCTAATTGTAAGGTTTTTCAGGTGCAACTATATGCAGCGAAACTTTGCATGTAAAACCATGGTACTTGAAAAACATGGTTTTGGAACCTGTATTTAAACTAGAAATTATTAACTTAGCAGAATCACGCTTTCGGTTTATAAGCCCTTGTATGTCAAGTAACTTAGATTCGATTTGTGCAGTTGTAGAAATAAAAACCTGCCGATTTAATACGTTGAAGCTGTGTAGATATACTAAGATTACATTGTAAAGGCTTATGCTGCTTCATGTTGTATCAAATCGGAAGGTTTTGCGAATTAAATTACAATGTCTACGATTTCACTTTATTGCATCAATTGTAACCTAAATCCTACTTTTAATGAGAATGTTCACAAAATCCGCCTAATTGTAAGGTTTTTCAGGTGCAACTATATGCAGCAAAACTTTGCATGTAAAACCATGGAACTTGAAAAACATGGTTTTGGAACCTGTCTTTAAACTGGAAATTATTAACTTAGCAGAGTCACGCTTTCGGTTTATAAGCCCTTGTATGTCAAGTAACTTAAATTCGATTTGTGCAGTTGTAGAAATGAAAACCTGCCGATTTAATACGTTGAAGCTGTGTCGATATACTAAGATTACATTATAAAGGCCTATGCTGCTATATGTTGTATCAAATCGGAAGATTTTGCGAATTAAATTACAATGTCTACGATTCCACTTGATTGCATCAGTTGTAACCTAAATCCTACTTTTTATGAGAATGTTCACAAAATCTGCCTAATTGTAAGGTTTTTCAGGTGCAACTATATGCAGCGAAACTTTGCATGTAAAACCATGGTACTTGAAAAACATGGTTTTGGAACCTGTATTTAAACTAGAAATTATTAACTTAGCAGAATCACGCTTTCGGTTTATAAGCCCTTGTATGTCAAGTAACTTAGATTCGATTTGTGCAGTTGTAGAAATAAAAACCTGCCGATTTAATACGTTGAAGCTGTGTAGATATACTAAGATTACATTGTAAAGGCTTATGCTGCTTCATGTTGTATCAAATCGGAAGGTTTTGCGAATTAAATTACAATGTCTACGATTTCACTTTATTGCATCAATTGTAACCTAAATCCTACTTTTTATGAGAATGTTCACAAAATCCGCCTAATTGTAAGGTTTTTCAGGTGCAACTATATGCAGCAAAACTTTGCATGTAAAACCATGGAACTTGAAAAACATGGTTTTGGAACCTGTCTTTAAACTGGAAATTATTAACTTAGCAGAGTCACGCTTTCGGTTTATAAGCCCTTGTATGTCAAGTAACTTAAATTCGATTTGTGCAGTTGTAGAAATGAAAACCTGCCGATTTGATACGTTGAAGCTGTGTGGATATACTAAGATTACATTGTAAAGGCCTATGCTGCTATATGTTGTATCAAATCGGAAGATTTTGCTAATTAAATTACAATGTCTACGATTTTACTTTATTGCATCAATTGTAACCTAAATCCTACTTTTTATGAGAATTTTCACAAAATCTGCTTAATTGTAAGGGTTTTCAGGTGCAACTATATGCAGCAAAACTTTGCATGTAAAACTATGGTACTTAAAAAACATGGTTTTGAAACCTGTCTTTAAAACTGGAAATTATTAACTTAGCAGAGTCACGCTTTCGGTTTATAAGCCCTAGTATGTCAAGTAACTTAGATTCGATTTGTGCAGTTGTAGAAATAAAAACCTGCTGATTTGATACGTTGAAGCTGTGTAGATATACCAAGATTACATTGTAAAGGCTTATGCTGCTTTATGTTGTATCAAATTGGAAGGTTTTGCGAATTAAATTACAATGTCTACAATTTCACTTTATTGCATCAATTGTAACCTTAATCCTACTTTTTATGAGAATGTTCACAAAATCTGCCTAATTGTAAGGTTTTTCAGGTGCAACTATATGCAGCGAACCTTTGCATGTAAAACCATGGTGCTTAAAAAACATGGTCTTGGAACCTGTCTTTAAACCGGAAATTATTAACTTAGCAGAATCACGCTTTCGGTTTATAAGCCTTTGTATGTCAAGTAACTTACATTCGATTTGTGCAGTTGTAGAAATAAAAACCTGCCGATTTGATACGTTAAAGCTGTGTAAATATACTAAGATTACATCGTACAGGCGTATGCTGCTTCATGTTGTATTAAATCGGATGGTTTTGCGAATTAAATTACAATTTCTACGATTTCACTTTATTGCATCAATTGTAACCTAAATCCTACTTTTTATGAGAAATTTCACAAAATCTGCCTAATTGTAAGGTTTTTTAGGTGCAACTATATGCAGCGAACCTTTGCATGTAAAACCATGGTACTTGAAAAACATGGTCTGGGAACCTGTCTTTAAACCGGAAATTATTAACTTAGCAGAGTCACGCTTTCGGTTTATAAGCCCTTGTATGTCAAGTAACTTAAATTCGATTTGTGCAGTTGTAAAAATGAAAACCTGCCGATTTGATACGTTGAAGCTGTGTAGATATACTAAGATTACATTGTAAAGGCCTATGCTGCTATATGTTGTATCAAATCGGAAGATTTTGCGAATTAAATTACAATGTCTACGATTCCACTTTATTGCATCAGTTGTAACCTAAATCCTACTTTTTATGAGAATGTTCACAAAATCTGCCTAATTGTAAGGTTTTTTAGGTGCAACTATATGCAGCGAAACTTTGCATGTAAAACCATGGTACTTGAAAAACATGGTTTTGGAACCTGTCTTTAAACTGGAAATTATTACCTTAGCAGAATCACGCTTTCGGTTTATAAGCCCTTGTATGTCAAGTAACTTAGATTCGATTTGTGCAGTTGTAGAAATAGAAACCTGCCGATTTAATACGTTTAAGCTGTGTAGATATACTAAAATTACATTGTAAAGGCTTATGCTGCTTCATGTTGTATCAAATCGGAAGGTTGTGCGATTAAATTACAATGTCTACGATTTCACTTTATTGCATCAATTGTAACCTAAATCCTACTTTTTATGAGAATGTTCACAAAATCCGCCTAATTGTAAGGTTTTTCAGGTGCAACTATATGCAGCAAAACTTTGCATGTAAAACCATGGTACTTGAAAAACATGGTTTTGGAACCTGTCTTTAAACCGGAAATTATTAACTTAGCAGAGTCACGCTTTTGGTTTATAAGCCCTTGTATGTCAAGTAACTAAGATTCGATTTGTGCAGTTGTAGAAATATAAACCTGCCGATTTGATACGTTGAAGCTGTGTAGATATACTAAGATTACATTGTTAAGGCCTATGCTGCTATATGTTGTATCAAATCAGAAGATTTTGCGAATTAAATTACAGTGTCTACGATTCCACTTTATTGCATCAGTTGTAACCTAAATCCGACTTTTTATGAGAATGTTCACAAAATCTGCCTGATTGTAAGGTTTTTCAGGTGCAACTATATGCAGCAAAACTTTGCATGTAAAACCATGGTACTTGAAAAACATGGTCTAGGAACCTGTCTTTCAACCGGAAATTATTAACTTAGCAGAGTCACGCTTTCGGTTTATAAGCCCTTGTATGTCAAGTAACTTAAATTCGATTTGTGCAGTTGTAGAAATGAAAACCTGCCGATTTGATACGTTGAAGCTGTGTAGATATACTAAGATTACATTGTAAAGGCCTATGCTGCTATATGTTGTATCAAATCGGAAGATTTTGCGAATTAAATTACAATGTCTACGATTCCACTTGATTGCATCAGTTGTAACCTAAATCCTACTTTTTATGAGAATGTTCACAAAATCTGCCTAATTGTAAGGTTTTTCAGGTGCAACTATATGCAGCAAAACTTTGCATGTAAAACCATGGTACTTGAAAAACATGGTCTGGAAACCTGTCTTTCAACCGGAAATTATTAACTTAGCAGAGTCACGCTTTCGGTTTATAAGCCCTTGTATGTCAAGTAACTTAAATTCGATTTGTGCAGTTGTAGAAATGAAAACCTGCTGATTTGATACGTTGAAGCTGTGTAGATATACTAAGATTACATTGTAAAGGCCTATGCTGCTATATGTTGTATCAAATCGGAAGATTTTGCGAATTAAATTACAATGTCCACGATTCCACTTTATTGCATCAGTTGTAACCTAAATCCTACTTTTTATGAGAATGTTCACATAATCTGCCTAATTGTAAGGTTTTTCAGGTGCAACTATATGCAGCGAAACTTTGCATGTAAAACCATGGTACTTGAAAAACATGGTTTTGGAACCTGTCTTTAAACTAGAAATTATTAACTTAGCAGAATCACGCTTTCGGTTTATAAGCCCTTGTATGTCAAGTAACTTAGATTCGATTTGTGCAGTTGTAGAAATAAAAACCTGCCGATTTAATACGTTAAAGCTGTGTAGATATACTAAGATTACATTGTGAAAGCTTATGCTGCTTCATGTTGTATCAAATCGGAAGGTTTTGCGAATTAAATTACAATGTCTACGATTTCACTTTATTGCATCAATTGTAACCTAAATCCTACTTTTTATGAGAATGTTCACAAAATCCGCCTAATTGTAAGGTTTTTCAGGTGCAACTATATGCAGCAAAACTTTGCATGTAAAACCATGGTACTTGAAAAACATGGTTTTGGAACCTGTCTTTAAACCGGAAATTATTAACTTAGCTGAGTCACGCTTTTGGTTTATAAGCCCTTGTATGTCAAGTAACTTAGATTCGATTTGTGCAGTTGTAGAAATAAAAACCTGCCGATTTGATACGTTGAAACTGTGTAGATATACTTAGATTACATTGTAAAAGCCTATGCTGCTATATGTTGTATCAAATCGGAAGATTTTGCGAATTAAATTACAATGTCTACGATTTTACTTGATTGCATCAGTTGTAACCTAAATCCTACTTTTTATGAGAATGTTCACAAAATCTGCTTAATTGTAAGGGTTTTCAGGTGCAACTATATGCAGCAAAACTTTGCATGTAAAACTATGGTACTTGAAAAACATGGTTTTGGAACCTGTCTTTAAACTGGAAATTATTAAATTAGCAGAATCACGCTTTCGGTTTATAAGCCCTTGTATGTCAAGTAACTTAGATTCGATTTGTGCAGTTGTAGAAATAAAAACCTGCCGATTTAATACGTTGAAGCTGTGTAGATATACTAAAATTACATTGTAAAGGCTTATGCTGCTTCATGTTGTATCAAATCGGAAGGTTTTGCGATTAAATTACAATGTCTACGATTTCACTTTATTGCATCAATTGTAACCTAAATCCTACTTTTTATGAGAATGTTCACAAAATCCGCCTAATTGTAAGGTTTTTCAGGTGCAACTATATGCAGCAAAACTTTGCATGTAAAACAATGGTACTTGAAAAACATGGTCTGGAAACCTGTCTTTAAACCGGAAATAATTAACTCAGCAGAATCACGCTTTCGGTTTATAAGCCTTTGTATGTCAAGTAACTTAGATTCGATTTGTGCAGTTGTAGAAATGAAAACCTGCCGATTTGATACGTTGAAGCTGTGTAGATATACTAAGATTACATTGTAAAGGCCTATGCTGCTATATGTTGTATCAAATCGGAAGATTTTGCGAATTAAATTACAATGTCTACGATTCCACTTTATTGCATCAGTTGTAACCTAAATCCTACTTTTTATGAGAATGTTCACAAAATCTGCCTAATTGTAAGGTTTTTCAGGTGCAACTATATGCAGCGAAACTTTGCATGTAAAACTATGGTACTTGAAAAACATGGTTTTGGAACCTGTCTTTAAACTGGAAATTATTACCTTAGCAGAATCACGCTTTCGGTTTATAAGCCCTTGTATGTCAAGTAACTTAGATTCGATTTGTGCAGTTGTAGAAATAAAAACCTGCTGATTTAATACGTTGAAGCTGTGTAGATATACTAAAATTACATTGTAAAGGCTTATGCTGCTTCATGTTGTATCAAATCGGAAGGTTTTGCGATTAAATTACAATGTCTACGATTTCACTTTATTGCATCAATTGTAACCTAAATCCTACTTTTAATGAGAATGTTCACAAAATCCGCCTAATTGTAAGGTTTTTCAGGTGCAACTATATGCAGCAAAACTTTGCATGTAAAACCATGGTACTTGAAAAACATGGTTTTGGAACCTGTCTTTAAACCGGAAATTATTAATTTAGCAGAGTCACGCTTTTGGTTTATAAGCCCTTGTATGTCAAGTAACTAAGATTCGATTTGTGCAGTTGTAGAAATAAAAACCTGCCGATTTGATACGTTGAAGCTGTGTAGATATACTAAGATTACATTGTTAAGGCTTATGCTGCTATATGTTGTATCAAATCAGAAGATTTTGCGAATTAAATTACAGTGTCTACGATTCCACTTAATTGCATCAGTTGTAACCTAAATCCGACTTTTTATGAGAATGTTCACAAAATCTGCCTAATTGTAAGGTTTTTCAGGTGCAACTATATGCAGCAAAACTTTGCATGTAAAACCATGGTACTTGAAAAACATGGTTTTACAACCTGTCTTTAAACCGGAAATAATTAACTTAGCAGAGTCACGCTTTCGGTTTATAGGCCCTTGTATGACAAGTAACTTAGATTCGATTTGTGCAGTTGTAGAAATGAAAACCTGCCGATTTGATACGTTAAAGCTGTGTAGATATACTAAGATTACATTGTAAAGGCTTATGCTGCTTCATGTTGTATTAAATCGGAAGATTTTGCGAATTAAATTACAATGTCTACGATTGCACTTTATTGCATCAATTGTAACCTAAATCCGACTTTTTATGAGAATGTTCACAAAATTTGCCTAATTGTAAGGTTTTTCAGGTGCAACTATATGCAGCGAACCTTTGCATGTAAAACCATGGTACTTGAAAAACATGGTCTGGGAACCTGTCTTTAAACCGGAAATTATTAACTTAGCAGAGTCACGCTTTCGGTTTATAAGCCCTTGTATGTCAAGTAACTCAAATTTAATTTGTGCAGTTGTAGAAATGAAAACCTGCTGATTTAATACGTTGAAGCTGTGTAGATATACTAAGATTACGTTGTAAAGGCCTAGGCTGCTATATGTTGTATCAAATCCGAAGATTCTGCGAAATGAATTACAATGTCAACGATTCCACTTTATTGCATCAGTTGTAACCTAAATCCGACTTTTCATGAGAATGTTTACAAAATCTGCCTAATTGTAAGGTTTTTCAGGTGCAACTATATGCAGCGAAACTTTGCATGTAAAACCATGGTACTTGAAAAACAAGGTCTAGGAACCAGTCTTTAAACTGGAAATTATTACCTTAGCAGAGTCACGCTTTCGGTTTATGAGCCCTTGTATGTCAAGTAACTTAGATTCGATTTGTGCAGTTGTAGAAATTAAAACCTGCCAAATTGATACGTTTAAGCTGTGTAGATATACTAAGATTACATTGTGAAGGCTTATGCTGCTTCATGTTGTATCAAATCGGAAGGTTTTGCGAATTAAATTACAATGTCCACGATTTCACTTTATTGCATCAATTGTAACCTAAATCCTACTGTTTATGAGAATGTTCACAGAATCTGCCTAATTGTAAGGTTTTTCAGGTGCAACTATATGCAGCAAACCTTTGCATGTAAAACCATGGTACTTGAAAAACATGGTCTGGGAACCTGTCTTTAAACCGGAAATTATTAACTTAGCAGAGTCACGCTTTCGGTTTATAAGCCCTTGTATGTCAAGTAACTTAAATTCGATTTGTGCAGTTGTAGAAATGAAAACCTGCCGATTTAATACGTTGAAGCTGTGTAGATATACTAAGATTACATTGTAAAGGCCTATGCTGCTATATGTTGTATCAAATCGGAAGATTTTGCGAATTAAATTACAATGTCTACGATTCCACTTTATTGCATCAGTTGTAACCTAAATCCTACTTTTTATGAGAATGTTCACAAAATCTGCCTAATTGTAAGGTTTTTCAGGTGCAACTATATGCAGCGAAACTTTGCATGTAAAACTATGGTACTTGAAAAACATGGTTTTGGAACCTGTCTTTAAACTGGAAATTATTACCTTAGCAGAATCACGCTTTCGGTTTATAAGCCCTTGTATGTCAAGTAACTTAGATTCGATTTGTGCAGTTGTAGAAATAAAAACCTGCCGATTTAATACGTTGAAGCTGTGTAGATATACTAAAATTACATTGTAAAGGCTTATGCTGCTTCATGTTGTATCAAATCGGAAGGTTTTGCGATTAAATTACAATGTCTACGATTTCACTTTATTGCATCAATTGTAACCTAAATCCTACTTTTAATGAGAATGTTCACAAAATCCGCCTAATTGTAAGGTTTTTCAGGTGCAACTATATGCAGCAAAACTTTGCATGTAAAACCATGGTACTTGAAAAACATGGTTTTGGAACCTGTCTTTAAACCGGAAATTATTAATTTAGCAGAGTCACGCTTTTGGTTTATAAGCCCTTGTATGTCAAGTAACTAAGATTCGATTTGTGCAGTTGTAGAAATAAAAACCTGCCGATTTGATACGTTGAAGCTGTGTAGATATACTAAGATTACATTGTTAAGGCTTATGCTGCTATATGTTGTATCAAATCAGAAGATTTTGCGAATTAAATTACAGTGTCTACGATTCCACTTAATTGCATCAGTTGTAACCTAAATCCGACTTTTTATGAGAATGTTCACAAAATCTGCCTAATTGTAAGGTTTTTCAGGTGCAACTATATGCAGCAAAACTTTGCATGTAAAACCATGGTACTTGAAAAACATGGTTTTACAACCTGTCTTTAAACCGGAAATAATTAACTTAGCAGAGTCACGCTTTCGGTTTATAGGCCCTTGTATGACAAGTAACTTAGATTCGATTTGTGCAGTTGTAGAAATGAAAACCTGCCGATTTGATACGTTAAAGCTGTGTAGATATACTAAGATTACATTGTAAAGGCTTATGCTGCTTCATGTTGTATTAAATCGGAAGATTTTGCGAATTAAATTACAATGTCTACGATTGCACTTTATTGCATCAATTGTAACCTAAATCCGACTTTTTATGAGAATGTTCACAAAATTTGCCTAATTGTAAGGTTTTTCAGGTGCAACTATATGCAGCGAACCTTTGCATGTAAAACCATGGTACTTGAAAAACATGGTCTGGGAACCTGTCTTTAAACCGGAAATTATTAACTTAGCAGGGTCACGCTTTCGGTTTATAAGCCCTTGTATGTCAAGTAACTCAAATTTAATTTGTGCAGTTGTAGAAATGAAAACCTGCTGATTTAATACGTTGAAGCTGTGTAGATATACTAAGATTACGTTGTAAAGGCCTAGGCTGCTATATGTTGTATCAAATCCGAAGATTCTGCGAAATGAATTACAATGTCAACGATTCCACTTTATTGCATCAGTTGTAACCTAAATCCGACTTTTCATGAGAATGTTTACAAAATCTGCCTAATTGTAAGGTTTTTCAGGTGCAACTATATGCAGCGAAACTTTGCATGTAAAACCATGGTACTTGAAAAACAAGGTCTAGGAACCAGTCTTTAAACTGGAAATTATTACCTTAGCAGAGTCACGCTTTCGGTTTATAAGCCCTTGTATGTCAAGTAACTTAGATTCGATTTGTGCAGTTGTAGAAATTAAAACCTGCCAAATTGATACGTTTAAGCTGTGTAGATATACTAAGATTACATTGTGAAGGCTTATGCTGCTTCATGTTGTATCAAATCGGAAGGTTTTGCGAATTAAATTACAATGTCCACGATTTCACTTTATTGCATCAATTGTAACCTAAATCCTACTGTTTATGAGAATGTTCACAGAATCTGCCTAATTGTAAGGTTTTTCAGGTGCAACTATATGCAGCAAACCTTTGCATGTAAAACCATGGTACTTGAAAAACATGGTCTGGGAACCTGTCTTTAAACCGGAAATTATTAACTTAGCAGAGTCACGCTTTCGGTTTATAAGCCCTTGTATGTCAAGTAACTTAAATTCGATTTGTGCAGTTGTAGAAATGAAAACCTGCCGATTTAATACGTTGAAGCTGTGTAGATATACTAAGATTACATTGTAAAGGCCTATGCTGCTATATGTTGTATCAAATCGGAAGATTTTGCGAATTAAATTACAATGTCTACGATTCCACTTTATTGCATCAGTTGTAACCTAAGTCCGACTTTTTATGAGAATGTTCACAAAATCTGCCTAATTGTAAGGTTTTTCAGGTGCAACTATATGCAGCAAAACTTTGCATGTAAAACCATAGTACTTGAAAAACATGGTTTTAGAACCTGTCTTTAAACCGGAAATTATTAACTTAGCAGAGTCACGCTTTCGGTTTATAGGCCCTTGTATGTCAAGTAACTTAGATTCGATTTGTGCAGTTGTAGAAATGAAAACCTGCTGATTTGATACGTTGAAGCTGTGTAGATATACTAAAATTACATTGTAAAGGCTTATGCTGCTTCATGTTGTATTAAATCGGAAGATTTTGCGAATTGAATTACAATGTCTACGATTCCACTTAATTGCATCAATTGTAACCTGAATCCTACTTTATATGAGAATGTTCACAAAATCCGCCTAATTGTAAGGTTTTTTAGGTGCAACTATATGCAGCAAAACTTTGCATGTAAAACCATGGTACTTGAAAAACATGGTTTTGAAACCTGTCTATAAACCGGAAATTATTAACTTAGCAGAGTCACGCTTTTGGTTTATAAGCCCTTGTATGTCAAGTAACTTAGATTCGATTTGTGCAGTTGTAGAAATAAAAACCTGCCGATTTGATACGTTAAAGCTGTGTAGATATACTAAGATTACATTGTAAAGGCTTATGCTGCTTCATGTTGTATCAAATCGGAAGGTTTTGCGAATTAAATTACAATGTCTACGATTTCACTTTATTGCATCAATTGTAACCTAAATCCTACTTTTTATGAGAATGTTCACAAAATCTGCCTAATTGTAAGGTTTTTCAGGGGCAACTATATGCTGCGAACCTTTGCATGTAA
The DNA here is from genome assembly GCA_949802685.1 of Dicyrtomina minuta. Classification (NCBI taxonomy): domain Eukaryota; kingdom Metazoa; phylum Arthropoda; class Collembola; order Symphypleona; family Dicyrtomidae; genus Dicyrtomina; species Dicyrtomina minuta. The sequence goes on from CATKUY010000358.1 coordinate 74,612, forward strand.
AACCATCGTACTTGAAAAACATGGTCTGGGAACCTGTCTTTAAACCGGAAATTATTAACTTAGCAGAGTCACGCTTTCGGTTTATGAGCCCTTGTATGTCAAGTAACTTAAATTTGATTTGTGCAGTTGTAGAAATGAAAACCTGCCGATTTGATACGTTAAAGCTGTTTAGATATACTAAGATTACATTGTAAAGGCCTATGCTGCTATATGTTGTATCAAATCGGAAGATTCTGCGAATTAAATTACAATGTCTACGATTCCACTTTATTGCATCAGTTGTAACCTAAATCCGACTTTTCATGAGAATGTTTACGAAATCTGCCTAATTGTAAGGTTTTTCAGGTGCAACTATGTGCAGCAAAACTTTGCATGTAAAACCATGGTACTTGAAAAACATGGTTTTGGAACCTGTGTATAAACCGGAAAGTATTAACTTAGCAGAGTCACGCTTTCGGTTTATAAGCCCTTATATGTCAAGTAACTTAGATTCGATTTGTGCAGTTGTAGAAATGAAAACCTGCGGTTTTGATACGTTAAAGCTGTGTAGATATACTAAGATTACATTGTGAAGGCTTATGCTGCTATATGTTGTATCAAATCCGAAGATTTTGCGAATTAAATTACAATGTCTACGATTCCACTTTATTGCATCAGTTGTAACCTAAATCCGACTTTTTATGAGAATGTTCACAAAATCTGCCTAATTGTAAGGTTTTTCAGGTGCAACTATATGCAGCGAAACTTTGCATGTAAAACCATGGTACTTGAAAAACAAGGTCTAGGAACCAGTCTTTAAACTGGAAATTATTAACTTAGCAGAGTCACGCTTTCGGTTTATAAGCCCTTGTATGTCAAGTAACTTAGATTCAATTTGTGCAGTTGTAGAAATGAAAACCTGCCAAATTGATACGTTGAAGCTGTGTAGATATACTAAGATTACATTGTAAAGGCTTATGCTGCTTCATGTTGTATCAAATCGGAATGTTTTGCGAATTAAATTACAATGTCTACGATTTCACTTTATTGCATCAAGTGTAACATAAATCCTACTTTTTATGAGAATGTTTACAGAATCTGCCTAATTGTAAGGTTTTTCAGGTGCAACTATATGCAGCAAACCTTTGCATGTAAAACCATGGTACTTGAAAAACATGGTCTGGGAACCTGTCTTTAAACCGGAAATTATTAACTTAGCAGAGTCACGCTTTCGGTTTATAGGCCCTTGTATGGCAAGTAACTTAAATTCGATTTGTGCAGTTGTAGAAATGAAAACCTGCCGATTTGATACGTTGAAGCTGTGTAGATATACTAAGATTACATTGTTAAGGCCTATGCTGCTATATGTTGTATCAAATCAGAAGATTTTGCGAATTAAATTACAATGTCTACGATTCCACTTTATTGCATCAGTTGTAACCTAAATCCGACTTTTGATGAGAATGTTCACAAAATCTGCCTAATTGTAAGGTTTTTCAGGTGCAACTATATGCAGCAAAACTTTGCATGTAAAACCATGGTACTTGAAAAACATGGTTTTAGAACCTGTCTTTAAACCGGAAATAATTAACTTAGCAGAGTCACGCTTTCGGTTTATAGGCCCTTGTATGACAAGTAACTTAGATTCGATTTGTGCAGTTGTTGAAATGAAAACCTGCCGATTTGATACGTTGAAGCTGTGTAGATATACTAAGATTACATTGTAAAGGCTTATGCTGCTTCATGTTGTATTAAATCGGAAGATTTTGCGAATTAAATTACAATGTCTACGATTCCACTTTATTGCATCAATTGTAACCTAAATCCGACTTTTTATGAGAATGTTCACAAAATCTGCCTAATTGTAAGGTTTTTCAGGTGCAACTATATGCAGCAAAACTTTGCATGTAAAACCATGGTACTTTAAAAACATGGTTTTAGAACCTGTCTTTAAACCGGAAATTATTAACTTAGCAGAGTCACGCTTTCGGTTTATAGGCCCTTGTATGGCAAGTAACTTAAATTCGATTTGTGCAGTTGTAGAAATGAAAACCTGCCGATTTGATACGTTGAAGCTGTGTAGATATACTAAGATTACATTGTTAAGGCCTATGCTGCTATATGTTGTATCAAATCAGAAGATTTTGCGAATTAAATTACAATGTCTACGATTCCACTTTATTGCATCAGTTGTAACCTAAATCCGACTTTTTATGAGAATGTTCACAAAATCTGCCTAATTGTAAGGTTTTTCAGGTGCAACTATATGCAGCAAAACTTTGCATGTAAAACCATGGTACTTGAAAAACATGGTTTTAGAACCTGTCTTTAAACCGGAAATAATTAACTTAGCAGAGTCACGCTTTCGGTTTATAGGCCCTTGTATGACAAGTAACTTAGATTCGATTTGTGCAGTTGTTGAAATGAAAACCTGCCGATTTGATACGTTGAAGCTGTGTAGATATACTAAGATTACATTGTAAAGGCTTATGCTGCTTCATGTTGTATTAAATCGGAAGATTTTGCGAATTAAATTACAATGTCTACGATTCCACTTTATTGCATCAATTGTAACCTAAATCCGACTTTTTATGAGAATGTTCACAAAATCTGCCTAATTGTAAGGTTTTTCAGGTGCAACTATATGCAGCAAAACTTTGCATGTAAAACCATGGTACTTTAAAAACATGGTTTTAGAACCTGTCTTTAAACCGGAAATTATTAACTTAGCAGAGTCACGCTTTCGGTTTATAGGCCCTTGTATGGCAAGTAACTTAAATTCGATTTGTGCAGTTGTAGAAATGAAAACCTGCCGATTTGATACGTTGAAGCTGTGTAGATATACTAAGATTACATTGTTAAGGCCTATGCTGCTATATGTTGTATCAAATCAGAAGATTTTGCGAATTAAATTACAATGTCTACGATTCCACTTTATTGCATCAGTTGTAACCTAAATCCGACTTTTTATGAGAATGTTCACAAAATCTGCCTAATTGTAAGGTTTTTCAGGTGCAACTATATGCAGCCAAACTTTGCATGTAAAACCATGGTACTTGAAAAACATGGTTTTGGAACCTGTCTTTAAACCGGAAATAATTAACTTAGCAGAGTCACGCTTTCGGTTTATAGGCCCTTGTATGACAAGTAACTTAGATTCGATTTGTGCAGTTGTTGAAATGAAAACCTGCCGATTTGATACGTTGAAGCTGTGTAGATATACTAAGATTACATTGTAAAGGCTTATGCTGCTTCATGTTGTATTAAATCGGAAGATTTTGCGAATTAAATTACAATGTCTACGATTCCACTTTATTGCATCAATTGTAACCTAAATCCGACTTTTTATGAGAATGTTCACAAAATCTGCCTAATTGTAAGGTTTTTCAGGTGCAACTATATGCAGCGAAACTTTGCATGTAAAACCATGGTACTTGAAAAACATGGTTTTGGAACCTGTCTTTAAACTGGAAATTATTAACTTAGCAGAGTCACGCTTTCGGTTTATAGGCCCTTGTATGTCAAGTAACTTAGATTCGATTTGTGCAGTTGTAGAAATGAAAACCTGCCGAATTAATACGTTGAAGCTGTGTAGATATACTAAGATTACATTGTAAAGGCTTATGCTGCTTCATGTTGTATGAAATCGGAAGGTTTTGCGAATTAAATTACAATGTCTACGATTTCACTTTATTGCATCAGTTGTAACCTAAATCCGACTTTTTATGAGAATGTTTACAAAATCTGCTTAATTGTAAGGTTCTTTAAGTGCAACTATATGCAGCGAACCTTTGCATGTAAAACCATGGTGCTCGAAAAACATGGTCTGGGAACCTGTCTTTAAACCCAAAATTATTAACTTAGCAGAGTCACGTTTTCGGTTTATAAGCCCTTGTATGTCAAGTAACTTAAATTCGATTTGTGCAGTTGTAGAAATGAAAACCTGCCGATTTGATACGTTGAAGCTGTGTAGATATACTAAGATTACATTGTAAAGGCCTATGCTGCTATATGTTGTATCAAATCGGAAGATTTTGCGAATTAAATTACAATGTCTACGATTCCACTTTATTGCATCAGTTGTAACCTAAATCCGACTTTTTATGAGAATGTTCACAAAATCTGCCTAATTGTAAGGTTTTTCAGGTGCAACTATATGCAGCAAAACTTTGCATGTAAAACCATTGTACGTGAAAAACATGGTTTTGGAACCTGTCTTTAAACTGGAAATTATTAACTTAGCAGAGTCACGCTTTCGGTTTATAAGCCCTTGTATGTCAAGTAACTTAGATTCGATTTGTGCAGTTGTAGAAATGAAAACCTGCCGATTTGATACGTTGAAGCTGTGTAGATATACTAAGATTACATTGTAAAAGCTTATGCTGCTTCATGTTGTATCAAATCGGAAGGTTTTGCGAATTATATTACAATGTCTACGATTTAACTTTATTGCATCAATTGTAACCTAAATCCTACTTTTTATGAGAATGTTCACAAAATCTGCCTAATTGTAAGGTTTTTCAGGTGCAACTATGTGCAGCGAACCTTTGCATGTAAAACCATGGTACTTGAAAAACATGGTCTGGGAACCTGTCTTTAAACCGGAAATTATTAACTTAGCAGAGTCACGCTTTCGGTTTATAAGCCCTTGTATGTTAAGTAACTTAAATTCGATTTGTGCAGTTGTAAAAATGGAAACCTGCCGATTTGATACGTTGAAGCTGTGTAGATATACTGAGATTACATTGTGAAGGCCTATGCTGCTATATGTTGTATCAAATCGGAAGATTTTGCGAATTAAATTACAATGTCTACGATTCCACTTTATTGCATCAGTTGTAACCTAAATCCGACTTTTTATGAGAATGTTCACAAAATCTGCCTAATTGTGAGGTTTTTCAGGTGCAACTATATGCAGCGAAACTTTGCATGTAAAACCATGGTACTTGAAAAACATGGTTTTGGAACCTGTCTTTAAACTGGAAATTATTAACTTAGCAGAGTCACGCTTTTGGTTTTTAAGCCCTTGTATGTCAAGTAACTTAGATTCGATTTGTGCAGTTGTAGAAATGAAAACCTGCCGATTTAATACGTTGAAGCTGTGTAGATATACTAAGATTACATTGTAAAGGCTTATGCTGCTTCATGTTGTATCAAATCGGAAGGTTTTGCGAATTAAATTACAATGTCTACGATTTCACTTTATTGCATCAGTTGTAACCTAAATCCGACTTTTTATGAGAATGTTCACAAAATCTGCCTAATTGTAAGGTTTTTCAGGTGCAACTATGTGCAGCGAACCTTTGCATGTAAAACCATGGTACTTGAAAAACATGGTCTGGGAACCTGTCTTTAAACTGGAAATTATTAACTTAGCAGAGTCACGCTTTTGGTTTTTAAGCCCTTGTATGTCAAGTAACTTAGATTCGATTTGTGCAGTTGTAGAAATGAAAACCTGCCGATTTAATACGTTGAAGCTGTGTAGATATACTAAGATTACATTGTAAAGGCTTATGCTGCTTCATGTTGTATCAAATCGGAAGGTTTTGCGAATTAAATTACAATGTCTACGATTTCACTTTATTGCATCAGTTGTAACCTAAATCCGACTTTTTATGAGAATGTTCACAAAATCTGCCTAATTGTAAGGTTTTTCAGGTGCAACTATATGCAGCGAACCTTTGCATGTAAAACCATAGTACTTGAAAAACATGGTCTGGGAACCTGTCTTTAAACCGGAAATTATTAACTTAGCAGAGTCACGCTTTTGGTTTTTAAGCCCTTGTATGTCAAGTAACTTAGATTCGATTTGTGCAGTTGTAGAAATGAAAACCTGCCGATTTGATACGTTGAAGCTGTGTAGATATACTAAGATTACATTGTAAAGGCCTATGCTGCTATATGTTGTATTAAATCGGAAGATTTTGCGAATTAAATTACAATGTCTACGATTCCACTTTATTGCATCAGTTGTAACCTAAATCTGACTTTTCATGAGAATGTTCACAAAATTTGAATAATTGTAAGGTTTTTTAGGTGCAACTATGTGCAGCAAAACTTTGCATGTAAAACCATGGTACTTGAAAAACATGGTTTTGGAACCTGTGTATAAACCGAAAAGTAGTAACTTAGCAGATTCACGCTTTCGGTTTATAAGCCCTTATATGTCAAGTAACTTAGATTCGATTTGTGCAGTTGTAGAAATGAAAACCTGCCGATTTGATACGTTGAAGCTGTGTAGATATACTAAGATTACATTGTGAAGGCTTATGCTGCTTCATGTTGTATCAAATCGGAAGATTTTGCGAATTAAATTACAATGTCTACGATTCCACTTTATTGCATCAGTTGTAACCTAAATCCGACTTTTCATGAGAATGTTCACAAAATCTGCGTAATTGTAAGGTTTTTCAGGTGCAACTATGTGCAGCAAAACTTTGCATGTAAAACCATAGTACTTGAAAAACATGGTTTTGGAACCTGTGTATAAACCGATAAGTATTAACTAAGCAGAGTCACGCTTTCAGTTTATAAGCCCTTATATGTCAAGTAACTTAGATTCGATTTGTGCAGTTGTAGAAATGAAAACCTGCGGTTTTGATACGTTGAAGCTGTGTAGATATACCAAGATTACATTGTGAAGGCTTATGCTGCTTCATGTTGTATTAAATCGGAAGATTCTGCGAATTAAATTACAATGTCTACGATTCCACTTTATTGCATCAGTTGTAACCTAAATCCGACTTTTTATGAGAATGTTCAAAAAATCTGCCTAATTGTAAGGTTTTTCAGGTGCAACTATATGCAGCAAAACTTTGCATGTAAAACCATGGTACTTGAAAAACATGGTTTTGGAACCTGTCTTTAAACTGAAAATTATTAACTTAGCAGAGTAACGCTTTTGGTTTTTAAGCCCTTGTATGTCAAGTAACTTAGATTCGATTTGTGCAGTTGTAGAAATAAAAACCTGCCGATTTAATACGTTGAAGCTGTGAAGATATACTAAGATTACATTGTAAAGGCTTATGCTGCTTCATGTTGTATCAATTTGGAAGGTTTTGCGAATTAAATTACAATGTCTACGATTTCACTTTATTGCATCAGTTGTAACCTAAATCCGACTTTTTATGAAAATGTTCACAAAATCTGCCTAATTGTAAGGTTTTTCAAGTGCAACTATATGCAGCGAACCTTTGCATGTAAAACCATGGTACTTGAAAAACATGGTCTGGGAACCTGTCTTTAAACCGGAAATTATTAACTAAGCAGAGTCACGTTTTCAGTTTATAAGCCCTTGTATGTCAAGTAACTTAAATTCGATTTGTGCAGTTGTAGAAATGAAAACCTGCTGATTTGATACGTTGAAGCTGTGTAGATATACTAAGATTACATTGTGAAGGCTTATGCTGCTTCATGTTGTATCAATTCGGAAGATTTTGCGAATTAAATTACAATGTCTACGATTCCACTTTATTGCATCAGTTGTAACCTAAATCCGACTTTTTTTGAGAATGTTCACAAAATCTGCCTAATTGTAAGGTTTTTCAGGTGCAACTATATGCAGCAAAACTTTGCATGTAATACCATTGTACGTGAAAAACATGGTTTTGGAACTTGTCTTTAAACTGGAAATTATTAACTTAGCAGAGTCACGCTTTCGGTTTATAAGCCCTTGTATGTCAAGTAACTTAGATTTGATTTGTGCAGTTGTAGAAATAAAAACCTGCCGATTTAATACGTTGAAGCTGTGTAGATATACTAAGATTACATTGTAAAGGCTTATGCTGCTTCATGTTGTATCAATTTGGTAGGTTTTGCGAATTAAATTACAATGTCTACGATTTCACTTTATTGCATCAGTTGTAACCTAAATCCGACTTTTTATGAGAATGTTCACAAAATCTGCCTAATTGTAAGGTTTTTCAAGTGCAACTATATGCAGCGAACCTTTGCATGTAAAACCATGGTACTTGAAAAACATGGTCTGGGAACCTGTCTTTAAACCGGAAATTATTAACTGAGCAGAGTCACGTTTTCGGTTTATAAGCCCTTGTATGTCAAGTAACTTAAATTCGATTTGTGCAGTTGTAGAAATGAAAACCTGCCGATTTGATACGTTGAAGCTGTGTAGATATACTAAGATTACATTGTAAAGGCCTATGCTGCTATATGTGGTATCAAATCAGAAGATTTTGCGAATTAAATTACAATATCTACGATTCCACTTTATTGCATCAGTTGTAACCTAAATCCGACTTTTTTTGAGAATGTTCACAAAATCTGCCTAATTGTAAGGTTTTTCAGGTGCAACTATATGCAGCAAAACTTTGCATGTAATACCATTGTACGGGAAAAACATGGTTTTGGAACTTGTCTTTAAACTGGAAATTATTAACTTAGCAGAGTCACGCTTTCGGTTTATAAGCCCTTGTATGTCAAGTAACTTAGATTCGATTTGTGCAGTTGTAGAAATGAAAACCTGCCGATTTGATACGTTGAAGCTGTGTAGATATACTAAGATTACATTGTAAAGGCTTATGCTGCTTCATGTTGTATTAAATCGGAAGGTTTCGCGAATTAAATTACAATGTCTACGATTTCACTTTATTGCATCAATTGTAACCTAAATCCGACTTTTTATGAGAATGTTCACAAAATCTGCCTAATTGTAAGGTTTTTTAGGTGCAACTATATGCAGCGAAACTTTGCATGTAAAACCATGGTACTTGAAAAACATGGTTTTGGAACCTGTCTTTAAACTGGAAATTATTAACTTAGCAGAGTAACGCTTTTGGTTTTTAAGCCCTTGTATGTCAAGTAACTTAGATTCGATTTGTGCAGTTGTAGAAATAAAAACCTGCCGATTTGATACGTTGAAGCTGTGTAGATATACTAAGATTACATTGTGAAGGCTTATGCTGCTTCATGTTGTATCAATTTGGAAGGTTTTGCGAATAAAATTACAATGTCTACGATTTCACTTTATTGCATCAGTTGTAACCTAAATCCGACTTTTTATGAGAATGTTCACAAAATCTGCCTAATTGTAAGGTTTTTCAAGTGCAACTATATGCAGCGAACCTTTGCATGTAAAACCATGGTACTTAAAAAACATGGTTTTGGAACTTGTCTTTAAACCGGAAATTATTAACTGAGCAGAGTCACGTTTTCGGTTTATAAGCCCTTGTATGTCAAGTAACTTAAATTCGATTTGTGCAGTTGTAGAAATGAAAACCTGCCGATTTGATACGTTGAAGCTGTGTAGATATACTAAGATTACATTGTAAAGGCCTATGCTGCTATATGTGGTATCAAATCGGAAGATTTTGCGAATTAAATTACAATGTCTACGATTCCACTTTATTGCATCAGTTGTAACCTAAATCCGACTTTTTATGAGAATGTTCACAAAATCTGCCTAATTGTAAGGTTTTTCAGGTGCAACTATATGCAGCAAAACTTTGCATGTAATACCATTGTACGTGAAAAACATGGTTTTGGAACTTGTCTTTAAACTGGAAATTATTAACTTAGCAGAGTCACGCTTTCGGTTTATAAGCCCTTGTATGTCAAGTAACTTAGATTCGATTTGTGCAGTTGTAGAAATAAAAACCTGCCGATTTGATACGTTGAAGCTGTGTAGATATACTAAGATTACATTGTAAAGGCTTATGCTGCTTCATGTTGTATTAAATCGGAAGGTTTTGCGAATTAAATTACAATGTCTACGATTTCACTTTATTGCATCAATTGTAACCTAAATCCGACTTTTTATGAGAATGTTCACAAAATCTGCCTAATTGTAAGGTTTTTCAGATGCAACTATGTGCAGCGAACCTTTGCATGTAAAACCATGGTACTTGAAAAACATGGTCTGGGAACCTGTCTTTAAACCGGAAATTATTAACTTAGCAGAGTCACGCTTTCGGTTTATAAGCCCTTGTATGTCAAGTAACTTAAATTCGATTTGTGCAGTTGTAAAAATGGAAACCTGCCGATTTGATACGATGAAGCTGTGTAGATATACTGAGATTACATTGTAAAGGCCTATGCTGCTATATGTTGTATCAAATCGGAAGATTTTGCGAATTAAATTACAATGTCTACGATTCCACTTTATTGCATCAGTTGTAACCTAAATCCGACTTTTTATGAGAATGTTCACAAAATCTGCCTAATTGTGAGGTTTTTCAGGTGCAACTATATGCAGCGAAACTTTGCATGTAAAACCATGGTACTTGAAAAACATGGTTTTGGAACCTGTCTTAAAACTGGAAATTATTAACTTAGCAGAGTCACGCTTTTGGTTTTTAAGCCCTTGTATGTCAAGTAACTTAGATTCGATTTGTGCAGTTGTAGAAATGAAAACCTGCCGATTTAATACGTTAAAGCTGTGTAGATATACTAAGATTACATTGTAAAGGCTTATGCTGCTTCATGTTGTATCAAATCGGAAGGTTTTGCGAATTAAATTACAATGTCTACGATTTAACTTAATTGCATCAGTTGTAACCTAAATCCGACTTTTTATGAGAATGTTCACAAAATATGCCTAATTGTAAGGTTTTTCAAGTGCAACTATATGCAGCGAACCTTTGCATGTAAAACCATGGTACTTGAAAAACATGGTCTGGGAACCTGTCTTTAAACCGGAAATTATTAACTGAGCAGAGTCACGTTTTCGGTTTATAAGCCCTTGTATGTCAAGTAACTTAAATTCGATTTGTGCAGTTGTAGAAATAAAAACCTGCCGATTTGATACGTTGAAGCTGTGTAGATATACTAAGATTACATTGTAAAGGCCTATGCTGCTATATGTGGTATCAAATCGGAAGATTTTGCGAATTAAATTACAATGTCTACGATTCCACTTTATTGCATCAGTTGTAACCTAAATCCGACTTTTTATGAGAATGTTCACAAAATCTGCCTAATTGTAAGGTTTTTCAGGTGCAACTATATGCAGCAAAACTTTGCATGTAATACCATTGTACGTGAAAAACATGGTTTTGGAACCTGTCTTTAAACTGGAAATTATTAACTTAGCAGAGTCACGCTTTCGGTTTATAAGCCCTTGTATGTCAAGTAACTTAGATTCGATTTGTGCAGTTGTAGAAATGAAAACCTGCCGAATTGATACGTTGAAGCTGTGTAGATATACTAAAATTACATTGTAAAGGCTTATGCTGCTTCATGTTGTATTAAATCGGAAGGTTTTGCGAATTAAATTACAATGTCTACGATTTCACTTTATTGCATCAATTGTAACCTAAATCCTACTTTTTATGAGAATGTTCACAACATCTGCCTAATTGTAAGGTTTTTCAGATGCAACTATGTGCAGCGAACCTTTGCATGTAAAACCATGGTACTTGAAAAACATGGTCTGGGAACCTGTCTTTAAACCGGAAATTATTAACTTAGCAGAGTCACGCTTTCGGTTTATAAGCCCTTGTATGTCAAGTAACTTAATTTCGATTTGTGCAGTTGTAAAAATGGAAACCTGCCGATTTGATACGATCAAGCTGTGTAGATATACTGAGATTACATTGTAAAGGCCTATGCTGCTATATGTTGTATCAAATCGGAAGATTTTGCGAATTAAATTACAATGTCTACGATTCCACTTTATTGCATCAGTTGTAACCTAAATCCGACTTTTTATGAGAATGTTCACAAAATCTGCCTAATTGTGAGGTTTTTCAGGTGCAACTATATGCAGCGAAACTTTGCATGTAAAACCATGGTACTTGAAAAACATGGTTTTGGAACCTGTCTTTAAACTGGAAATTATTAACTTAGCAGAGTCACGCTTTTGGTTTTCAAGCCCTTGTATGTCAAGTAACTTAGATTCGATTTGTGCAGTTGTAGAAATGAAAACCTGCTGATTTAATACGTTGAAGCTGTGTAGATATACTAAGATTACATTGTAAAGGCTTATGCTGCTTCATGTTGTATCAAATCAGAAGGTTTTGCGAATTAAATTACAATGTCTACGATTTCACTTTATTGCATCAGTTGTAACCTGAATCCGACTTTTTATGAAAATGTTCACAAAATATGCCTAATTGTAAGGTTTTTCGGGTGCAACTATATGCAGCGAACCTTTGCATGTAAAACCATATTACTTGAAAAACATGGTCTGGGAACCTGTCTTTAAACCGGAAATTATTAACTTAGCAGAGTCACGCTTTCGGTTTATAAGCCCTTGTATGTCAAGTAACTTAAATTCGATTTGTGCAGTTGTAGAAATGAAAACCTGCCGATTTAATACGTTGAAGCTGTGTAGATATACTAAGATTACATTGTAAAGGCCTATGCTGCTATATGTTGTATCAAATCGGAAGATTTTGCGAATTAAATTACAATGTCTACGATTCCACTTTATTGCATCAGTTGTAACCTAAATCCGACTTTTCATGAGAATGTTCACAAAATCTGCCTAATTGTAAGGTTTTTCAGGTGCAACTATATGCAGCGAACCTTTGAATGTAAAACTATAGTACTTGAAAAACATGGTCTGGGAACCTGTCTTTAAACCGGAAATTATTAACTTAGCAGAGTCACGCTTTCGGTTTATAAGCCCTTGTATGTCAAGTAACTTAGATTCGATTTGTGCAGTTGTAGAAATGAGAACCTGCCGATTTGATACGTTGAAGCTGTGTTGATATACTAAAATTACATTGTGAAGGCTTATGCTGCTTCATGTTGTATTAAATCGGAAGATTTTGCGAATTAAATTACAATGTCTACGATTCCACTTTATTGCATCAGTTGTAACCTAAATCCGACTTTTTATGAGAATGTTCAAAAAATCTGCCTAATTGTAAGGTTTTTCAGGTGCAACTATATGCAGCGAAACTTTGCATGTAAAACCATGGTACTTGAAAAACATGGTTTTGGAACCTGTCTTTAAACTGGAAATTATTAACTTGGCAGAGTCACGCTTTTGGTTTTTAGGCCCTTGTATGTCAAGTAACTTAGATTCGATTTGTGCAGTTGTAGAAATGAAAACCTGCCGATTTGATACGTTGAAGCTGTGTAGATATACTAAGATTACATTGTAAAGGCTTATGCTGCTTCATGTTGTATCAAATCGGAAGGTTTTGCGAATTAAATTACAATGTCTACGATTTCACCTAATTGCATCAGTTGTAACCTAAATCCGACTTTTTATGAGAATGTTCACAAAATCTGCCTAATTGTAAGGTTTTTCAGGTGCAACTATATGCAGCGAACCTTTGCATGTAAAACCATGGTACTTGAAAAACATGGTCTGGGAACCTGTCTTTAAACCGGAAATTATTAACTTAGCAGAGTCACGCTTTCGGTTTATAAGCCCTTGTATGTCAAGTAACTTGAATTCGATTTGTGCAGTTGTAGAAATGAAAACCTGCCGATTTGATACTTTGAAGCTGTGAAGATATACTAAGGTTACATTGTAAAGGCCTATGCTGCTTCATGTTGTATCAAATCGAAAGGTTTTGCGAATTAAATAACAATGTCTACGATTTCACTTTATTGCATCAATTGTAACCTAAATCCTACTTTTTATGAGAATGTTCACAAAATTTGCCTAATTGTAAGGTTTTTCAGGTGCAACTATGTGCAGCAAAACTTTGCATGTAAAACCATGGTACTTGAAAAACATGGTTTTGGAACCTGTGTATAAACCGGAAAGTAGTAACTTAGCAGAGTCACGCTTTCGGTTCATAAGCCCTTATATGTCAAGTAACTTAGATTCGATTTGTGCAGTTGTAGAAATGAAAACCTGCCGATTTGATACGTTGAAGCTGTGTAGATATACTAAGATTACATTGTAAAGGCCTATGCTGCTATATGTTGTATCAAATCGGAAGATTTTGCGAATTAAATTACAATGTCTACGATTTCACCTTATTGCATCAATTGTAACCTAAATCCTACTTTTTATAAGAATGTTCACAAAATCTGCCTAATTGTAAGGTTTTTCAGGTGCAACTATATGCAGCGAGTCTTTGCATGTGAAACCATGGTACTTAAAAAACATGGTCTGGGAACCTGTCTTTAAACTGGAAATTATTAACTTAGCAGAGTCACGCTTTCGGTTTATAAGCCCTTGTATGTCAAGTAACTTAAATTCGATTTGTGCAGTTGTAAAAATGAAAACCTGCCGATTTGATACGTTGAAGCTGTGTAGATATACTAAGATTACATTGTAAAGGCCTATGCTGCTATATGTTGTATCAAATCGGAAGATTTTGCGAATTAAATTACAATGTCTACGATTCCACTTTATTGCATCAGTTGTAACCAAAATCCGACTTTTTATGATAATGTTCACAAAATCTGCCTAATTGTAAGGTTTTTCAGGTGCAACTATGTGCAGCAAAACTTTGCATGTAAAACATGGTACTTGAAAAACATGGTTTTGGAACCTGTGTATAAACCGGAAAGTATTAACTTAGCAGAGTCACGCTTTCGGTTTATAAGCCCTTGTATGTCAAGTAACTTAGATTTGATTTGTGCAGTTGTAGAAATGAAAACCTGCCGATTTGATACGTTGAAGCTGTGTAGATATACTAAGATTACATCGTAAAGGCTTATGCTGCTTTATGTTGTATCAAATCGGAAGGTTTTGCGAATTAAATTACAATGTCTACGATTTCACCTTATTGCATCAATTGTAACCTAAATCCTACTTTTTATAAGAATGTTCACAAAATCTGCCTAATTGTAAGGTTTTTCAGGTGCAACTATATGCAGCGAGTCTTTGCATGTGAAACCATGGTACTTAAAAAACATGGTCTGGGAACCTGTCTTTAAACTGGAAATTATTAACTTAGCAGAGTCACGCTTTCGGTTTATAAGCCCTTGTATGTCAAGTAACTTAAATTCGATTTGTGCAGTTGTAAAAATGAAAACCTGCCGATTTGATACGTTGAAGCTGTGTAGATATACTAAGATTACATTGTAAAGGCCTATGCTGCTATATGTTGTATCAAATCGGAAGATTTTGCGAATTAAATTACAATGTCTACGATTCCACTTTATTGCATCAGTTGTAACCAAAATCCGACTTTTTATGATAATGTTCACAAAATCTGCCTAATTGTAAGGTTTTTCAGGTGCAACTATGTGCAGCAAAACTTTGCATGTAAAACATGGTACTTGAAAAACATGGTTTTGGAACCTGTGTATAAACCGGAAAGTATTAACTTAGCAGAGTCACGCTTTCGGTTTATAAGCCCTTATATGTCAAGTAACTTAGATTCGATTTGTGCAGTTGTAGAAATGAAAACCTGCCGATTTGATACGTTGAAGCTGTGTAGATATACTAAAATTACATTGTGAAGGCTTATGCTGCTTTATGTTGTATCAAATCGGAAGATTTTGCGAATTAAATTACAATGTCTACGATTCCACTTTATTGCATCAGTTGTAACCTAAATCCGACTTTTTATGAGAATGTTCACAAAATCTGCCTAATTGTAAGGTTTTTCAGGTGCAACTATATGCAGCGAAACTTTGCATGTAAAACCATGGTACTTGAAAAACATGGTTTTGGAACCTGTCTTTAAACTGGAAATTATTAACTTGGCAGAGTCACGCTTTTGGTTTTTAGGCCCTTGTATGTCAAGTAACTTAGATTCGATTTGTGCAGTTGTAGAAATGAAAACCTGCCGATTTGATACGTTGAAGCTGTGTAGATATGCTAAGATTACATTGTAAAGGCTTATGCTGCTTCATGTTGTATCAAATTGGAAGGTTTTGCGAATTAAATTACAATGTCTACGATTTCACCTAATTGCATCAGTTGTAACCTAAATCCGACTTTTTATGAGAATGTTCACAAAATCTGCCTAATTGTAAGGTTTTTCAGGTGCAACTATATGCAGCGAACCTTTGCATGTAAAACCATGGTACTTGAAAAACATGGTCTGGGAACCTGTCTTTAAACCGGAAATTATTAACTTAGCAGAGTCACGCTTTCGGTTTATAAGCCCTTGTATGTCAAGTAACTTAAATTCGATTTGTGCAGTTGTAGAAATGAAAACCTGCCGATTTGATACGTTGAAGCTGTGAAGATATACTAAGGTTACATTGTAAAGGCCTATGCTGCTTCATGTTGTATCAAATCGAAAGGTTTTGCGAATTAAATAACAATGTCTACGATTTCACTTTATTGCATCAATTGTAACCTAAATCCTACTTTTTATGAGAATGTTCACAAAATTTGCCTAATTGTAAGGTTTTTCAGGTGCAACTATGTGCAGCAAAACTTTGCATGTAAAACCATGGTACTTGAAAAACATGGTTTTGGAACCTGTCTTTAAACCGGAAAGTAGTAACTTAGCAGAGTCACGCTTTCGGTTCATAAGCCCTTATATGTCAAGTAACTTAGATTCGATTTGTGCAGTTGTAGAAATGAAAACCTGCCGATTTGATACGTTGAAGCTGTGTAGATATACTAAGATTACATTGTAAAGGCCTATGCTGCTATATGTTGTATCAAATCGGAAGATTTTGCGAATTAAATTACAATGTCTACGATTCCACTTTATTGCATCAGTTGTAACCTAAATCCGACTTTTTATGAGAATGTTCACATAATCTGCCTAATTGTAAGGTTTTTCAGGTGCAACTATATGCAGCAAAACTTTGCATGTAAAACCATGGTACGTGAAAAACATGGTTTTGGAACCTGTCTTTAAACTGGAAATTATTAACTTAGCAGAGTCACGCTTTCGGTTTATAAGCCCTTGTATGTCAAGTAACTTATATTTGATTTGTGCAGTTGTAGAAATGAAAACCTGCCGATTTGATACGTTGAAGCTGTGTAGATATACTAAGATTACATCGTAAAGGCTTATGCTGCTTCATGTTGTATCAAATCGGAAGGTTTTGCGAATTAAATTACAATGTCTACGATTTTACCTTATTGCATCAATTGTAACCTAAATCCTACTTTTTATGAGAATGTTCACAAAATCTGCTTAATTGTAAGGTTTTTCAGGTGCAACTATATGCAGCGAGTCTTTGCATGTAAAACCATGGTACTTAAAAAACATGGTCTGGGAACCTGTCTTTAAACCGGAAATTATTAACTTAGCAGAGTCACGCTTTCGGTTTATAAGCCCTTGTATGTCAAGTAACTTGAATTCGATTTGTGCAGTTGTAAAAATGAAAACCTGCCGATTTGATACGTTGAAGCTGTGTAGATATACTAAGATTAAATTGTAAAGGCCTATGCTGCTATATGTTGTATCAAATCGGAAGATTTTGCGAATTAAATTACAATGTCTACGATTCCACTTTATTGCATCAGTTGTAACCCAAATCCGACTTTTTATGAGAATGTTCACAAAATCTGCCTAATTGTAAGGTTTTTCAGGTGAAACTATATGCATTAAAACTTTGCATGTAAAACAATGGTACTTGAAAAACATGGTTTTGGAACCTGTCTTTAAACTGGAAATTATTAACTTAGCAGAGTCACGCTTTCGGTTTATAAGCTCTTGTATGTCAAGTAACTTAAATTCGATTTGTGCAGTTGTAGAAATGAAAACCTGCCGATTTGATACGTTGAAGCTGTGTAGATATACTAAGATTACATTGTAAAGGCCTATGCTGCTATATGTTGTATCAAATCGGAAGATTTTGCGAATTAAATTACAATGTCAACGATTCCACTTTATTGCATCAGTTGTAACCTAAATCCGACTTTTCATGAGAATGTTCACAAAATCTGCCTAATTGTAAGGTTTTTCAGGTGCAACTATGTGCAGCAAAACTTTGCATGTAAAACATGGTACTTGAAAAACATGGTTTTGGAACCTGTGTATAAACCGGAAAGTATTAACTTAGCAGAGTCACGCTTTCGGTTTATAAGCCCTTATATGTCAAGTAACTTAGATTCGATTTGTGCAGTTGTAGAAATGAAAACCTGCCGATTTGATACGTTGAAGCTGTGTAGATATACTAAAATTACATTGTGAAGGCTTATGCTGCTTCATGTTGTATCAAATCGGAAGATTTTGCGAATTAAATTACAATGTCTACGATTCCACTTTATTGCATCAGTTGTAACCTAAATCCGACTTTTTATGAGAATGTTCACAAAATCTGCCTAATTGTAAGGTTTTTCAGGTGCAACTATATGCAGCGAAACTTTGCATGTAAAACCATGGTACTTGAAAAACATGGTTTTGGAACCTGTCTTTAAACTGGAAATTATTAACTTAGCAGAGTTACGCTTTTGGTTTTTAAGCCCTTGTATGTCAAGTAACTTAGATTCGATTTGTGCAGTTGTAGAAATGAAAACCTGCCGATTTGATACGTTGAAGCTGTGTAGATATACTAAGATTACATTGTAAAGGCTTATGCTGCTTCATGTTGTATCAAATCGGAAGGTTTTGCGAATTAAATTACAATGTCTACGATTTCACCTAATTGCATCAGTTGTAACCTAAATCCGACTTTTTATGAGAATGTTCACAAAATCTGCCTAATTGTAAGGTTTTTCAGGTGCAACTATATGCAGCGAACCTTTGCATGTAAAACCATGGTACTTGAAAAACATGGTCTGGGAACCTGTCTTTAAACCGGAAATTATTAACTTAGCAGAGTCACGCTTTCGGTTTATAAGCCCTTGTATGTCAAGTAACTTAAATTCGATTTGTGCAGTTGTAGAAATGAAAACCTGCCGATTTGATACGTTGGAGCTGTGAAGATATACTAAGGTTACATTGTAAAGGCCTATGCTGCTTCATGTTGTATCAAATCGAAAGGTTTTGCGAATTAAATAACAATGTCTACGATTTCACTTTATTGCATCAATTGTAACCTAAATCCTACTTTTTATGAGAATGTTCACAAAATTTGCCTAATTGTAAGGTTTTTCAGGTGCAACTATGTGCAGCAAAACTTTGCATGTAAAACCATGGTACTTGAAAAACATGGTTTTGGAACCTGTGTATAAACCGGAAAGTAGTAACTTAGCAGAGTCACGCGTTCGGTTCATAAGCCCTTATATGTCAAGTAACTTAGATTCGATTTGTGCAGTTGTAGAAATGAAAACATGTCTGTTGGCCTTACACTACAGGTCACAGTATTAAACGGATGTGGTTTGAAATTATTTTAATCAATCACAAATGCGACTCAACAGGTCTGTATAGTGTATTAGTTTTGCTGTAACTGACCATTTTATCGCAATTAACAGTTAACTGGACCAAGATCACAATTTGTTGAGGTAAAGCCGAACAAAAACGGGTAGGGGGCAGACATAAATGACGCTACACAAGTTTACCCAAATTTTTGACCCACCCACCTACCTTGTTAATCTCGTTAGCGTTGCTTAAAATGCTAAATCTTTAACAAGTTGTGTCATCTCATTTCGAGTGACCCACCCGCAAGGTGGGTGACTTCATTTGTGCCCCATTTCAATAGCCTGCAACATACCAAGTACCTATACACACGATATTCTGTATGACCACTGCCATACTGCCATATGCGCACCTTAATAATAACATCATTTTGGAAAAGTGAAGTTACATAGGTTACATCTTTTACGATCTTTTGGCTTTAAAGTTCAAAATAGTATTTATTTTTATTTTCTTTCCACAAGCGTGTTGGCGTGTTGGCTGCAACATTTTTCTTATTTTTGGTTTTGTTAGATGCTGAGCTTTAGCTCATAAGCATTTATTGGAATGGTTCTGTCTGTCCGTCTGTAGGTCGTGCGCTACACAGACGGTTTGACCTCATTTTTTTCAAATACCTTTTAAACGCTTACAAAAGCGTTTGCGCAGTGCAGTATAGTTTTTTGTCAATATGGTATAAATAGAATTCCAACAGTAAGCAGTCAACTGGAGCAATTTTCAATATTTTCTCTACTTTTTAGATGCTAAGCAAGCATCTATTGGTCTAGTGTTGGCTCATGGCTTAGCATGGGAAATTTTCCAAATTTGAAATTTGAGGAGTGTACATGAATTTATCGGGGGGTGTGAGCATAGTAGTATGTAGTACTAGTGTTAGGCTACGTGTACGCAAAAATTTAGCAAGAGTACATTCCTTGTTTTCGAGATATGAGCGTCCTATGGTTTAGCATGGAAAATTTTCCAAATTTGAAATTTGAGGAGTGTACATGAATTAATCAGGGGGTGTTAGCATAGTAGTATGTAGTACTAGTGATAAGCTACGTGTACGCAAAAATTTGGCGAGAGTACATTTCTTGTTTTTGAGATATGAGCGTCCTATGGTTTAGCATGGAAAATTTTCCAAATTTGAAATTTGAGGAGTGTACATGAATTAATCGGGGGGGTGTGAGCATGGTAGTATGTCGTACTAGTGTTGAGCTACGTGTACGCAAAAATTGGGCGAGAGTACATTACTTGTTTTCGAGATATGAGCGTCCTATGGTTTAGCATGGGAAATTTTTCAAATTTGAAATTTGAGGAGTGTACATGAATTAATCGGGGGGTGTGAGCATAGTAGTATGTAGTACTAGTGTTAAGCTACGTGTAAGCAAAAATTTGGCGAGAGTTCATTCCTTGTTTTCGAGATATGAGCGTCCTATGGTTTAGCATGGGAAATTTTCGCAAAAATTGGGCCAGTACTTACATACTTTGGGTCAGAGATATTCGCACCTTTTTTTGTTTTTTGAAGTTGGAAAATATTGGGGGCCCCTGGGAATAATAATTTTCATTTCGGTTTTTTTTAGATGGGAATCTACAGGGCCAGCGACGCAATTCGTCAGTAAGTTCTCCTGGTACACAATCCTGGTACAAGGAAAAGCACCAGTGGGTTGTGTCAGGTAAAGGTACCCGCAGCGTGTATCAGTTTGGCGTACCATTTAAAAGTCACAGTCACACAGACCATTTAAATGCCTCAGTCACACGTACCAGTTCAAAGTAATAGTCACACATTATAGTTAAATGTCTAACTTGGGAACGTTTTCAGGTGTTACACTTGGATTTGGCCAAATGTTACCAAAGTGTCTTCTACCAACCCTAGACACTTCAGCTAGCATAGAAAGGAAAAAACCTCTAAGGAGAAGTGCTATTTTGTAATGCAAATGTAGGGTATTGAATTGTCCTGGAAAATACATTCCGGTGGCCTAAATGTCCGGCATGAAAATTTTCAATTACCAATACTAGGGCTATTTTTCAATAGAGACGCATGTAAAACACTGCTAATAGCTGAAAATCATAACAACAGCCATTGTAATTTATTACGACATTTTACTGAACGTAAAAAACGCATAGAGGAGCATCCACAAATGACGTCATCGAAAAGTCCCACTTTTAGGACCGTAGGACCCCATAGCTTAACCATTACGTAAATGAAAAGTTTTTAACATGGAGTATGTCACCAGTGCAGTGCCCAAGTAGACTCATCGGCGCAACTGATGACGTCATGTATGCACGATACCTATCTGCTTTAAATGTGCGCTGGAGTAGTATTTCAGGGGTAAAATTTAATGCATAACGACATTTTTTGACTTTTATCGACATACTGAAAATCTAGTAAAATTAAAAATTTTGACAGAGGGGGGACTCTTTGGTGCCTTCATTTTCCCATATAAATTTGTTTGTTAAAATTTGAGTTTTGAATTTTTAAGGAAATTTTCAAAATGTCGCGGGAATTAGTTGCCTAGAAACGGAAAATGCACTTAAGTTTCTATGCTAGCTGAAGTGTCTAGGATTAGTAGAAGATACTTTGGTAACATTTAGCCAAATCCCAGTGTAACACCTGAAAACGTTTCCAAGTAAGTCTTACGCATCTATTATATTTTCAGGTGGGATGTACTAGTATTTTATAGGTTAGTCATCCGTGACATGTCATTAAAATAGAATGGAAACAAATTTAAAGTTGGGACTAGGGATACTAGAAACTATAGTAATAAAAGACGTCAGTATGGACGATTCCTGAGTTTTATAACACATAAACGTAAGCCTGTGACATGTAGTTAAAATAGGATTGATAAAATTTTAAAGTTGGGACTCGGGGTACTGAAAACTATGATATTTGAAGGACGACATTGTAGAAGATCCCTGAATATCTATAATATATATATAGGTAAGTCCGTGACATGTAGGTAAAGTAGGTTGGAAACAAAATAATTTTTACTAAAGGGGGTACCAAACACTGATATTTAAAGGACGTTATTATAGACTAAAACCTATGATATTTGAAGGAAGTCATTAGGAACGAACCCTTAAACATATAACCTATATTCCGAATATCTATAACATTAAACTTTAATATTTTTAATACGTCAACATGTACGATCCCTGAATAAGCATAACCTATTTACTGAATATCTATAACATTAAACTTAAATATATGTAGGACGTCATTATGGACGATCCCTAAATATGTATAACCTACATACTGAATATCTATAACATTAAACTTCGATATTGGAAGGACGTCATTACGGACGATCCCTAAATATGTATAACATACATATATACTTAATATCTATAATCTATTCCCAGCGTGTCTGCCGTAGCAGACCACAGACCATAACCATTAAAAAATGTAGGTGAGATTAGATGGGTCTGTACTATGAGATATACCTGAATTTGCCGCGCATTGCTTGAGAGCGCCACACCAAGGATGTATTTTTGTATGTAAATGTCCCAGAAGAGTTGCATTTACAGAGTGGAGTGCAGACAATATTGCACTCATAACGATCGAGTAATTAGCTCGAGTGAAGTTCGAGTGCAAAAACCTTTTGAATGCACTCAAGTGAGTGGAGTTTGAGTGGACAAGATTTGGACTGCACTCGTACGAGTGGAGTGCGAGTGCAAATCAAATGCCCAGCTATGACACTCGTTTTTCTTAGCATTCATTTTCTTGCTCAAACGTTGGTTCATTAAATCGTGAATTGTAATAAAATGCAAAATTCGTTTAATTTCAAAAACAATAGGGTTCTATTTCATCTTCTTAACGATCATTTAAAATTTGTTTGAACAATCTAAGTTGAAAACTGTGACCTGTGGAGCAAAACGAAAAAAACATCGACAGACAGACACACGGACAGAGCCAGTCCTATAGATGCTTGCTAATGTCCAGCATCTAAAAACTGATTTTTTCAATTTTTGCGAAGCTTCTACAATTTTTGTCCGTTTTCAATAAAGCTTGCAGTTTTGTAATCTTCAGACCATTATCCTACAAACAAATTCTGGAAATTTTTAAATTTACATTTTTGAAAAATAAATATAATGCGTTACTTTTAAGGCCTAATTAATAAATTAATTTTTCTGAAAAAATGGAAAACATAAAAATACTAAATAACCCGATATTGTTTTAAAGATAATGGTCTGAAGATTACAAAACTTCAAGTTTTATTGAAATCAGACAAAAATTGTAGGAGTTACGATTAGCAAAATGTGAAAAAATCAGTTTTTAGATGCTGAGCTTAAGCATCGTTAGGAATGACTTGGTCAGTCTGTCTGTCTTTCGATTTTTTTGTCGTGCTCCACAGGTCACAATTTTATTTTAAATTGTTCAAATAAATTTTAAATGATTGTTAATAAGATGGAATAGAACCCTATTGTTTTTGGAATCAAACGGAATTACCAGTTTTTGACAATTAACAATTTAATAGACCAACTTTTGAGCAATAAAATGAATCCTAAGAAAAACGGGTGTCTGGCACGACTTTACGTGAATTTGAATACTTGCCACTTGAAGCTGAAAAGGTAGGTACATGTGCCACACGTTGCATATACCTGACATTCAGTAGATATTCGTACTATAGAAAACTTCAGATGTACATACCATAGAAAAGAGATCGTCCATAAATGGCGTTATACAAATATAAACATTTTCGGGACCCCTAATGTCATTAGTTCAAAAATTAGGTTGACATATATTTTCAACATAGGATTTCACTAGTATGCTTGCAGGGATCGTCCATAAATGGCGTTATACAAATTTTACCATTTTCGAGATTCCCACGGTCATGAGTTTAGAAATTAGGTTGAAATATATTCTTAACATAGAGTTTTACTAATATGCCCATAGGATTCGTCCATCGATCACGTCATTTAAATTTTACCGTTTTAGAAATTTCCATGCCATTAGTTCCAAAATTAAATAAAAGTATACCCTTAACATTGGATTTTTCAAGCGTACTTACGAGGATGGTTCAAAAATAACGTCATGCAAATTTTACTATTTAAGGGACCACTACTGTCATTATCTTAGAAATTAGGTTGGCATATCCTCAACATAGGTTTTTACTAGTATTCATAATATGAGGATCGTTCACAGAGGAGGTTGTTTAAATATTACTATTTCAAGTATCCCGCCCATGCCTGTTAACAGCTACCATCCTGAACAACAGCAAGTTTCGCGAGAGCCGTTTTGGTTGGTAGCTGATTGAAAAACCGTCGGTTTTCCACCGTCAGTTATTAAAGGAGATAGTTAATTTTTGCAAATAACAGCATGCTTTGAATTTCTATATTCAAGGAATTGTCCATAAATGGCGTCAAGGAACGTTAAGATCGTCTTTAGTTGGCAACACACAAAAAATACTTGTTTATTGGGATCGTCCGTAAATAACGACACAAAAATATCACTCGTTTATTGGGATGATCCGTAAATTACGTGAATAAAATTATGTAACAGGTTAACGCATATGTTTAAGCCATCAATACTTAACCCAACCTTTTGACTAGACATAACAGAATTTTTACAAACCTAGCTGTAATACTCGTACTTGGTTTACCGAATGCATTAAATCTTATTCGTCACCCTTTCGTATTTGTGCTATTCTTACTAAGCCAAGGCTACTACTACTAGGCGTACCAGTGCTGCAAATTGTTATTTTGGTTTTCCTTTTATAACATTGATTTTACAATAAGAGTAACAAAACTAGATTTTCAATGTTAACAAACGTATAACAATAATAAAACAATAATAACAATTTATAGCACTGAGGCGTACCAAGCTAACTCAAACCTGCATCAACCTCTATCGTACTGGAGCAATTCTGAAAAAGTTTGAAGCTGAGTGTGACGGACGTGCCGCCAAAACAGTGTCCTGTAATATAATAAATTTTAGTGGAAATAGTTGACCGATTGAGACCGGATTTCGACCAAGTGTAATAACAGTGAAACGTGCAAGTGTAGGTGTTTCTGGTTTTCGAAGAGCGTCATTTAATTCCATTGAATTTAATTTTAAAAGTTTTGTCTAAATAAAAAAATAAATAAAACACCAAAAAGAAAATGTCGTTAAAGCCACAACCATCCCAGTGCTCAAGCAAGAAGCCAACTAAGATAGGCAAATCAGCTACAGATAAGCAAATATTAATTTCTTGTCCTTTTTGTAATGATCTGGTAGTTGACGATAGTAATGATAACGACGGTGGACAGTGCGAGATATGTAAAGTTTGGTTGCACTACAAATGTCTGGGTATGACAAAGCAGCAACAGAAAGCATATAAGCAGGCAATTGATAATGTAGTTATTTTGTGTACGCATTGTATACAAAATACTCGGAGTAATACAGATATAAAGGAACAAGTAGGCAAACTCGAGAAAATGATCTTAGAGCTGAAAACTGCGTTAAACGAGGAAATCACGCTAAACAAGAAGCGTAGTTCCCGTACGAAAAAAGAACTGGAAAAGGTAGCCACTAACACACTGTCTACCCGTACGGAAATTAGTACAACTTTAGAATCAACATCGTCTAACACCAATACCGAGCCAGTTCATGTTAACCAACCACCACATGCTCCTCATGATCCACAGCCCTTGCATATACCGCCCCCGCTTACTCAGCCCGCGTTTACACAGCCCCCGTTTACATCGCAGAGCCACCTGCCCCCGCGGACATCGCAGCCCAACGATCATAGTCTTCTGTATGAAATTAACGATCGCATGGACCGACGGAAAAACCTTATTATATTTCATTTAGAAGAATCCACTATGACGTCCCAAAATTTACGCAAGGATTCAGACCGTAATGCGGTTCAGGTACTGTGTTCAACTGTATCGACTATTAATGCGAAATCCATAGTCAGTGTGAGCAGAATTGGCCCTGAGGTTTTGAACAAGATTAGGCCAATAATTGTAAAATTTAAAAACGAAGAAGCAGCCCAAAACTTTTTAAGATGCTACAAAGACAAAAGACGGATAGATAAGTTAAAGACTGGTAATGTGCATATCGTAAAGGACTTGACAATGCTACAACGGCAGCAACTTAAGGAAATTAGAAAATCAAAAAAATCTGCTTACGACAACTCAAACGACGAAGGAACAATACCGCCGTCATGACAACCACACAAACCGTTGCCTGATCTTCATATCATCTATACTAATGCTTGCTCTCTTCCCAACAAGCTTAAGGAGTTTAATGAAGTAGCTCATAACTCCGCGCCTATATTAATCTGTATAACGGAAACTCATTTGAATTCAACATATGACGATAAACAAATATTAATACCTAACTACACGTTGTTTAGAAAAGACAGAACAACTGGCAAAGGTGGAGGAGTAGTAGTCTATTGTAGATCAGACATTTGTGCCACCGAGGTTGTACTGAATTCACCCATTGAATGTTTAAGTGTTTCTTGCAATTTTAGGAGTAAACATCTAGCTTTACTGTGTGTATATAAGCCCCCTCAGACTGACAAATCAGAAAACAACCCTGATGAAATAAAACTAAGAGAACTAATCATTGAATTCACAGTAAAGCATAAACACTGTCTTATTGTCGGGGATTTTAATTATCCTGAACTCCACTGGCATACTAATTCTCTAACAGCCAACAATGGAAGCGCTGCAAAAGCGTTCCTAAATATTCTGGATAACCACTATCTTGAGCAACATGTGAATTTTATCACTCGAACTAGAGGAACTCAAGAAAGCTCATTGGACCTTTTTATATAAAAAAATCAACTTGTAACTGACATCCAATCTCTGCCCCCACTAGGAAAAAGTGATCATGTGGTGATTAAGTGTAGTGTCCAACTGCTGCCAGAGTGCTCTTCTAATAGCAATTCCATTAGTTTAAACTATGGTAAAGGTAACTATGACGGCATGCGTGAGGATTTGGGTCGGGTTAACTGGGACGAACTCTCAGGAAAGCCCAATGTAGACCTAATGTGGGAATTTTTTAAATCTAAAGTTCTTGCATCTGTCAAAAGGTTTATTCCGTGTTCTACCCCACAGTCATCAAGTAAAATACCGGCGCGGCTGCAAAAAATAATGCGCAAGAAAAAGCATGCCTTCTACAGGTACCTTAACTCTTCTCAGTCTCAAAAGTACAAAACTTGGCTTGCATATAGGAAACTCCGAAATCAAGAATCAAACATGAGATTGCAAAACAGAATAGCAGCTGAGAGAAAGTTATGCGAAAGTGCGAAACAGAATCCCAAGGCCTTCTATAGGTATTGTAGTGTTAAAAAAAACCGCATTCCAATCCCACTGTTAACCAAACACAATGGTGAAGTGACCACGTCGTATGCGGAAACAGCTGACACATTAGCGGCGGAATTTGAAAGCGTATTTGTACATGAAAGTGCTAGTTTAAGTGAATGTAGTGATAATGATGATGTTCAATGCCCAGAAGAATTTTCCAGCCCGTGTGAATTGCAAATTAAGTCCTAAGATGTGTTCAAGAAGCTAGCCCAACTTAACCCCTGAAAGTCCCCCGGACCGGATGGAATTCATCCTAGAATTTTGAAAGAATGTGCTAGCGTCTTGTGTTTTCCACTTTCAATTATCTTCCAAGCCTCAGTTGACCTTTCGGAACTTCCTGTGGACTGGAAAAGTGCAAATGTTACATGCATCCACAAGGGTGGGTCAAAGTGCGATCCAAAAAACTATCGGCCGATCAGTTTAACATCCATTTGCTGCAAACTGTTAGAGCAATTTATTCGAGAGCAGATTTTTCACAAGTGCGAATTTGCAAAGCAGCAGCACGGTTTTCTTCCAAGAAAATCGTGCTTTACTAACCTGCTGGAGTTTTTTGAAGATGTAACTAAACTTGTGGATGAAGGAAATACAGTTGACTGCGTATATATTGATTTCTCTAAGGCTTTTGATAAGATCCCCCATAAGCAGCTACTCAAGAAGTTAGAAAAGCGTTATCACCTTGATCCATATCTTATTAAATGGCTGCACTGCTTCTTAACTGACAGGACATATCAAGTGGTAGTGAATAGAGAAATGTCCAAAAGGACAAAGGTCATCAGTGGGGTTCCACAAGGAACAGTACTAGGGCCAATTCTGTTCCTTCTTTACGTTGACGAAATGAATGAAGTAATTAAAAGCTCTCTCAAGCAGTATGCAGATGACTCAAAAATTTATAGAGCCAGGAAAACGGATAGTGACTTTCATGCTCTCCAGAAGGATATAGATAACTTAGTTGAATGGTGTAACCAGAACCACATGGAGATGAATATTGGGAAAACCCATATTGTTCATTTCAGTGTGAAGAGAAGTGAAAATCCTTCATACTCTTGTAACAATGCTGAGTTGCAAAGCTCAACTTGCGAAAGAGATTTGGGGGTTTATATTTACAACGAGTTAAAGTTTTTCCAACATTGTCAACAGGCTATAAGAAAAGCCAAATCTATGTGCTTACAAATTAATAGAACCTTTAAACATTTAGACAAGTACGGACTTCGTACGCTTATTGTAACATTTATTCGCCCATTACTCAAATACTGCAACAGTATTTGGTGCCCGATTTTAAAAAGCGACAAGGATGAGATCGAAAAAGTTCAGAAGTTAGCCACCAGGCTTCTACCGTCACTTAAGAATTTGCCTTACGAGGAGAGATTGAAGGAGCTTCGAATTCTTCCACTTGAGGACAGAAGAAAACGAGGAGATTTGATTGAGACGTTCAAATTAATTAACAACAAATATGATATTGACCCCTCTGCTTTTTTCGAAATCTACATGCAGAGCCGACATGCTCCGTTTTTAAAGAAAAAACCAGTGATTACCAACTTTAGACACCATTTCTTTACCCAACGGGTAGTAACAGAATGGAATAATCTTCCAAGTGACGTGAAAAGTGACAAATCAGATTTATATTCAGTGAACTCGTTTAAAAATAAATTAGATAAGTTTAAAGGGTGGAGTTTTGGCAAAATCTCCGAGTGACTCAAGCTTTAAAAGTGATTAAATAGTGACAACCGGGTTTTCAAGAGACTTGTCTCAAATCCTTCAGGATTCTTCCCGGGAAACATTTATTATTATTATTATTATTATTATTATTATTATTAATTCTCAACAAGAACTGTCAAGTCACTTATACCCAGCCAAATGGTACCAGCAAAGTTCGTATCTAGCACACTCGTACCGGCATACAAACTCAAACCTGCGCTGTTTTAAAACTTACTTGTACCAGCACCACTCAAATCGCGTGGATTTTCAATAGCAAAAGTTGTAACTCAGACTGCTTTCATGGATACTAACTGCAAGGATTTTATGTTAGCCTTACTAAATTAACAAAGTATTCTACCCAATAAACAATTTAATGTCAGGACTGCGCTGTCCCGACACTTTTACACGACTGTCAGCCCTGCATCGTTTTTGTCCGCTGTCCCTGCGTAGGCCCGACACAAATTCCCTGCATGCTTCCACCCCATTCGCAGCTTCATTCCAACACTAGAACGACGACTTAAATGCACCCCCGCCTTCATGCCAGCATTAAGACGACTATTTTTTGATGCTTTCCCGATTGTATACCGCTGCTTCATCTACAGTCTACTGCATCTTTCTACTATTACTAGCGCAGTACCTACATACTTATATTTATAATAATTACTAATTACTAAAGAAAATTCAATGAATCAACTAATTTTTTGCATTTATGATTTATTAAATTAAAGAATGGACATAGATTAGTCATTGCACATCAAAACAATAGTACTGATTATGAGGGACGATGAAAATCATAAGATCACGACACAGAACTACAAAATTCTTTATTTTAAATGATAGACGATTTTATTGAATTCAATAATCCAACATTTAGCTGTTCTCACTTAGATGTAAACAAAAAGCTTCCCAAGGTGCATTAAAGCTCGCACTACTAGCAACAACACAAACACCTACACTGGACCACACTTATTTTGTGTCTTGAGTTTATTTCCCGATATCAGACTTATTCAACTTGTACATTAAAATAAGCTCAAGAACACGATTATTAACTGCTAAGTAGCACGTTGTGCATACAACAAGGACAACTGAAAGAAACAAATATGTATGCGTCACTGTTAGCAGTTAAAATAAACAAATAGGGCTAGCAATGAACTTTATTTGGTTATTTATTGAAAGCAGTTCTTATGTAGCCATTAGGGAACTAAAATCCTACCCACAACTATAACACTTATTGTTAGTTAGATATTTTAATAAAACTGGTAGAGTAACATACACGTAGAATCAAACACCCTCACTAAACTAATTAACTTAATTTACGTTATGAAAATGCTCAGCGCAATTACATGCCGAACGCCAGTATGATTGAACTGAACTGCGAACAACTTTTTTGAGAGCATAATATATAACGGACGAATGCTCACAGGCCTAAAAATGCATGAATAAAGGCGGGCGGGACAGCATTAAAACCACACATTGCGTTTATGTAGCGAAAACGTCAGAAAAGTGCAGTGGAAAATGCGGACTAAAATCCGAGTTTGGACAGCACGATGACGACGCTTTATTCTAGTCGTGTCACCCAACTCGGAGACAACAATAAAAATGCACATTGCGTTTATGTCGGGGCAGCGTAGGAACAGTGCAGGGAAAAATACCGCTTGAAATCGGAGTCTGTACAGCAGGATCACGACAGTGTTTTATAGTCGTGACACGATACAATTCCGACTCCGACTCAAAACTGCATTTATCCGACAGCCCCGACATAAAAACGTGTATAAAACTGCAGTCAATGTTTACTGGGTAGTGGTTAAAACAATGTGTCTGTAAACTCAGCAGCTACTTCGGGCCCACGGTGTATAAATCTGGCGCGAAGCGCGGGATTTTTTTAAACTTTGGCCGGCTGCTGTTAAAGCAAAGCGCAAAGTGCACTTGAGTTACCATCCTTTTTGTTTTAACTAAGGTCCGAAGAAACTATTTTAGTTGACTTTTCCTGAATCCCGCGGAAGTATAGTAAGTGGTTTGCTTGTAAGCATAGTTCGAAATTTTCAAAATTGTGTAAATAGATTACTTTTACTTTTAAAAACATGTAAATATAAACTTTTGGTTTCAAAAAACGCGTCGAGAGAGAGAGAGAGACAACTTTTCAAAATCATAAAGTTTAGACTCTTCTCATGACGGTTGCACAAGGACTTATGTACGCACCTACTTATCTTACTCACAAGAGAATGACCCGACATGACCGACCTAGTATTCAGAAAGACGTATTTAAAAAAATTAGGCTAATTTTTAGTAGTACATATCAACAGTAACTCAACTGGATTTTTTAGAATACAGTGGCGCGCCAAAGTAAAAAAATTCAAATTTTAAAACTTTGCCGCCCTGTAGCTTCTACAGTACTTGATCGATTTTGATGAAATTGTTTTTTCAGATTACAAGGTAGCTATCTAAAGAGTGATTGCAGGATTTTGAGAAAAAATGGTAAAACATCGAGCCCTAAAAATAAAGGTTTCAGAAATTCATTATTTAAATATGAAGTTTTCAAAATTTTAAAAATCCTAAAATTAAATTCCTTACAAGAGCGTGGTTTCACATGAATCTCGCCAATTTTTAAAAGCTTTAAACCCTGGGTTTAAAACAAAATTCTGAGTAATTCCCATAGAGTTATTAGAAGATTTATGTTAGTACAGCAAATAGATTTGAATTCGTTTACAATCTTTACCCTTCAAGGGTCACTATTTTTTATTTTCCGTACATTTTAAACTTTCTACATTTTTTAATTCAGATGTAGCCTACTCCACACCCTAACTCTACCCTATTTGTTGCCAAAACAATTATTCCACACTACGTTTTAGATTATTACTTACCCTACAATATGTATGTAGGGCCCCATGTTTAGGTAAAGAGGTACAAAAAACTGACTGAAAACGGTCGTCATACTTTTTTCTGCGCCACTGAAGGCGATTTAATGTTAATAAGGTTGAATATTTACAAAACACAATTTCGCATCCTTCATTTATATATTATTCAATTGTTATAATTCCTGTTGATTACTGTGCCTAACAATATCGAATGAAGAGTAATTAAAATAAAATATTACGGAAGAAATAACTAGTTAAGCATCAGTGCAAATGAACTTTTTGCTATCTATATCTCTCTGTCTGTAACGCTGCGCCACATCCTTTCACTTCCTCCACAAAGAGTGAAATTGAACTCCGCATAATTAATTTTTTGTTTGTGGCAAGCAGAGTGTACAAAAAGTACTGATTCACAATGAGCAATTGAATTGAGCGCTCAAAATATGCTTTACATCGGGTAATATCGGGGGATTAATTTCTTATACACCCTTGGATCAGGGGCTGTCGTGGTAAATTTTAGTCAACACGATCAGTATCGTGCGATCATCAAAAAAAATTGCCAGGGAAAATCCTGCATTAGGGAGATTCGTGCATTTATAATGCATCATATTTTAAAGACAACCTTGTACAAAGCGGGAAGGTGTAAATACTATTTTATTGTGTACCACCCTGTTGCTCCCCGATGCCCATGCCCGATGTTGCCCGATGCTAAAATTTGGTTTTGCCGATTAGAGAACATCAGGGGCATCTCTTGGAGAACTTTGTATTTCAGGAGCTCGATAGCAGTGTAAGGGAGCGTTCACAAATGATATCATCAGTTGAGTAGGTAGGTAGTTTCACCTTAAGATGACAAAAGATGACGAGTAGGTGGGTGGGTTTTCCAAAACATGATATCATCACCATTTTTACTAAAAATATGAGTTTTTCCGAAAATATCAAAACAACTAAATCCTGCATGTTTTATACTTTCAAACTCAGCCAGAAAAGTGCACCTGAATTTATGTTCAATGTAGTCAGCTTGAGTTGTAAAGTAAAAAAAAATATACTTTCGAAATTAAATTGCCCGTAATATCGGTCGCCGTCACCAGAATTGTGTTTGGGAAATTTTGAGCACAAATCAAGGATATCTGAAAAAAGTGATGTAACTTACAGTGTGGGTAGGTGGTTTTTAGAAAAAGTGACAAGCGATGACAAAGAGTAGGTAGGTGGTAAAAACACGAAATTTTGATGATATCATTTGTGAACGCTCCCTAATGGGGTACGTCAAAGATGCATCAGGTCAAAACAATTTACAACAGGCGTGGATTAGGCAGGGGAAGAGGAAAATTTCTACTTTAGGCAATGGAGTTTGTGCATCGTGGGTTGGTGTGGTCTGGTGGCAAGAGGCAAAACGGCAAGACTTGTCGTTTTATCGTATCTCGTTTGAACTTTGAAGCTTTGAGTTGAAGGTGTGGGGGCCTCCTGTATAAACCACCATCAACCACCCAACCACCACCCTTAACCACCCAATCACCCGCAACCACCATAACCACCCAACCACCATAACCACCCAACCACCCGCAACCACCATAACCACCCAATCACCATATGCAACTTGGTGGTTGAGCCTAAACCACCGTCTTTTTCCACGTCAAGTGCCACAACCACCCTCTTTGAACACGTCAAGTGCCAAAACCACCCTATTTTAGCACGTCAAGTACCGGAACCACCCTCTTTTAACACGTCAAGTGCCATAACCACCCTATTTTAGCACGTCAAGTACCGGAACCACCCTCTTTTAACACTTTAAGTGCCAGAACCACCCTTATTTAACACGTCAAGTGCCATAACCACCCTATTTTAGCACGTGAAGTGCAAGAACCACCCTATTCTAGCACGTCAAATGTAAAAACCATCCTTTTTTAACATCTAAAATGTAGTTATATATGTGTATGTCACAATATTGTATTCTTCGGCTGACGCTCAGCACACTGTATATTACTATCAGCTTGCTACTATAAAAATTGGGTAAAATAAAGAAAGGGTGGTTCTGGCACTTGACGTATTAAATGAGGGTGGTTATGGCACTTGACGTGTTAAAATAAGGTGGTTCTGGTACTTGACATGTTAAAAGAGGGTGGTTCTGGTACTTGACGTGGTAAATGAGGGTGGTTCTTGCACTTGACGTGCTAAAATAGGGTGGTTCTGGTACTTAACGTGTTTAATGAGGGTGGTTCAGGTACTTGACGTGTTTAATGAGGGTGGTTCTGGTACTTGACGTGTTTGAAGAGGGTGGTTCTGGTACTTGACGTGTTTAATGAGGGTGGTTCTGGTACTTAACGTGTTTGATGAGGGTGGTTCTGGTACTTGACGTGTTGAAATAGGGTGGTTCTGGTACTTGACGTGTTAAAACAGGGTGGTTTCGGCTCTTGACGTGGAAAAAGACGGTGGCTTAGGCTCAACCACCAAGTTGCATATGGTGGTTGGGTGGTTATGGTGGTTGAGGGTGGGTGGGTGGTTATGATGGTTGGGTGGTTATGGTGTTGAGGGTGGTTGGATGGTTGAGGGTGGTTGGGTGGTTGAGGGTGGTTTATATAGGAGCCCCCAATGCCAAGTTTTCTCTTGAACCACAATGGTATTTCTCTCTATGTAAACTACAGGACTAGCTTCGCGCGAAGAAACAAAACAATTGGCTTTAACTTTGCTGGTCAGCTGTTGCATGTTGAATCTAATCGCGTATACGCTGTGTGAAATATATTATATACTTGATAATTCCGATATTTCAACACATAAAGTTTAGTTTCATCATAATGATAATAGTTTTTTTCAGCGGACCAATTTCTTGTGTTATAAGATTACATTAGTTAGCTACGATAAATCACAGTTGTTGCTACTGAAGTAAGTTTGGGTTCAATAAATATTACGACGCGTGGTAATATTTAAATAAAAATATAATCTATTTGTTTATTCAATAATTTTCACTTCTCATCGTATTTTTACAATATCAGAAGAATTGATATTCAGAGGAATATAATTAACTTCTCCCACTCTCCAAATCTCAAAGCAACCTGTTGTTTGGTCTATCTTTTTATCTTTTGATCAACCTGTAAAGTGCTGATATTTCCTCCATTTGCCTATAATCATCTTCACATTCATTAGATTTTAAACCAAATAACCTTCACATTATCAATTTAGTCAATAATTTGTTGATTGTGAATTATTTAAACAAATAAAAGTTAAATCATTAATAATTCTTCACCAGTTCTCTTTGTAAAAACATTAGTTATTCACAATAAATACATAAACAAAATACTTAAAGACGTAAAAAAAAAGAGCTACACAATTCGGCATCAAGTGTGATCATTCTACTGTGCAACTAATCCATGAAAATTGAAACGTTAATAATTACATGTAGTTGTTTGTTGTGAATTCAGGAATTGTGTATTCAGTTTGTTTTGCATTTAGCTTAAATTTTCTTTAATTTTTCACGTTTGATAGTGACACAACGATTTAAACAATGGGAATTAAGGGGCTCATGCCGTTGCTAGAACATTCTATGCAATCCACGAACATAAATAAATATCGTGGGTATTCTGCTGCGGTGGATGGAATGGTATGGCTTTACCGAGGTATGTATGCCTGCGCTGTGGAACTGGGACTTGGAGAAGAAACTGACGCCTATGTCAAGTTTTGTTCGAAGTTTGTAAACATGCTTTTGAGAAATGACATTCGCCCTGTGATTGTATTTGATGGTAGAAATTTGATTGCAAAGGAATCCACTGACAAAGGAAGAAGAGAGTAAGATCAGTTGTAATCTGCCTAACAAGGGAACCACGCCAAGTGGTACACCCAGATTTTAAAATCACCCATTTTATAAAATCAGGCTACTTTTGATTAGTACAGAACCAAAGTAACTCGATTGCATTTTGCGTTTTTTGGTCACAGTGGCCCGCCAAAGTTTAAAAAATTCAAATTTTAATATTTTGCGACCCTTGTACTTCTACAGTTCTTGTTCGATTTTGATGAAATTTCGTTTTTTGAAATCCTTAGTCATTTTACTGAAATGAAATTTCAGGATTTTGAAAAATTCGAAATTTTCGTTTTTTTTTAAAAAAATCTAAGAAATAAGTATTTTTGAGGCACAATATTTTATCACCGTTTTTTTAAAAAAATAGAAATTTCCGAATTTTTTAAAATCCTGAAATTGCTTTTCAGTAAAATGCCTAAGGATCACAAAAAACGAAATTGTATCAAAATCGGACAAGAACTGTAGGAATACAAGGGTCGCAAAATATTAAAATTTTAATTTTTTCAAACTTTGGCGGGCCACTGTGACCAAACAACGCGAAATGCAATCGAGTCACTTTGGTTCTGTACTAATCAAAAGTAGCCTGATTTTATTTAAATGGGTGATTTTAAAATCTTGGTGTACCACTTGGCGTGGTTCCCTTGTAAGAATTTAATATTAGACCATATAATTAACTAGTAAACCGTCCTGAGGACGGAATTTATCACGGTTACAAAGAATAGTAGTGTAGCACTAGACCGCGTAAATGTGATCACGCCTAAAAGATGATCAGCCGCTGTTGCCTAAAGACCAGCTGCTTCATAAATCTTTAGTTAGCTGGTATTATTTGCTTAAAGTCTCAACTAATGACTGTGTTGTTTAGAGCACGTAACTTTAAAAACCGCAGCAGTGTAAAATTAGTCAACTTAAAATCTTTAAAACTAGTAGTTTTTAAAATTCGTTTTCGCCAGTTTTAAATTTCAATATTTCGAGTGTTATGTTTCAAAATTAAACCAGTTGTACAGTGTAATCTACACACTCATTACTAGTTACTTTACTATAGGGTTTCTAACAAAAGACTCGTAAAAATTTAAACGATAATCAAGTGTTTAAATCCGGGACTTGTACCTAAATGAGATCCCACCGTGTGCCGTTAATGTTATCAGAACTGCAGACGGTAATCTGCGGCAAATCCATTCAGTTCGTGGAACAGGCTGGTTAAATCATTGACACTGCTGTTTTAAGGGTCGTCGATAAATAATATCATTGAAAAATTCCCATTTCTAGGACCCTTTGCCACCCTTGTCATCAGCTTAACCATTGCTTAAATGTATATTTAACATGATATGTCATCAATATCTAAGTCAAGTACACCTATTGACTATACCTGTAATATCATTTATTGACCCCCTTATGTAACTAACTTTCTATCTACAATTTGCTGAGAAGTCATCCATGAATGACGTCAAGGAAAGTTTTACATTTTTAGGACCATATTGAGCTTAAATATTGCGAAAAAGGCTATCTTAAACATAGGATGTCGTCTTATTTAAACAGACTCACTGACCCTACCCTTGATGTCATTTACAGACAATTGCTTACAGTAGCGTAAATTAGCATATTTTATATTTTTGAAATTGAATTTTAAATTTGAAACAACAAAAAAACTCAGTGTAGGTAACGTAATTACCGTATTTTCTCTGATAGTACGCCCCGCGTACCAACCAAACTCGAGCTCCGACCCCCCGCGTATAATTAAACACCCGCGCATTAATCGAGACCCGCGCACTGGCATTTAACAGTGTGTTATATAGACCCGCGTACTATCCAAACTCGAGCTTCGACCCCCTGCGTACTATTAGAGACCCGCTCATTATTAGAGACCCGCGTACTATTAGAGAAAATACGGTAGGCGCATTGTTAAGCAGTGCTGTCGTATATGAAGGAGAGTATTTACATGACTACTGATCACAGTCCACAGCATATTTGTATTTTATAGTTGAGTTTGTCGTGTCGGATTATATTCCATCACTTACGTCTCACAAACATCGACTTGCTAACTTTATAATCTAAAAATTCGACCTGCTATGCTAAAGATAACTATTTACTCAATGTTAATGTAATGATATAGGTTAAAATGGGTTAAAAGAAAGAAGTAATTTCAAACACATCATTCACGGACCATCCAGTATTGTGTAATTGACATTTTTCTACATCTGATTTCACATTTCTACTTCTGACAAATTATCATATTTGACTTAATTATTGCATTTAATTTGATTTGTAACTCTTCTAAAAGTTTTCTGGAGTGATCACAATTAAGGTACTCGTGCAGTAGCATAGTTGCAATAGCATTCAGCAGACCATACATTGCGCCCTTCATTCCATAGCATCTGCTATTACTTTCAAGCTGCGTCGATATACGGGATGCAATACGTGGGGCAATCAGGGTTGGGTGTACTCGTCTGTACTTCGGCTTGGTCACGAAGTACATTCTAGTGCAAATACCTTGCACTGTAGTCCTCCGAAAGGGAAGTTTTATCATTGCTCCTGAAGAGGAGGATAATCTACTTAGACTGCAATCAGGTCGGCCGTGTTATAGCCACAATCCAAATATAATACATACTTAGTTCTTAAAATACCAGCTGTGCATTGTGACTGACTTCCTTCGGGAACGCTCCATAGGTGGTGTTCAGACTTCGTGTCGTTCATACCTAGGGGAAATGTTTGTTTACATTCACATGCTAGTACTGTAACTGCACTGGGTTATAAGTATATACCTGGAGAATCCGATAAGTGCTACATACTACTACTACTACTACACACTTAAGGTATTTACTTTTCCTATGATTTCCATGCTTTTTTACTATGATCACATTATGGAACATGTTAATCACATTTACATCATTTTGTATTTTCGAAAATTATCGAAGTTAATTTAAACAACTTGCTGCAGGTCTTCAAATTTTCAGTCTCCCGTTTTTATAATTTAAGGGTACAAAAAGAATGAACTGACAAGTAGTTTGGTTGATAAAAGTTCAAGTTAGAGCACGTACAAAACAAGGTACAGATTTTCAAAAAAAAGGAACCCGATCACGTTTAAGCGGCCTAGTACTATGTCCTGAACCATATTTTTTTTTTAAATTATTTTGACTTTCAACAGAAACCCAATAGCAAAATTCATGCAGTATTTTAAATGATTGTAAACGGACATTTTTCTTCCAGGAATTATCTCCCCCCCAGACAATTTACTCCCATACGTTACCCCTATTGGACTGCTTCCTTCCAAAACGTACCCAGGATATTTTCCTCCCAGCATCCAAAATCATACCCAAAAATTGAGTATTCCTTTTTGCCAGAAAATTTATGTATTTATGAAAATATGCAAAATTAGTCTAAAGTACCACAAAAGATTTAAGATTTCCCTAACGAAAACCTTTTCATTAGCATGTAACTATGAATATTTGACACTGAAAAACATAATATTGGTACCCATGTGTAGAGCAAATTACTCACTTAACCCTGTAGCTTTAGGCTTTTGTTGATTGTATACTTTTAAATACAATAGATTGGGGATCGTCCATAAATGACCTCACGGGTCAAAGTATATATTGATATAACGGAGCTGCGATCGTAAAAGTGTTTTAACCGTGTTTTTAAAAGTTCATAAAAAAAGTTTTTTTTTAAATTCCTTTACTTCCAGGTTGTACAACAGCATTTAGGAAGAATTTAAAAACCACGGTTTAAAAATATATTCACAAACTTGTCGTCCATAAATTACCTCACGGGTAGAGTCATTGGGTCTCTTGGGATATTGGATGGCATCCTATGTCAAAGATAGCCATTTACTTACACCTATGTAAAAGCTGGTGACAGCGTTATAGGGTCTAAAAATGAAAATATTTGCATAACATCATTTATGGACGATCCCTTGCTAATTTTAGACTTCTTCGTAATCAAATAACACAAGGCCTATAGTTTTCCAAAAAATCAGAAAACTGAAAAAGTAGTAAGGGGGGACCATTGGGTAAGGTAAAATTCATATCCCATGATTTTCGTGATTTTTCATTTGGACGAATTTTGAAAATGTCAATATTCGTTTTTGGCACCAAAACGTAATTTGCACTGATATGATTATATGTATGTATGTATGTATGTATGTATGTATGTGTGTATTTATACAGCTTTTGGTTCTTAACCTCAAGCGTATAACCTACTGTTTTTCCATACAACATTGCTATGTGAACCACTAGGAAGGTGCAAATGTATAGTACACTTGACCAGGTATAGTGGTTCATGTTTTCTTAACTCTAGTTCAACTAGTATACTGATATAGACTACTTACTGTCGTACTCCTGGAGAGATATATTTATACTGGTTTTCACCAGGTACCATGAATGTATTTTCCGGCTAACCGAGGATATGAGACAGAGTAGAACGGAACAGATGCAGCGTTCTCAGGAGTGCAACTGCTCCGCATTCATTCTGCTCCAACCCGCCAGCAGTCACTCCTAATGAGAGTGGACAGGTGGCGACGGCCTGTAGTGGACGAGGGAGAGAGGAACTTCGAGATGAATCTTGAGTCTATACATTTGAATGTGCAGTGTTCAGGCATGTGGTAAACTACTACTAAGCTGACTTGTATCTCTGTCTCAGGTAGGAACTACCACAGATAAATACAACCAGCACCCAAACACTTTAGACTCTCACACCCACCCCGTTCAACTCCCCCAACGCCCCATCAAGCCCCATCCCCCCACTGCCCACAATCCAGAGCACTACTGGCTGGCCCCGACTTGGTGACAAGGCGATGCATTACATCTCCAAGCCACCAAGCCGGGGTTACTGATATGATTATATACGTTGTAGTGACCCCACCACGTAGTACATGATCTGATATCGTTTGCTTCATTTCGAATTTTACACTTGGGAGACTTCCCATGTAAGAGCTAAATGATTTACCGAGAGGGGTTCTGAGATTGGAGCTGTAGCTCCAAACTAAGTACACCCAACACCAAAACATTCAGCCACCCGGCCACAATTAAAATAAAAATCCGGCGCTTCGCGCCGGATTTGTCGACCGGGGGGTGGGAGCCCAAAGTAGATGCTGAGCTTCAACAAAGGCGCAAGATAATTTATGTAACGCTAAGAGATGATATAAGATTAATGAAAGCTCCCCTAGCATCAATAGGCCATATACAAATGTACGTAGTATTTAGGTATATATAGCTGGAATCTTATTAAGAATTGCACCATTTACATATGACGTCATTTATGGAGCCTTCACTACATTCAGTAAGCCACTTACGAATGTACGTTGCAAGCAGTTAAAAAAAGGTTGGAAAAAATTTTAATGTTGAAATTGGGGGTACTAAAAACTATAATATTTGAATAACGTCATTATGGACGATCCTTAAATATGTATTTCCTATATAGGTATGTCCATGGCTGGCTGATAAGATAGGTTGCAAACAATTTTACAGTTGAAAAAACAAGTACTAAAAACTTTGATATTAAATGACGTCAATAAGGACGATCCCTAAATATCTGTATACCATAAAGGTATATTTATAAAATTTAGTTAAAGTAGGTTGGACAAAAATTCAAACTTGGAAATAGGGGCATTTAAAACTATAAAATATGAAGGACGTCATTGTGGACGATCCATCAATATCTATGTACTATATAGGTATATTTATGACATTTAGTTAAAGTGGGTTGGAAAAAACTCAAACTTGGAAATAGGGGCATTTAAAACTATAAAATATGAAGGACGTCATTGTGGACGATCCCTCAATATCTATATACTATATAGATATATTTATGACATTTAGTTGAAGTGGGTTGGAAAAAAATTCAAACTTGGAAATAGGGGCATTTAAAGCTATAAAATGTGAAAGATGTCATTGTGGACGATCCCTCAATATCTTTATACTATATGGGTATATTTATGACACGTAATTAAAATAGGTTGAAAAAAATTTAAAGTTAAAAATGGGGGTACTCGAAACTATAAAATGCAAAGGACGTTATCATAGACGATCCCTGAATATCTTTATACTATATGGGTATATTTATGACATGTAGTTAAAGTAAATTTGAAAAAAATGTTTACACTTTGAAATGGAGGTACTTTAAATAGTTAATTGTAAAGGACGTCATAAGGGACGATCCCTGAATATATATACTATATAGGTATATTTATAGCATGTAGTTAAAGTAGGTGGGAAACAAAATTTAAACTTGCAAATGATGGTACTGAAAATAGTTAAATGTGAATGACGTCATAAGGAACGATCCCTAAATATATATATACTATATAGGTATATTTATGACATTTAGTTTAAATAGGGTTGTAAAAAAACTAAAGTTAGAAGAGGGGGGTACTTAAAACTAAAAATTGTAAACGACGTCATCATGGACGTTCCCTGGATATCTATATAATGTATAGGTTTTATGACATGTAGTTTAAATAGGTATTTTAAAGTTGATTCTGGAAAATGGTGAGGAAGGGGAATTTCGAATGCATGAGCTGGTGTTCTAAGAGTGGACCCATGTCATGAGAACGCATATTTTGACCACTATACCAGTCTGCCCTGTGAACGTACATATGTCAGCAGTACATTTACTTGTAATGGATATTGGAGAAAATTTTCCATATGTATTTTTAATGGCGAAAATTGACAAGCTCTCAGCTACGTATGTACCTTC
Organism: Dicyrtomina minuta; assembly: GCA_949802685.1. NCBI lineage: Eukaryota > Metazoa > Arthropoda > Collembola > Symphypleona > Dicyrtomidae > Dicyrtomina > Dicyrtomina minuta. The sequence continues at coordinate 117,028 of CATKUY010000358.1, forward strand.
CATGTATTTTCAGCCCTTTTTAGATGCTGAAAGCATCTATAGGAATGGCTATGTCCGTCTGTCTGTCTGTCTGTCGATGTGTGATTTTTTGTCGTGCTCCACAGGTCACAGTTTTCAATTTAATTTTTTCAAATAAATTTTAAATGATGGTGAATGCGATGAAATAGAACCCTATTGTTTTTGAAATTAAACAGATTTACCAGTTTTTCACAATTAACGATATAATGGACCAACTTTTTAGCATTAAAATGCATGCAGGAAAAACGGGTCTTTGGCAAGACTTTACATGCATTTCAATTACAATACTTGCCACTGAAGCTAAGTAGGTAGGTACATGCGCCGCACGTTCCATATACCTGACATTCAGTGGATATTCGTACCATAGAAAACTTCCGATTACCATAGGATTTTACTAGTAGGGATGCAAGGATCGTCCAAAAATGACGTCATATAAATTTTACTATTTTAGGGATCCCCACTGTCATAAGGTTAGAAATAAGGTTGACATATATCCTTAGCATAAGATTTTACTAGCACGCATGCAGGGTTTGTCTATAAAGGGCGTCGCACAAATTTTACCATTTAAGAGATTTTCATGCTTTTATTTCGAAAATTAAATTAACCTATATCCTTAACATTAAATTTTTGAAGCTTAAGTACGGCGATCGTCCGTAAATGACGTCATTCAAATTTTACTGTTTTAGCGATCCCCACTGTAATTAGTTCAGAAATTAGGTGTACGTTTGTCCTCAACATATGATTTTACTAGTATTCATAGGGAGATCGTTCATAGATGGCGTTGCTTAAATATTACTATTTTAAGTACCCCGGCTGTCATAAGTTTTAAAATGAAGTAAACAGGTACCCATATTATGGAATGCTTCCAGTATTCATGCTGGAATCTTCCATATATGGCGTCATCTAAATACCACTATTTCAGGGATCTGCTCTGAATTTGTTCACGAATTAGGTAAACAGATACTTTGAACGCAGGATATTGCAATAATACATACACGGATCGTTTATAAATGACTTTATCCAATTAATGTTATTTAAATAATCCCAAAGTTATTTGTTACGACTTAATCAAATTAGAAATTCAAGTAGAAGCTAAGGTGGAGTTAGGCGCTGTCGTAGTTTCAGCGTTGCCACACTAGAGTTCTACTCCTTTACTAAAGCAATTATTCGCTGTAAGCTCAGCATCTACTTCGGGCCCCCGGTCGACAAATCCGGCGCGAAGCGCCGGATTTTTAGATGCTGAGCAAGCATCTTATTGGTCTGGTGTCTGGTGTCTGTCTGTCTGTATGTCTGTCCGCATGGCTGTTAGTCACACGCTACAGGTCTCATTTTTTAAGTTTTTAAATTCAAACATTTTTTAATCGCCCAGAAAAGCGAGGGAGAAGTGCTGTATAGTTTTTGGTTATTGTTGAAGTTATAGTTTCTTGGCAATTAGCAGTTAAACCGACCAAGAATAAAATCAATGTTTCAAGATAAAAAAATCCGGCGCTTCGCGCCGAATTGGTCGACCAGGGCCGGGCCCGAAGTAGATACTGAGCTTTCACAAAGGCGCAAGACAATTTCTGTTACGCTAAAAGATGACATAAGATTTTTGGAAGCTCCTTTACCATTAATGAGCTATAGACGAATGTACGTAGCATGTAGTTAAATATTGCTAGAGAATATTTATAAATTGCACCAATCACAAATGACGTCATTTATGGAGGCTTCCCTGCCATCATTAAGCCATGTATGGAAGTACGTGGCATGTAGTTGAAAAAAGTTATAATATTTTTGAAAATTTTATGATTTCCGAATGACATCATTTAAGGAGCCTCCCCTTCTATCAATAGGAAATATACAAATTTAAGTGGCAAGCAGTTAAAAAGAAAGGTTGGAAAATAATATACAGTTATAAAGCGGGTACCTAAAACTATATTTAAATGACGTTATTATAGACGCCCCCTAAATAATAATAACTCATATATCTTAGTATGTTTATTGCATATTGTTAAAAAGGTTAAAAACATTTTTTAAGTTGGAAATGGTAGGAGTAAAAACTATGTTATTTTTTGGGAGTACGTCACTTTGGACGACTTGCGAACAAACATAATCTAGGTTGAAAAAAATTTAAAAGTTACCAATAAGGATATTAAATACTATAGTATTTTTTCAAAAGACGTCATTATGGACGATCCCTGAATAGTATTAACCTTTATACCGAGGTATTTTTATCGGATATTTGTAAATAAAAACTATTTTATTTTTTCCAACGACGTTGTTGTGGATGACCCCAAAACATTATTAACCTATATACCTATGTATGTTTATTTCGTCCAAAGGACGTCATTGTGGATAACCCCTGAATAATAATGACCTATATACCAATGTATGTTTATTTTGTCCAAGGACGTCATTGTGGACGACCCCCAAACCGTAATAACCTATATACCTATGTATGTTTATTTTGTCCGGCGACCTTATTGTGGACGAACCCCGAACATTAATAACCTATATACCTATGTATGTTTATTTTGTCCAAGGAATTTTTTTATTTTTTCGAAAAATTAATAAAATGTCATACTTTTAAGACCTATTTTTTAATTAAGGTTTTTTGTTAAAAAATTAAAAATTCGAATTTCAAAATTTCCAAAAACTACTTTTTAGATAACAGTCGGAACATCACAAAACTGCAAGTTTCATTATAATACGACAAAAAATGTAGAAGCTACAGCGTGGCAAACTTTGAAAAATTCGTTTTTTTTTAACTTTGGCGGGCTGCTGCTAAAGCACCGCGCAAAATCCACTTGAGTTACCACACTATTGGTTTATTTTGAAGTCCAAGAAAACATTTCTGGCTATGCTTTTCCAGATCCCGAGGTAACATAGTAAGTGGTTTGCTTGTGAGTAAACTTACTTAGAAAGTAACATGTACTTTACTATTTTTTCGATGTGACTAAAAAATGTAGATTTTTTATAGATACTCATTACATATTATCCTTCCTTACTAGATGGATAAGAAAAGGAAGTATACAGTACCTACAGTTAGTACGCTTTTAATTGAAAAAATAACTCAATATTGAAAAACTGACCCCCATATTAAAAAAAATATTTACGAATATTAAAGCTTGTAGACTGCAAAGCGATGAATGACGAATATTAATGAGTAAGCTAGTTAGGATGAAATGCTTAAAACTGTGCAACCCTTAGAACATTTATGTTTTTTTCGCAGAATACGTGCTTTTACAAGACCGTATGACAATACATACAAGTATCCTAAATAAGGGTTTGGGGGGAAAATGTCCAGGGTTCTGCTTAGGGGGAAATGTCCAAGGAAAAACCACAGGGGAGAAAAAGTCTGGAGGAAAAATTTCTAGTGGGAATTTGTCTGTAATGTCCGTAAACCGTCCATGTACATAAAACACAAACCAATATCAATAGGGCGAAATAGATGGAATTGTTACCACAGTATTGGCTGTGTTAAGATTCTACTACAGCATTGGTTGGGGTTGCAATTTTAGCACAGATCTTAGCTTGAGTAAGGTTTTCTCACATGCTTGTTCGTGATTATGCTTGCTGTGATCATTGCTCTCTATTTCCGTATACACCTGCTTCACACAAAAGGTTGGTTTCAGCGTAACCAGTTACACGATGGATATACTGCTGAATACCATAACCATCGACCTAAAAACCCCTTAGTGTTATATTAAGTTTTAGCTTTGGACACGGGCTTGCGCGGATAACATTATGGCCACAGCCATTTTCAGGTTTCCGTTTTTATAAATGCTTGCTTAGGTTAAATTTTGAGAGTAAACTTGCCTGGGTTTAGTTTTCATCACAGGCTTGCCTGAGTCAAGATTATATTAGTGGCAAAGCTTTACCTTAGTTTTGGCTGGGTTGAGATTTTCTTACATGCTTGACCGGGACTGACGACTATGTTTGTAATGTCCATCTAATGCAAATCACAGCTGATATTACGATACCCTCCTTATATCCAAAAAGTATACAGTGATTGGTAGTGTAATTAGGGTGACGCCTTTCCCTCCTCATAGTGTAGTTTTTAATTAGTAGATTAGTAGATGACCTAAAGTCCTCATAGTTACTATTAAGATACTTTTAAATTCAATAAAACTTGTAGTAAGAATTAAAAAGAATAATCTTTTTACTGACAAGCAAACCACTTACTATGTTTCCTCGGGATCTGAAAAAGCATAGCCACAAACGTTTCCTTAGACCTTAGAATAAACGAATAGTGTGATAACTCGAGTGCATTTTGAGCAACAGCCTGCCAAAGTTCAAAAAACCGAATTTTTCAAAGTTTGACACGCTGTAGCTTTTACAGCTTATGTTTGATTTCAATGAAACTTGCAGTTTTGTGATGTTCAGACTTTTATCTAAAACGTTATTTCTGAAAATTTTGAAATTCGAATTTTTAATTTTTTATGAAAATACATTAATTAAAAAATGGGTATCTAAAGTGGGACATTTTAATAATCTTTTGAAACAATAAAAAAATTCGAATTTCAAAATTTTCAGAAACCACTTTTTAGATAAAAATCTAAACAACACAAAACTGCAAGTTTCATTAAAATCAAACAAAAACTGTAGAAGCTACAATTTGGCAAACTTAAAAAAAATGAATTTTTCGGAACTTTGGCGGGTTGCTGCTAAAGCACTGCGCAAAATGCATTCGAGTTATAACAATATTTGTTCATTCTGAGGTCCAAGGAAACGTTTCTGGCTATGCTTTTCCAGATCCCGAGGAAACATAGTAAGTGGTTTGCTTGTGAGCTGAACTTTTTTTCTCTTTTAAAACTTTTTAAATTAGTTTTTAAACTTTTCCATGTTTAAACGAAGTTGGAAATAGAAATCGCTGGTGAAGAGGCAACTTGGCCGAAGTCCAGTCCAGCCTTAAAAGTAACATGGCTCAAGTCCATACGTTTCTTAAAAACAACCTGGCACAAGTCCATGTCAGTTTTGTAAAAGCATGCAAATGAATAGCGTTAGCGCAATTAGGGGTCTTCCATCAATAAAGTTTAGAAAAATAGGAAATTTTCTAACACCTTCCTCCCAGAGTTAAGCACATCCACAATATAGCGTCACACTAAGTTTACATATTACATTTCCCCCCTCTTTCCGCTAAATATACGCGTCATTGATGGACACCCCTTATTGTATCCCATACGGGCAAAAAACATAAGGTGGGCTTTGCGACCACCGCACCGTCATGCATTGTGAAAGGCCAGCGGTAAAAGGCTGTGACAGGTTTGAACAGGAACGTATCCGAGCCTATTTAATGCAATAACTTCCCCGTTTTATTCATTTGAATGCTTTTACAAAACTGACATGGACTTGTGCCAGGTTGTTTTTAAGAAACGTATGGACTTGAGCCATGTTACTTTTAAAGCTGGACTGGACTTCGGCCAAGTTGCCTCTTCACCAGCGTAATAAATATTTTTTTTGGGCTCTGTGCCAATCAGAATCACTTAATTTTTGAAATTTTGAAGTCCTGTGCTGTGATCGGCGCAGATTTAAAAAGTGTAAATCAGCCATTAAATGTGCAAAATGCAACATTTTCCAAAATAATGTCAAACGAATGACGACAAAACGTCAAGGCGCGTCAAATGGTACCATAAAAACTGTAATTAGTTTAAAACTAAGGGAGGAGTTTGGGGTACAAGGTCCCCGGTCAACTTTCCACTATCCTATCTAACAGTATACTGCAAATTTTAATGAAGACACAAGCAGGTTAGCAACCCGATGGGTTGCAATCAATTTTAGGTAATATCTATTCTTCACTTTTAGGTGTCACATTCGACATTTAGTAAAATGGTCCAGTGATTGTAGTGTAATTGACTTAAGGCTTGACCGGTAAAAGCTTTAATACATTTTACCAACCCGAACAAGAAAATACGAAAGGAGACAAAGAATTTTCAACTCTTTCAAGACCATATTTACAAGATTACTGATCAGGTCTATAAAACAGCGAGTGCTAGAAATCGCTTACCTGATAAGATTAAAGCATTCGAGTTTGACATTGCTTATGTAGTATCAAGACTTACTATAAGTGGAGAAATATTCAGACACACCAAACGGCTATGAAGCATAGGACATATGGATGAAGAATTATTTGATTTTCTTAATTTCACACTCCCGTAGGAAGAACTTTGCCTACTGAATATAGCTGATTTTCGATCCTGTCAAAGTAATGCACAACTGGAAAATTTATTTTTAAAATTTATTGCATCACTTGGTTACCCTAATTTGACATTGGTCAAAGCGGATCCTTTCAGAATAATGATAAACACCGAAAACCGGACGTGTGATCTGGAGTACACTGGACCGAAGAACGCACTGTTATACATAGAAGAAAATTCTATTTACGATACATAACTGGACTGAAATTTTATAGACCAAGTTGCAGCTACTAACAAACTGAGATGCAAGCCTAAAAATTTGTTCAGAGGAGGGTAACAGGTACTTACAATAAATACGTGTTTAACAATTATGGAAAATTTTAATAAGGATAAGACGAAGGCGAATGCACCTGTACTTATACAGATCCAGGGACCACAAACATCCACACCGACACCAACATCGACGTCAACACCTCTCGGTAAATTTCCATTGTTTAAGGATGCGGAAGTTTCAGATTATCGTTTCAGAATTATTAAATTGTTAAGAGTTTATAGACAGCAATGTGTCTAATTCTATTATTTCCAGTCTGTATTAATGTTAAGTCTAATAGGCATATACATGAACATTTGTATAACCTATAGGTTTCTAATTATATACTGCTATTCTGTTTAATTAATTAAGCATTAGTTTCTTCTGATTAGTTGAGTACTAGCTTCCGTATAATTAATTAAAAAGTGAAATCTGTCTAATTAGCTTCCGTATTATTAATTACGAAGTGACTTCCGTGTCATTAATTAAGAATAATTACGTGACTCACTGTGGTATTTCTTATACGTTCATTACTCAATGTGATATTTCTTACATGTTCACTTACTCATGTATTTCCTAGAAATTAATTAATTGTATAACTTAATTACCTATAAGTCATAAATTAAGTTACTAATAATTAACGTTATCAATGTATTCCCTAGTAATTAATTAATTTAAATAACTTAATTAACTATTTGTCATCAATTAATTAACTGTTAATTAGCTTTATCAATGTATTTCCTAGCACGCGGCTGAGTATATAAGCTCAAAACAATTTGAAATAAATCATGCACTCCTCACTTACACTGCATCAACTAAACAGTCTCCAGAACACGAAGTAACCACTTATTTAGCATTGTACCGCTTGTTACATTACTCACACTAATACACACTAGACAGTTACGCCACTATCCGTAACTATATTGGCTCCCCTAACGAACCTTCGTTACCCGGTTCTCGGTTTCTTCGTGTTCTTCTTTGTTTTTTGGGGGTGGAAGACTGCTCGTGCGTTTAAACGGCTCAAGCGATCTTTCCATCCATCTCTACTCCGCTTTACGTACTAGACTACCTTCTCCAACTGGACCAGGCTGATTCTACCCGTTCACCTCGAGTCGACGCGTCGTGGACATCGTGGGATTGACATTCTGGCTTCGACTTCCCCTGGCTTGTTTTGTGTCACGTACAGCACACTCTATCTAACACTTCTCCTGATCAGTCTAGGACCATTTGACTATCAGGGCAACACCAGGTTCGTACACAAATACGACTTATAAAGAGTTACAGTACCCTATTAACGTACACTCTCCTTCACACTATTCCCCCCACTACTTTCGTGTTCATCACTTACCCCACCATAATGGATCATGCAACCAGGAGATAAACCTACGCCTCCTCAGATACGGCTTTTACGTAGCAATAACTCTAAGGATCACGAACGATCACCTCAAGTGGCCCCAGCCCCATTAGAATATAAACCCAGAGGTCGTAAGAAACAACCGACATCTGAGTTTAGACAACTTTTACCAGGCTTTGAAGACAGCCTAAACACCTCTTCCTCAAGTCGTCGAGGGACGTCACAAGCATTAAAGGAAAAGGCTGCTGCTCGCAGACAACGCAATCTTGAACGATTTCATCAAATCGTCTCTGAAGTCCATCAGAGACGCAACCTTAACTTTGTTGTAACTCTTTACCAACTCCTCAATAGATTTGAATTTCAAATAGCCACAGCATTTATTGAACAATACGCTAATGCACAACTTAAAGACGCTAAATATCAGTACCTAGAATTCCGTGAACGGCAAATTGCTAAATCGCTTACATTACCAGCTCACCCACCAGTTGTCTCTTCTACTTTGTCACCTGTTCGAGCGCAAGCCACATCCTCACAGCCATCTACTTCAGCCAAAACATCGTTTTACAGTTACGATACACTAGCACTAAAACCGCAACGAACCAGCACACCAAAAAAGGATTCCGGGTATCAGTCTAGATTTACCCTAGCCGAGCTACCTGACTACAGTAACAGCTCTGAGTCATCTGATACCGAAGACGACGAAGACACTCTAGAAGATATCGACGTTGCCGACATCACTATAATCGACACAATCAATCACACAAACACTACTCGACAACAGACCTCAGGCAACCCAAACTCGGATCCTGCAGACTCTGACGACGAAGCGGAACAACCAAACCCGGACAGACAACCTGTCAGACGACGTTCCATCAACACCAGACTACCAACAAAACAGTACCGGAAACGGCAACACTCAAGGCCCGCCAGCGCCGCCGCCACCACCAGGCCCTACGGCTCCACCTACGCCTCCGCCTCCACTGACGGATATAACAATGGCTAAAGAACTTCACATAGCCACCCACAATGCATTGGAAACCCGGATTGCGGTTATCCAATCACGGGTGACAGCACACTACGCTGATCCTCCTACTCTTTTAACGGCTGTTGACGTTGCGCTCTACATTGAAGACCTCAAAACAATAGGACCAGAAATCTCTAATCAAATGACAAATTGCTATAAATTGTTCAAAAACATTCCGGCCACACAAAGCGTAGATGAAGATCTTCAACTCACAAGAGCCCTTAACACTCAAACAGATTTAGATGGCGCATACAATAAAGTTCGCGTTGAACTGGTTACACTATCTCATAAGCTTCAGTCAGCAACTTTAGTCACTCAATTGCAAACCCAAAAACTCAGTCTGCCTACGTTTTCAGGCCTACACAATGAGTGGGCCGCATTTAAAGGTCAATTTACAGCACTGGTAATCTCCTCCACACATGACGCTAAAGTGAACAAGTTACAACTTCTACTAGACGCTCTCAAAGATAGCACAGCAATTGAAAACATTTCAGATCTTCAAATAACTGAGGGAAACTGGGAAATTGCATGGACCCGGATGGAAACAAGATACAACTCTCCAAGGGAGCAAGCAGCATTGTCAATAAAACCATTACTTGAGCTGCCGGCAATTATGTCGCAGTCAGAAAGCGGACTTCACAAACTAGTTAACGTAGTTTGGACGACACGAGCTCAATTAAAGCAAATTAACTTAGGCAATGTTAATGAAGCAGAGGTACTTTACCTTCACTTTATCATAGCCCGCCTGGATAGCCGCACTATTTCGGAATTCAACCAAAGTCTCCCAGATAATTCAATTCCAACTTTAGAGACTTGTATTCAATTTTTATTAAAAATGGCAAAAAACATAGGCATGACACAAGAAATCAAAATCAATAGCTCTATAGCACCACCTGTACACCATTTTCATAGCTCTAGAGAGAATTGTCTAGGCAACACAATGTACTCTGACAATTACAATTCTGGTGACTCTACAACCAGTTCTACATCCAGTGACACTACCACAAGCAACACTAACAGTGATTCTTCTAATAGTCACACTTCGAGTGAATCCAGTTGTGACGAAGAGGAAACCCAACCTTTAATTCAAAGTCATCAATTAAATAGGTCTCACCAAAAACCCTATTTAACTAACCCTAATCGGCTTGTAATGCATGCCACAGTTGATTCTGCTAGAAATACTTCGTGTAACTCTAAAGTACAGAATTTAGTCGTTCCTAGCCTTAAGAATAAAACAAAGAAACAACTTGTTCCACACAAACATGCACAGTCTGTCACAAAGCGCGCATTGCGGTTCCATTCTCCAGAACCTCGACGCAAACGTAACTCAGAAAAGCGTCAAATGTGTAAGGTTTGCGCAGCCATTGATCATCGCACCCGAGAATGTTCCCTTTTTTTCAACATGGACCATACACAACGCATTAGGTGGGTTGAAACGAGCAACAGATGCAAAAACTGCCTACAAGACCACTCAACTAAAGATTGCACTAGCAATAAGAGTTGTTCAATCTGCCAAAAAAGACACCATACGCTCTTACACTTTCCAAAGCAACGCCATACAAACGTTTACTGACCTCAACGATGTTTATGTTTTGACTTGCATATTCTGTTACTTTGTTATGCACTTCTCATAACCCTGTGGTGCATTCGACACCTTGTTTTGTATTTGCTTCATTCTTAAAATGACTTTGCTGGCAAAATTATTTGATTTATATACCTTATATATATCAAGGGCGGGAGTATAGACAGAAATGTGTCTAATTCTATTATTTCTAGTCTGTATTATTGTTAAGTCTAATAGGCATATACATGAACATTTGTATAACCTATAGGTTTCTAATTATATACTGCCATTCTGTTTAATTAATTAAGCATTGGTTTCTTCTGATTAGTTAAGTACTAGCTTCCGTATAATTAATTAAAAAGTGAAATCTGTCTAATTAGCTTCCGTATCATTAATTAGGAAGTGACTTCCGTGTAATTAATTAAGAATAATTACGTTACTCACTGTGGTATTTCTTACACGTTCATTACTCAATATGATATTTCTTACATGTTCACTTACTCATGTATTTCCTAGAAATTAATTAATTGTATAACTTAATTACCTATTAGTCATAAATTAAGTTACTAATAATTAACGTTATCAATGTATTTCCTAGAAATTAATTAATTTAAATAACTTAATTAACTATTTGTCATCAAATAATTAACTGTTAATTAGCTTTATCAATGTATTTCCTAGCACGCGGCTGAGTATATAAGCTTAAAACAATTTGAAATAAATCATGCACTCCTCACTTACACTGCATCAACTAAACAGTCCCCAGAACACGAAGTAACCACTTATTTAGCATTGTACCGCTTGTACCTTGCAGTTACATTACTCACACTAATACACACTAGACAGTTACGCCACTATTCGTAACTAGTTTATTTATTTTTGATGTAAGAGATGTATTTTTTTAAGAGTTTTAACTTGTCATACTCGTTTTTAGTATGTATCTAAAGTAAAAAAGGAGGGTATCGAGACATAAAATATTCATACATATTAGACATACAAGTTGTTACAGGTAGTAACAGGTAGTCATACATATGTTAGATATTGTAGGCACGGTACAACTTTGTCGGATTAAGAAAGAATTATATTTTTACATGCTATTCATCTGTGAATGTGTGAAGTATGAGTAATAATATATTTGATGAGTCTAGCTTCATGTCGTATTAGATAAATACGGAATGCTGATGTCAACATAGCTGAGCTATGCACAGACATACTACATGTGAAGTATGTATGAGATAAATGTTTATGTTTTGTCGCATCTGTCTGCGACTCCGATTAGAATTCAAGTTCAAGTTCTATTGACATTCTTATTTTCTCAATAGACAAAAACATTGACGGCAATATTTCTTATTCGTATATTGCGACTAAACACTTTATTTTCTTTAATTCTTTAGAAGAGTTTAACATATGTAGAAATCACGAAATTCTCTAATTAAGTAATGATTAGGACAATTCGTGAAGTATCAGAATATCTTAATTAATGTGTCTGGGTAGAATTATTAGTTTAAGGATATTGGTAAATCATAATGAAATGTATTGACTTAAATTGTAAGTTTGACAATGATCAGAATGCGGTAGTCTTTGTCAAGCCACAACAACCAAATTCATGAATTGTAATTAACATTGTCAACAGAGTTTAATTTAGTAAGAATTAGAGAGGATAAAAATCAATCGTGAATCTGTAATCGTGTCAAGAACAAGTCTTTTGAATGTCCAGAAACCTTTTTATTTACCCGAGCTACGAGACAGCCTGACGAGGAAAGTGTCTACTGCTCCATCCCTCTTTGCATCCCTAAAAATATCTTCAGTGTTACTTGATAGATTTCCAATCAGCTTATAAAGCATACTTACTAGTTTCAATAATCTTGTTCATACCAACTGAGTTAATCGGCCTCCCACACCTTACGTGGGCGTTATCAGCACTATCCGACAGGTTTACCGGTCACCTTACTTTATCCTAGTATTTTATACGAAGCTAAAGTTTTAAACCTTAACAGTAATGGTCATGTCCGTCTGTCTGTCTGTCTGTCTGTTGGCCGTACACCACAGGTCACAGTACAAATGATTTTTTTCATAAAACAAGTTTTAACCCATCACAAATGCGAGCACGAAGGTCTGTATTGTTTTTTCAATTTGATTGGACGGACTATTTATTTATAATAAACATTTAACTGGACTCATGTCAAAAATCAGAAAAGTGAGCTTTTCAATAACCATTTGATAAGTTAAACAAAGGAGAATGGTTATGTAAAAACGTAATTTTAAAGTTCTGCGCGGCGAATACAAGTATATCGCATAGTACAAGTACAAACCCAACTAATCTCAGCTACAGTTTTCATTGTTTTCATTTTTAATGGTCAGTGGTCTGCTACTCAGATACGCAGGGAACATGTCATAGATAATCAGGAATCGTCCCTTATGACGTCCTTCAAATATCACAGTTTTAAATCCCCCTATTTCAAACTTTAAATTATTTTCCAACCTATTTGAACTACATGCCATGAGTATACATACCTATGTAGGTTACATATATTCAGAGAAGATATTCAGGGATCATTCATAATTACGTCTTTCTAATATCATAGCTTTATGTACCTACAACTTTAATTTTTTGTTCAATATATCCTTTTCGACACCCCCACCTAGCTGTAATCGCTTAAACAATAGCTAAACGGGTACGGGGTTACGCACAAATGATGCCACGTGAATACTCCTTTTCGACACCCCCACCCAGATTTTATCGTATTACTTCAGGTAAACGAATTAGGGGTTACGCACAAATGATGCCACATAAATACTCATTTTCGACACCCCCACTCAGATTTCATCTTATTACTTAAGGTAAACGGGTTAGGGGTTACGCACAGATAATGTCACTTAAATACTCATTTTCGACACCCCCACTCAGATTTTATCGTATTACTTTAGGAAAACGGATTAGGGGTTACGCACAAATAATGCCACGTGAATACTCTTTTTCGACATCCCCACCCAGATTTTATCGTATTACTTTAGGTTAACTGGTTAAGGGTTACGCACAAACTTTGTCACGTAAATACTCATTTTCGACATCACAACCAAGCTGATATTGCATTGACATTAGGCAAATGGGTTAGGGGCTAAGCAAAAACGATGTCACCTGAGTTATATTATTGAACACGCCTAAGCAGCTGTTAATACGTGTAACGCATATACAACTACTAACCTAATATGTGCATATAATAATGATACGAAGTGTGACCACTACCGTAACAATAACATCATATAAGGAGTGGCGGGTGATTTTTTATTTTCTATATTAATAATAATAATAATAATTTATTCATTAAGTCGATTTGGCCGCAGCCCATACAACATTGGTTATTTACATTTTTAGCTTTACAGAGGTAATTGATCCTCGGTTTGATATGATAATAAATATGTTTGATTTAGTATATGTAATTATGGTTATTTCTTGGCTGAAAAGAGAGCATGTTAGTTATTATTCTTACACAGTATAATATAGTCATTTTTAGTCATGTTATAAATTATAATGTGAATGTGATATAGAGTAATGTTTTTTCTCTCGGTGTCTTGATAGAAAAAGGAGGAAGGGAGTCATCTGTAGTTTGATGAAGGGGGGGGGGAGTCAGGCTTCTCCGATGCATCCGTAGTAGAAATTTCGAGTCCTAATGGCTGTATCCCAGAAATTAAATAGCAGTTCAAATCCCTCGGCGTTGTTATAATCCTTGAAAGTTTGTTCCATAAGGGTCTTCCTAGTTGGTCTTGCGTCGCTTAGTTTTCTGAGAAATTTGGTTCTTGGATATGCGTAATGCGGACAGTTGAGCATTACATGGAAGGTGTCTTCCTCTTCCCTCCCACACAGGTCGCAATCAGGTGTCTCTACACGCTTCCATAATCGGTTCATTCCGTTGAGGTTGATGATCTTTCCCCTAAGGACAATTCTAGGAAGGCCAGATCTTAGATTCAGTATGAACTTCACCTTGTTCCATGCTAATCCCATTTCAAAGTATTCCGATTTTAGGGCGTGGGTCTTCAAGCGGCTATAGTGTTTAAGTGTGTTGCAACTTTGCATCCTTTGTACGTCCGTATTAACACAGCTAAGTCGGTATTTCTCCAGGATTTCAGATTTATGTAACTTCAGATACTCACTGTTTAGATTCTCTAGCGTTCCTTCCATTGATGCATCAGCAAAGAGCTTTCTCACTTGTATTATCCAGTTGTATCTATGGTCTGTTCCTTTTATCTGCAACATCTCTTTATAACAGTTCCTTGATATGCCGTCTTCCTTAGAGTTAATGATCTTCTGAATGAACGTCAGGAGAGCTTTAAACAGTTGCACCTTGATGTTTTGCGCTCCTGTTTCTAGTCTCAGGTAGTATCCTGGTGTTGAGTTAGATGTTCCTGTTAGCCTTCTAAGAAACGTTGTTTGAAAAGTTTCTAGTTGTTCGCTGTATCGTAGTCCCCACACAGGTGCTGCATACATTAAGATCGAGCTGACAAGGGAGTTAAATAGTCTTACATGTATACTTATGTCTTTCAATTTTGCGCGGTAAAAGAGTTCAAAAAGCTTTGTTTGCGCTAATCTTGCTTTCCCAAAGAAATGTTCTTTTGCTCCATTGAAGATTCCACTATGCGTAAAGGGGACGCCTAGATAGACGTACTGTTTCACAATCTCCAATGGTTTGCTTTCCCATTTAAATTTGATGGAGTTACTAATTTTGTTGCCTTTGCGGAAGATCATGACTTTAGTTTTGGACAGGTTGACTGTTAGGTCATTATCCTTAAAAAAGCTGCTGAGCGTGTTTATTTGTTTTTGTAGGTCTAGTTCGTTTGATGCAAGGAGGATGATATCATCTGCGTACAGGAGAATGAGTAATTCAAGGGTGAACATCTGTATTCCGTGTATGTTACTGGCTCGGAGTATTTCAGTTATTTTGTCGATGTATATTGTAAAGAGAGTTGGCGACAGCGTTTCACCCTGAAGGACCCCTCCCATCACTTTTATCATGTCCGTGTAACCGTCCTTGCACCTTATTTTGGTTTTAGCCAAATCATACAGTTCTTTGATTTTAGCTATAAACTGGTCGCTCAGACCCGCTTCTTTCAGTCTACACCACAGTTTGTCCCGTTTAATGGAATCGAATGCCTGACTTAGATCAACAAACAGCGCAAACAATTTTCCTTTCTTCTTTAGGGCTGGCCTATTTAGCTGTCTCAGGATGCAAGAGTAGAGTGCAAATATATGATCTGTGCAGCCTCGCCCTCTTTTGTAGGCTGCTTGGTTTTCCGATATTGTGTCGTTTGTAAAGCAGAACGAGTTAAGCCTGTTTGACATTATACAGGTATATAGCTTGGTGATAGTATTGATCAGGGCAATAGGCCTATAATTGATAGGTAGTTCTGCGTCGCCTTTCTTGTAAATCGGTGCTGTTATAATTTCTGCCCAGCTATTTGGTATTTGTTCGGCATTAGCTTTGTTAAGCACCTGAAGTAGGTAGTTGTACGATAACGAGTCCAGATTTTTCCACACTTCATTGGGTATGCCATCTGCTCCTGGCGATTTGTTATTGGCAAGGTTCTTGATTGCTTTAAACAGTTCTGGCTGTGTGATTTCAGCGTCAAGTAAGGCAGGGTCACCTGGGGAAGCTTTTACGAAAGTTTTGCACACTTCCGCAATGTCGGTATCGGAGGTTTCAAAGACAGACCGAAAGTGCAAGTCCCATTGAGATTTTTCAATGTTGTTTGTTTTGAAACTGTGCTTTTTGTCTCTTAGCATATTCAGTGCCTTCCAGTATCCTGACGAGTCTTTACTATGGTGGATTTCTGTTTGAACTGCATCAAAAAATGTTTTCTTTTTCTCCTGGCAGAGTTTGCGGTATTCTTTCTTGGCTTGTATCAGGTAGTCGAGGCTGTCACTATTTATTCGATTTTGTCGTGTGTCATTTCTGTACTTGTGCAGGAGAGAAAGAGCATTTCGTTTAGCGATGCTACATTCTTTATCGAACCATTTGGGGCCGTGATTCTTTCTTAAGTCAGAACTGGTCTTAGTGCGCATTCCTATTTTGTTGGCCGCTTGGTAGATTAAGTTATTGAGAGTTTTGGAATCACATCGGTTAAAGTTCAATTCTCCGCTGTCTTCCTTGAGCTGGTTTTGGAAATCTCTGGCCTTCTCTTTGTTCCATTGTATTTTATCTTCCACTACGTTTAGAGCACAAGCTTGGTTTTGCCCGCTATGCGCGATTCTGACCAGGATTGGTAAGTGATCTGATTCCAAGCATTCGATTACTGAGAAATCTTGAACGTAGTCTATCGTTTTGTCATTGCATATACACAAATCTATGAGGCTGCTACCATTGTGCCCTATGTAAGTAGGGTGGCCATGCTGGTCAGAGGGAGTTCTCCCGTTAAGTATTATTAGTTCATGCTCCGTGATAAGCTCTATTAACTTTTTTCCTCTTTTGTTAGTAATCGGGTCGGACGAGTTTCTGGTTCTGTTAAGATGTTGCATAGCCTCTGAGGGGTTTTTAAAGCTGCCAGTCCTACTGTTGTAATCCCCCATTAAAATGCATCTTTGTCTGTTGATTTGAGGGGTGTCTTTAAAAACGTTTTCGATTTCTTCGTCGTACTGTGATGCTGGCGGTATGTATGCGAAGCAGATGAGGGTGGGTTTTCCTTGGCATATGTATTCTATTGTAATTTTGTGCCGGTCTTGATACACAGTTTTACACAGCTTAGTAACACTGTTTCTCGTTCCCACTATGAGTCCTCCACTTTTTCTGCCTCGTTCGCCTACAGCAGGAGTCACAGTGATAGTGTAGTCATTAAAAATTCTCTTTAAGTCGTCATTTATTTCAGAAATCCAGGTTTCGGATAAGCAAAAAATATCCACGTCATTTTGTACAATTATTGTTGCTTTGTCTTGTTTGTCTCTAATGAGTCCATTTACATTCCAGTATAGGATTCTATTTACAGTCAGTATCTTATTTGTGTGCTTAATGTGTATGGGCCCGCCACTATCCTATGCAGTGTGCATGTCTATCTCCACGTTGTTTTCTTGTGGTTTTGCCGCATTCTTAGCTTTGCGCTCCTCATATTGTGCTTTAGCCATCGCCGCTGGTAGGTCAGGATTAATAAAATACTTTGAGTCTATATTATTAAACCTATTTTGTTAATTACATGTCGTATGTAAATGAATAATGAAGTCATTCAAATAACGCTATTTTACGGATCCGCCTCGATTAGTGTAATCATTGCATACACGATGGTCTTTAAGCTGGGATGTTACAGGTCTGCTGGCAGACCTATTGACCTGGTCGGTGACGTCATGAATAGACAATCTGAATATTAAAACTCATTCAAATACAATGTGAAAATTCACAAATAATTCTAAGTTACAAAAATAGATATGCAGCTTGATACGTAGTACATACACAATTGAGTGCATATGACCTATAGGGATCGTCCATAAACAACGTTAGCCAAATACCACTATTTTATAGATCCATATTTTATCAGTGTGATCAATACATAAACGTAGATACTATACAGATAGTACGTGGAAGACGCCCACACAACTATCACTTATTTAGTACCGCCTACTCTTATGTCATCACTATAATTTAGGAATGGTTCGTTAGTGATTTCAACAAGATTATTGTTCAGTAGTGACTGTACAGCATGGTCAGAATTTGCCATGACGTCAGTTCATTTGGGTTTGGGTTGCTCTCAAACCCAGAGTACTGAACGACTCTTAAGTTGCTCTCAAACCCCCACTTTTGTATGGGTCTGAGAGCTTTAAGTAGTAGAAGGAGCCGATGCCTCAGCATGCCTCAGCATCAGCTCAAACAAAGGAAAGAGAGCAGTAGCATTCATTCCCTTTCAGCACTGCTCCCAGTCGACCAAAAACCAGAGAAGCGAAAAGACCTGTCCGCTCTGAGCTCTGATCAGCCATCTTTCCTTTTCTCTAATTTAAGTTCACAGTCAGATATTTCTGACTTCCTTCTTTATTCGGTGTATCAAAACTGAAGTTTCAAACCTTCTTATTTAGTGTAACTGTGCGTAATTAAGTGTGTTTCACGTCTTGTTATTTAGTGTAATGTGTGTAATTAAGTGTGTTAATAGTAATTAAACGTAAATTGGTAATTACTACCAAATTCACGCACTTAAGAGATCACACCCACCATTTTATTGCACATTCGACCACTGCTACATCTTCAGTGTCTCACATTGCCCATCTCACCACATAGTCGCTAAGTGCATCAAGCTTCAGCTATTTGGTCCATTCATCATATACCACAGTAAAGGCTGCCAGTGCTGTTTTCATGCATCCGCATGTAGTCATGCACTGCACTCTTGGTCATCTCAGTTTCGGTCACAGTTCATCTCAAGACTCGCTCTCCAGGTCACGTCCTCCGGTCTGTTCAGTTAACTAGACCTGCTCATCAGCTCCGCTCAGCTCAGTCAGTCGGTCGGTCGGTCGGTCGGTCGGTATCAAACACCATCATACCAGAGCATCACCAGATCCAAGGAGCAAGACTCATCGGGTCCCAGGTATCATTCGGCTCTCAGCTCACCTGGTCTCAACCTCATCTGGTCCCAGGTATCATTCAGCTCTCAGCTCACCTGGTCCCAACCTCATCTGGTCCCAGGTATCATTCAGCTCTCAGCTCACCTGGTCTCACCTCAAGCTCAGGTCCCAGGCTCTGGTTCCATCTCAAGCTGAAGCTCAGGTCCCAGTCTCTGGTTCCATCTCAAGATCAAGCTCTGGTCCCATTTCGAGCTCAAGCTCTGGTCCTATCTCAAGCTCTGGTCCCAGCTCTCTGGTCCCAGCTCAAGCTCTGGTCCCAGCTCTCTGGTCCCATCTCGAGCTCAAGCTCTGGTCCCATCTCAAGCTCTGGTCCCAGGTCCCAGCTCAAGCTCTGGTCCCAGCTCTCTGGTCCCATTTCGAGCTCAAGCTCTGGTCCCATCTCCAGCTCAAGCTCTGGTCTCAGTCTCTGGTCCCAGCTCAAGCTCTGGTCCCAGCTCTCTGGTCCCAGCTCAGTCTCTGGTCCCATCTCAAGCTCGGGTCCCAGCTCTCTGGTCCCAGCTCAAGCTCTGGTCCCAGCTCGGTCTCTGGTCCCAGCCAGCTCTCTGGTCCCAGCTCAAGCTCTGGTCCCAGCTCGGTCTCTGGTCCCAGCCAGCTCTCTGGTCCCATCTCGGCACCTGGTCCGAGACCCAACTTCAGCTCACCTGGTCTCAAGTCTATTGGACCTGGTCTCCAGCCTTCCTATCCCGGTCTCAAGTCTATTGGACCTGGTCTCCAGCCTTTTCATCCCGGTCTCAAGTCTATTGGACCTGATCTCCAGCCTCCTCAGCCCGGTCTCAAGTCTATTGAGTCCGGTCTCCAGCTCCCCAGCCTGGTCTCAAGTCTATTGAGTCCGGTCTCAACCCTCTTAAACTTCATCTCAAGCTCCTCACATCTCATCTTAACCGAATCATACCCGGTTGTCTCCATTATCCAACCATCTCACCTACCCTGAAATCGACTGTAACACCACCAAATAACCTCTCAAACACGTCTTCATAGCGAATTGGGAATAAACCATCCAATCCTCTTATTTACACAGAGGACGTCCAGTTTGGGTAAACGTTAAGGTGCACCGGGATTTACGACCCCAAGCTCAAGTGTGCATACCCCCAATCATTGGTCCTTCGAACCGGATATTCCTGTCCTTTGAAGACGTCAAAATTCAAGTTTGTGTTCGTCGATATCTAAGTTTTACTCCACTTTGGTACCTAAAATCCGGTCCTTAGTGGTCCCGACTGTGTATCCGGTACCCAAATCTCGGTCTTCGGCAGTCCTTGTTGCGTCTCTAGTACCCTAAATCTGATCTTGGTTGTCTCAACTACATTATTAGTGCTTTAACAGCTTAACATGGATCCTCTACTCAGAACAAGAAGAAAAATTACCTCGTCTCTTACTACTTTGGAACTTGTAGCTAAGCAAGCTGTAGAAACTGAAGCCAACCAAATAACAGGGAAAAGAATCTTGGTAGAGCTCGACGCTTGGTTAGATGATCTCAATAATTTGCAAGATCAAATTAGGACAGAAGGAGAGTCTAGCAACACGACCTATGAGGCGAATGAAAAGGAGTATAACACCTTACGTCTCAGGTTTACTATTATTAAATCATCCATTGAGTCCTTGGCATCAATGCAACCATCTCATTATGCTCAGGCTCAACCTCCTCCTGTGGACTCTTCTATCAAGCTTCCTCCAATGGATCTCCCTACTTTCAACGGCGACATGTCCAACTGGCTTCACTTTAAAGATGTATTCAGGAAAGCTGTTCATGACTCCAAGACAATTTCTGGTTCTGTCAAGTTGCACCATCTCAATAACAGCCTTAAAGGAGATGCTGCGTCCATCACCAAAAACATCCTTATCAGCGACTCTAACTATGACATTGCCTGGAAGTCCCTCTTGGAGCGGTACGACGATGGAAGAATACTGATCAAAAACCATCTCCGCCAGTTGTTTGACCAGCCATCTGTTTCTGCTTCCTCCCCTTCTTGCCTCCGGAACCTAATTGATACTACATCAGCCTGTGTAGAATCACTCAAGGTGCTCGGCCAACCTACCGACCAGTGGAGCACCATCCTGGTTCACCTCATAGAAGACAGGATGGACCCTGAGTCTCAAATGCAGTGGGAGCTGCAAAGAAGTGGTAACAAGTTTCCTACCTTCCTTGAACTAACCGCCTTCATCACCTTTCGATCGAAGGCTCTCATGTTCTTGTCCGGTGCTTCTGCTAGACCACATCAGCAGAGTCACCACCAGGGACAGACCAGCACCCAGAAGCAGAGAGACCTAAACCCCCAAGCAAAGCAAGGGAACACCAAGCAAGTTTACCTTGCCACCAAACCTGATGACTCTCCGTGCATAGCTTGCAACACTACAGAGAAGCACGGTTTGATGACCTGCGAAATGTTTCACTCTATTGCTCCTGCTGACCGGTTAGCTATCCTCAACACGAACAACCGCTGCCTCAACTGTTTCTCCTCTGCCCATGTTACCTCCAAGTGTGACAGCCCGCATTCATGCTTTATCTGCAGGAAACACCATTACACTCTCCTTCACAACAGTGAAAAAGCTCCATCAGGCAAAACTGAAGCAGATCCACCTCCTCTCCCACCTCCTAAGAAGCAAGATCCTCAAACAAGTACCTCAGTGCATGGAACCACCGGGTCCGATGTACCCGCTCAGGTGCTCCTTGCAACCGCTGTTGTTGTCATCAATGATAGCAATGGTGTAGGAAGAGAAGTGAGAGCACTCATCGACCCCGGTTCTCAAAACTCCTTCATCACAGCCGCGTGTAGTAAAAAGCTATGGCTCAAGCGAAAGAAGACAAGTATCAATGTCAACGGTCTTGGTTCTACTGCTGCTGGGTCCTGCTCGTACCGGTCCTCCTTCTACATCAATTCTCGTACAAGGAGAGAATCAATCCGCATGGACGCTTTCCACCTCAAGACGATCACCGGCCGACTTCCTTCTCACTCCTTTCAGCATAACTCTTGGTCACATCTTCATAGCTTAGAGTTAGCAGACCCATCCTACAATGTCTCCTCGCAAATCGATCTTCTTCTTGAAGCTGATGTCTATCAAGACATCATTGAAGCTGACATCAGAAGAGGTCCTCCTGGAACTCCCATAGCCCTAGAGTCCAAACTAGGGTACCTGCTGATGGGTAAACTGCCTATCATTGGATCATCCACTTCCTCGTTCCTGGTTACAACAAATGCTGCTCTTACCAGCTTTGGCAACACAGAGGAAGTGCCACTAGTCAGTCCTTACACCAAGCAACATTCTTTCGTTTGCGGCTCTACCAGCTCAACGATCTCTGCTTCTACCAAGCCTATCTTGTCAATCCTCCCAACCTCGGCCGGGTCTACCGTGTCGACCAGCTCTACTTCAACTGCATCGGCCGGGTCTACCGTCTCGATGAGCTCCACTTCAACCGTGTTGACCGGGTCTGCCGTGTCGACCAGCTCCGGTTCAACTGCGTTGACCGGGTCTACCGTGTCGACCATCTCCGCATCAACCATGTCGACCGGGTCTACCGTCTCGACAGGCACCGCTCTAACTACATCCACCAGGTCTACCGGCTCAACTTCCGCTGCGTTGATCGGGTCTACTGTCTCAACCAGCTCCGCTCCTACCAAGTCGACCGTCTCACCTGCAGCTACCAGCTCCACGGTCTCCACCTTAGCCGGCTCTACATGCCATATTGGGTTCTTGGTCTCCATCTCTACCGCATCTACCAGCTTGATGGTTCCAGCTCCAAGCATGCTCATCGGCTCTAAGGTCTCCATCTCAACAGCATCTACCGGCTCAGAGGTCCTTGCCTCATCTGGGTATACAGTCTCTACCGGCTCAGAGGTCCTCGTCTCATCTGTGTCTACTGTTCCTACCGGCTTAACGGTCTTTGCCTCATCTGGCTCAACCGTCTCAACTGGCTCAACATGCTCCAACGACACACATCAAAATCAGCTCAAGGTGTATAATGGTGTACTGTCTGGTGTAGTAAAGCAACAGGAAGCTCCAAATCTGAAATCATCCATCAACGCATCTGGACTTCCCAGGGTGGGCGGTCAACCTACGACATCCGATCTCTCCCCAGCCAGAAAGCACCCGGTGCTTCTGTCTCAAGACCAACTGCTTAATACTACAGTCACCTGTCATCATCACCTCACAAGCATGCCGGCTGGACCTCAACATCTATCTTCTTCTTGGTCTCCTCGGTCAAGGATCACCAAGCTGCATCTGAAACTTTGGCACCGCTGGTACTCTGACAATCTTATCGAGTATCAGCAGCGTCCAAAGTGGATGATACTTCACAAGGAGCTCACATTCAACAAGCTTGGGCTTCTGAAGAACGGCAATCTCTTTCTACTTCATTCGAGAAGAGCTGCAGTCGTCGCAGACCATCCTTCAGCAGACCATCCTTCAGCAGACCATCACCTGCTTGCCACCGCCGTGCAGTCATCCGAGAAGGCAATCACCACCTACCAGCAATTTCACAGATCTAGACATAAGTTTAAACAATGTATTATTTGGTTCCAAAGCTTATGTCCGCTCAATTATGTGTTGTGCTTAACATGTATTCTCATGCTACCTCGGTGTATTGTGGTAAAGTAGGTTAGTTCTCAATTATTTGTCTGCTATTGAGCAGCCAATCATTAAATACTTTATTCCGATCAAAATTAAAGTAATTTTACTAGTATCTTTCCATGTATGTTAGTTAAGTTAATATAATCCAACTTATATCTAAATCTTGTCTAATATAAATACCTTAGCCTGTATTGTGCCTTTTGATATGATATTAGCTATTTGTAGGTTATACCATAGGTTAAGTTTAAAGTTTCAACATTTCAAATTCCTTCTTTAGGTCTATTATGAGCCCTTGTGCTTATAAGCCCTTAGAGCTCATGGTGGGCGGAATGTTCAGTAGTGACTGTACAGCATGGTCAGAATTTGCCATGACGTCAGTTTATTTGGGTTTGGGTTGCTCTCAAACCCAGAGTACTGAACGACTCTTAAGTTGCTCTCAAACCCCCCCTTTTGTATGGGTCTTAGAGCTTTAAGTAGTAGAAGGAGCCGATGCCTCAGCATGCCTCAGCATGCCTCAGCATGCCTCAGCATCAGCTTAAACAAAGGAAAGAGAGCAGTAGCATTCATTCTCTTTCAGCACTGCTCCCAGTCGACCAAAAACCAGAGAAGCGAAAAGACCTGTCCGCTCTGAGCTCTGATCAGCCATCTTTCCTTTTCTCTAAATTAAGTTCACAGTCAGATATTTCTGACTTCCTTTTTTATTCGGTGTATCAAAACTGAAGTTTCAAACCTTCTTATTTAGTGTAACTGTGCGTAATTAAGTGTGTTTCACGTCTTGTTATTTAGTGTAATGTGTGTAATTAAGTGTGTTAATAGTAATTAAACGTAAATTGGTAATTACTACCAAATTCACGCACTTAAGAGATCACACCCACCATTTTATTGCACATTCGACCACTGCTACATCTTCAGTGTCTCACATTGCCCATCTCACCACATAGTCGCTAAGTGCATCAAGCTTCAGCTATTTGGTCCATTCATCATATACCACAGTACAGGCTGCCAGTGCTGTTTTCATGCATCCGCATGTAGTCATGCACTGCACTCTTGGTCATCTCAGTTTCGGTCACAGTTCATCTCAAGACTCGCTCTCCAGGTCACGTCCTCCGGTCTGTTCAGTTAACTAGACCTGCTCATCAGCTCCGCTCAGCTCAGTCAGTCGGTCGGTCGGTCGGTCGGTCGGTATCAAACACCATCATACCAGAGCATCACCAGATCCAAGGAGCAAGACTCATCGGGTCCCAGGTATCATTCGGCTCTCAGCTCACCTGGTCTCAACCTCATCTGGTCCCAGGTATCATTCAGCTCTCAGCTCACCTGGTCCCAACCTCATCTGGTCCCAGGTATCATTCAGCTCTCAGCTCACCTGGTCTCACCTCAAGCTCAGGTCCCAGGCTCTGGTTCCATCTCAAGCTGAAGCTCAGGACCCAGTCTCTGGTTCCATCTCAAGATCAAGCTCTGGTCCCATTTCGAGCTCAAGCTCTGGTCCCATCTCAAGCTCTGGTCCCAGCTCTCTGGTCCCAGCTCAAGCTCTGGTCCCAGCTCTCTGGTCCCATCTCGAGCTCAAGCTCTGGTCCCATCTCAAGCTCTGGTCCCAGGTCCCAGCTCAAGCTCTGGTCCCAGCTCTCTGGTCTTATTTCGAGCTCAAGCTCTGGTCCCATCTCCAGCTCAAGCTCTGGTCTCAGTCTCTGGTCCCAGCTCAAGCTCTGGTCCCAGCTCTCTGGTCCCAGCTCAGTCTCTGGTCCCATCTCAAGCTCGGGTCCCAGCTCTCTGGTCCCAGCTTAAGCTCTGGTCCCAGCTCGGTCTCTGGTCCCAGCCAGCTCTCTGGTCCCAGCTCAAGCTCTGGTCCCAGCTCGGTCTCTGGTCCCAGCCAGCTCTCTGGTCCCATCTCGGCACCTGGTCCGAGACCCAACTTCAGCTCACCTGGTCTCAAGTCTATTGGACCTGGTCTCCAGCCTTCTTATCCCGGTCTCAAGTCTATTGGACCTGGTCTCCAGCCTTTTCATCCCGGTCTCAAGTCTATTGGACCTGATCTCCAGCCTCCTCAGCCCGGTCTCAAGTCTATTGAGTCCGGTCTCCAGCTCCCCAGCCCGGTCTCAAGTCTATTGAGTCCGGTCTCAACCCTCTTAAACTTCATCTCAAGCTCCTCACATCTCATCTTAACCGAATCATACCCGGTTGTCTCCATTATCCAACCATCTCACCTACCCTGAAATCGACTGTAACACCACCAAATAACCTCTCAAACACGTCTTCATAGCGAATTGGGAATAAACCATCCAATCCTCTTATTTACACAGAGGACGTCCAGTTTGGGTGGACGTTAAGGTGCACCGGGATTTACGACCCCAAGCTCAAGTGTGCATACCCTCAATCAATTATCCTTAATTAAGTGCTGCTCCACTTCCATTTCATCACTTCAACTCGTGAATGGTTTATGAATAATGTCAACAGAGTTATTTCCTAATTAGTACTGCCCCTCCCATTGTCAATTTATACTTGACGCGGAACTTCTCGTTATTCAAAGAGTTTTATTGCTTCCCCGCTCCCTTGGTTCTATGTGGTCAGAGATTGTCCCTAATTTATGTCAACTAATTTATCGACTAACACCGTTGTCCAGAGCTTAAGCATCCCTTTGGAATGGGTTTGTCTCTGTCTGTCAATCCGTAGTAAGCACGCTAAAAATTGCACTCGCACAAATAATTTAATTTTATTCAAATTTCAAGAAAAGTTTATGGGAAAAATGTTGCAACATTTAACTTTTAGAGTAACTGTCACCGTTGCAATAAAATTTCTTTACCTAATAGATAATATTTTATTGTAACTTATGTTATCTTATCTTGCTCCTTTGTTGACGCCAGTTTTCGCAAAAGCTTAGCATCTACTTCAAGCCCACGGTCGCCGAATCCGGCGCGAAGCGCCAGTTTTTTAATAATTGTGGTAGTAGGGGTTAATTTTTAAGTTTTAGTTAAGGTGTTGGTGGTGTTGGAATTCTACAGTCACAATCTTGAAACTTTGTCATAGTAAAATCCAAATCTGAATCAGTCATTTTGTTTAAATTCACTAATAACAAAATCGAAACATAAGGTAATATGTCTAAATTTTTTGGTAGTTAAATCTAAATCTAAAAATTTAGCAATAGTGAAATATTTACGTGTCAGTGTTAATCTGATCCTAATTAAAAAGTCAAAATCTGAATCGTTATTTAAAAATCCCTTAATAATGAAGTCAAATTTCAAATCTAATTTCAAAACATTTAGTTTAATAATTTTATTGAAGTAGAAATCAAAATCTAAAAATTTCCTAATCTCTAAATTAAAATGTGCAGTATTATGAGGGGTTGCGAGCTCTCACAGTGAACTCCTCCTTCAGTTTCACGAATTTACCCCTTATTGGGGTGTCATAAGATAGCCCTTGGTCCAGCGGATGGAATGATGGTCTTGGAAAATTTAGTGTTTTGGCACTTTTTTGAATTATTCACGTTTTAACTTTTTAGCTCTAAACCAATCACAGCCTGTAAATTCGAATTTTTAAAAAACCCAGGGTCCTGATTGGTACAGAGCTAGATTTTTAATTGCAAATACCTCTAACTTGAACGCCATAAAATTTGAGGAAAAAAATGCAATCCGATAAAAAAAAATTGAATCTGGCCAGAAAATTATTAATGTAATTTTATAATTTTATTTAACCAAAGTTTCCTATTGTATAACTTACAACTGCATCGTATCCATGTCTACTCTTTACTCTGCTTTACTGCACCTGCACTCAAGTCAAAACTAAGCTTCGTAATATTAATTCCCTAGCAGTAATAATTTATTTTTTTAATCTATTAATTAAAAGTCCGTATAATAATTGGTCTTGGGATGCCACCTGTTAAAAGCCACTACGTGTGCGCTTCAGTTTTCAACCATTTGCAATTTTCATGGTACCATTTGACGCGTCTGCAAGCCAAGGTTTTCGTAAAGTCTTTTACCTTCCAAGCCTGTGATCCAATAAAATTGTACATGCAGCAGCCGGAAGTAAAAGATTATATTCAACAAAATATGGTGAATTTTACATTGCACAAAAGACGCACGATCAGGTTTTACTTACCCTTTGCGTAAACACGTGAAAACGACTAATACGATTTATTTAACCCAAATTAATTTAAAGCCTTAATTCCGGGCTAACCTGAAATCAAAACTGATCCCAGATATGTCGGTGACCGTAGCGTAATCAGGTTAAGTTTCTGATCCAAACATACCTGGATCGCGCCTGTGGCAAAACCATGCCCCGGTTAAGCCTTTGGGGCCATCCAAGCATTACGTTTTAGGTTTCATGGGGGTGGGGGAGGGGGCTCAGGCTAATGACGCGTTGAATCATCATGGGGGTTGGTGGGTTCAGGCAATTTTTGTAAATTTTAAATTTTTATTACGGCGAATTAAAGCAGATACATTATTGATATGTGGCAATGTAATATGTGGTATGTAAATATTCACTTTTCGGAAAAATGCATGTATAAGCCTTTAGAAGAAAATATAATAAATTCTTTGAACAACTATTTAAAAAGTTAAACTGTTTATAGTGAGGAGAGATGGGTACTGAGAAATGACGGTGTAGTGACGATTGGAGAGGGGGAAGAAGGTTTTGCACAAAAACGGCAAACGTAATAAATGGATGGCCCATTTAATCAAAGCTTAGCCAGGGCAAGGTTGCGCTTGAAGATTACCCTGGGCACGTCCGTGACCATAGCGCAAAACGGGCAAATCTCTGGGAAAAACCTATCCCAAGAAAGCCTGTGAGCTCAACAAATATAATAGAATGCGAAATTATTAATTTTGGGCAAGTCTGTGGTAAATGCTTAAGCCAGCCAACGCTACGGTTTAACTTTTCCCGTGCCAGCCTCTGATCAAAGTCTTTCACTATTGCGTTACCTGAGCAAGTCACTGATCAGTACTTACCCCGAGCAAGTCCGATTCCATACTTTAACCCCGGACAAGGCTCTGGTTAAAACCTACTTCTACCACGTCTATGAGAAAATCTGAACCCTTTCAAAGTTGAGGTTAAAGCTTACCTTGGGCAAGTATGAGGTCAAAACTTGCGCGGTCCAACCCAGTAGTGCCTTTATTTCAACCTTCAGGGGCCATCCATATATTAAGTTTCAGGTTTTTGTGCAAAAACCCCTCCCCCTATCCAATCGTCACTACACTGTGATTTCTCAACCCCCCCCCCCCACGCAAAAACGATTCAACTCTTTATAAAAAAATTTAAACAATTTATTTTTCCTAGATGTTTTCACTTTTTCTCGAAAAAATAAAATATGTACTACATGTTAAATTTTATCTATGCCGTGCCGTATCTACTTTGATTTGCCGAAACAAAACATTTAAAATTCACAAACAATTGACTGAAACGTCAGACGCATGAGCACCCCCCCCCCCTTTCCTCCTCTCTGCCTTTTAAAAGCGTCATTGGCCAAAACTCTCTCCACCCCATGAAACCTGAAACTTAATATATGGATGGCCCTATTATACTGGGCAACCCAAAAGTCGATTTGACCACAACCTTATTTACTATAACGCAGGCGTGCTTGGGTGAGCGGTTAGGACTGCAGACTGTAACGAAATTTACAGTCTCAGACCCGGCTTTAATCCTCGGCCACTGCTAATCGTTTACGGCTCGGTGTTGTACGGTAAACGTCACTGGATGGTTGATTGAAACTCAATCTCCTTTGGTGCTCCTTAGTGACCACTCCTTACTGTAGGGGCCTAGGGAATGAGACTCCTTTACTGTGGAGGAGGGAACGGGGATAGGTGAAAGGGTACAAAGACCGAGACGATCTAACGCGGTAGCCTCCTATTTCCTCACCCACAGTGACTGGTTGAGTCTGGTTGTATGAACTTCGGTTAAATCGACCCAATGAATAAATTATTATTATTTACTATAACAACTAATAAGTGAAAAAGATCTATTAAATTTTTTAACGCAACCCATCGGGTTGCTAACCTTCTAGGTATAAAATTAAAACTTGAATCAAAGTATGGAGTTTCTACTAATAGTACAAATCAAAATAATTTCTAAATTTGGAGTAGTGAAATCAGATTTTGTATGATAATATTATAATTAATTAATAAAATCAAAACCAAACT
Organism: Dicyrtomina minuta; assembly: GCA_949802685.1. Classification (NCBI taxonomy): domain Eukaryota; kingdom Metazoa; phylum Arthropoda; class Collembola; order Symphypleona; family Dicyrtomidae; genus Dicyrtomina; species Dicyrtomina minuta. The sequence goes on from CATKUY010000358.1 coordinate 146,695, forward strand.
ATAAGTATAAATCTGAATATACCCTTAAAATGAAATTTGAATTCGAATCAACAATTCCCTTGTTACAATTCTTTGCTTTGCTAAAAGCTATTTTGTTGACAATTCAATGATCGTCACAATGTATCAGACTATGCTTGAATCTTTTATAGCTCTCATAGCGCATATTTGCATTTATAGTTGCCTAATTATCTCAATTATTAAATCATTTTGTTGTTTATCTTAGATGTAGAAAGGAAAATCAAAAGAAGGCTCTGGATCTTGTCGCAAAAGGAGATATTAAGCAATCTTGGAAATATTTTGTTAAAAGCAATGAAATTTCCTATGCAATTGTGCATGCATGGATTAAAGTTTTACGCCAGCATAGTATTGATTATCTAGTGGCTCCATTTGAAGCAGATGCACAACTGGCGTATCTTTCTCGTACAAAAATAGTGGACCTTATCATCACCGAGGATTCTGACCTGATAGTCTATGGTTGTGCTAAGGTTTACCAGCAATTAGTAAATTTATAATATTTTAAAATGCACATGTGTGATTATTGGGGTCTATGCTATGTATACTTTGGAATTAGTAAATTTTAAATGTTTTTAGATTATCTTCAAACTGGAATTAGATGGAAGCTGTGTCGAATTTAAAAAATCGGAATTGCATTTGTGCATGGGTGTGACTGGAAGGGGCTTTGATTCATTTGAATTTGAGAAATTCAGAAAAATTTGCATACTCTCCGGATGTGACTATCTACAATCGTTGTCAGGGATTGGCTTTGTAAGAGCAAAAAAAGTTGTTGAAACAATGATTTCAGCAAATTTTGATGAGGTAAAAAAAATCCTAAAAATATTAGGCGTTTATATGAGGTACTGTTAACAAATATCTGCATGAAACAATATAACTATCTTTTTTTACGTAATTTATCAATTGACCTTTTGAAACACTACACCCTTAACCAAACAATATCGTCACAGAAGAATTGAAATTACTTGTATCTATTTTCTATTGAGTTTGAGTTTGAGTTTGAGTTTATTTTTATTAAAGTGTCAGGCAATTCAGTATATATATACTGTTATTAAATCACGGACACTATATTAATACTATCACACAAATACAAATTAATACACACAATATAAATTAATACAGATACATCAGATACATCACTGCCAAAGAAAATAATAGTTTGTAACCGTAAAAGCAATAAGGGAACAAAGCAAATACTACGGCGGAATATAGGAGCTATAAATGTAATCTTGCCTACTTGCTACTATATACTCCATTAACTTATTTCGGAACGGACCAATATTGTACAATTCAAATTCCCCAGTTTCAAGCGACACACACCCCTTAATGTCCTCAGGAATATTATTCCATTCATCAGTGAATCGATATAGTGGCGAGTTTCTAAAACTTTCCGTATTAAACCTTAAACAATCAAGCAAGCACTTATTGGTTGATCGCGTTTGCCTTACTGACGTTTTTAGACTAAAAATGTTTTCAAAATAAATAATACTAGAACCATAATTTAAAGTTTTTAAAACAAAGATAAGTGAGTAATACCTAATTCTTTTACATACTGACAATACATTACACATTTCCAATAAATCACTCTGATTTACATTGACCTGTCTGATACTACAAAAAGATATTATAGCTCGATTTAGCTTATTTTGCAACGATTGAAGCTCTACAATAGTTCTTGATCCCCAAATAATCACGCAGTAATCAACAACTGATAGAACATACGCATTAAGCATTACAACAAATGTACCAAAGTTCAAATATCTTTTAATATTTAAAATAACTCGTATTGCAGCATTAACTCTTCGTTTTACATACGAAAAGTGCTCATTAAAATTCAAGTTGCAGTCAACAATTACACCAAGGTATTTAAATGTATACACACGTTCTATATCTTGACCATTACAAGACATGACAACCCTGTCAGGTTCAGGAATATTTGAGTCACCTGACTTATGAAGTAACATAAATTTAGTCTTACTTATATTAATACACAAATCATTCATATTAAACCACACATTAAGGGAATCTAAAGAAGTCTGAACCGCGTTTAGCATAACTTCAAATTTAGAATGCGAGAAGTACATAACCAAATCATCAGCATACAAAATAAACTTAACGCCACCAGTTATGGCATCACCTATTTTGTCAATATATATAATAAACAATAATGGTCCCAATACTGACCCTTGAGGAACTCCCATATTTAGATCGTAACTGTCCGAAATAAAGTCACCCATTTTTATTTTAAATTGACGATTGTTCAAGAAGTCAGCCATAAGTTTAAGTAGATGCGAGTTTATACCAAAATCATCTTTTATTTTAATTAACAGCTTTCTATGATTTACAGAATCGAACGCTTTCTGCACATCAACGAAAACTGCAATTACTCTACCACATTTTGCATCTAGGTATTTAAAAGTGTCTTGAATAAATTGTAAAGTTGCCAATTGGCATGCCCGCTTTTTCCTAAAACCATGTTGTTGGTCACATAGTTGATAGTTGAATGCTAGACATAAGACGAGCATGTATCAATTTCTTAAACAATTTATCCAAAATTGGCAAGCAAGATATAGGGCGATATGAAAGAGGATCTTTTCTGTGACCTTTACCTTTATAAAGTGGAGTTACAATAGCAGTCTTAAACTTAGATGGATACTTGCATGAAGATAAAAATTGCGTAAACATTAATGCAAGAGGTAAAGCTAGAGTATCAATACAGTTGCTCAAAACAGTTTAAGGAACCTCATGACAATTTTGATGCTTCCTTTTTATACGAGAAAAAGCAGACCGAACTTCATCCTCAGTAAAAGGCACAGGAGGTCCATTACAATCAACACTTTGAATAAATTCATCAAGGTCATTACAATATGCCGGCTGCACTGTAAAAGCTTTAGCTAACTCATTAGACATAATATTAGTATCATTAGTTACATATCCATTACAATTCAATTCAGTTATAACAACTGCTGACTTTGATTTTCCTACAAGCTTATTATACACACTCCAAACATTTGTTGATGTTGGAGTTTCCACAAATTTATTCTTATAATAATCATATTCAGCATATCTGATCTCATTATTTATTTCATTGCGTATTGACTTGTACTCATTGCATAAAGTATTATCTGAATTTTTAATACTTTTTAACTTGAGGCTATCCCTAGTATGCATTTTCCTTCTCAAGTCAGCTGTCAACCATCGCGAAGGCTTAGTGCACACTCGCATTTTCACAATAGGTGCATGCAAGTCAATGACACTATTTATAGACAATTCAAAAAAATTTAGAATATTGTCACAGTCATCAAACATACACATTGTAGACCATGGAACTTGACTCAAGTCAATACACATTGTTTCCCAATTTACATTTCTAAATTTACGTAAACTAACAACCATAGGCTCATATTTGATTTTTGTAGCTTTCCTAACTGTAGAAACTGCATAATGATCAGAAACGCCAACATTAATTGTACCATGACTGTTATACATACTCGGGTTAGATACATAAATATGATCAAGAATAGATTGCGTGTCTATTGTTGCCCTAGTTGGTGTATTAGTAAGCTGTTTAAGGCTACAGCTACTACATAAGTTCAACAGCTCTTTACACTTAGAGTCTTTCACATTTATGTCAAAATTAAAATCACCAGTACAAAGTAACTCACAACCCAAATTATTTAAACTAGAAAGATAGGTAGCAAAGTAATTTAAGAACAAAGCTTTGTCCATAACTGGCTGCTTGTAAACAACTGATAGTATAATTGGCTTTGAATAGGGAGGAAACAATTTAAGCGTTACTATTTCCAAACCAAGCGGCACAGCTGAGACACTGATGTCATCAGTTGACAAAGGTACCTAATTACAACCAGATTTAATGTAAACAACTATGCCACCACCAAGGCCAGTATTCCGGTCGTGCCTGTACAAATTATAGCCATCAATAAGAATTGGACCATCAACCATGCTTTCAGTAAATTTTGACTCAGAGATACAAACAACATCTAACTTATAATTTTGTGACAAGACCTTCACACTTTCAACCTTAGCATTATTTAACGCATTAATATTGAGGTGTAGGACTTTAAACCCGTTTGACTTCAACATACTGGCATCACCATGTACAATACAATCATCAATAGTGGCCTCTGAAGAATTACCATTTACATAAGAATACAGATTTATGTCCGTAGTTATTAACATACAACCTATACATAATGAGGTCGGCGGGTTGGCTGTAGCAGAAAAGATATTAGCCTCACCACATAATTGACAATTATGAACAAAAGCATTCAATCTACAACCCGTACATTTCCAGCCTTCCTTATCCAAGGATCGAAATAGAGCTAAATTAATTGCTATACATACTCTATGAAATATGCTTTTACACTGGCTACAAGATAACTCTAGCTTCTTACTAGAACTAGCCTTATTACAAATTTTACATTTCGGAATCGTTTTGAAGTAATATTATGTATAGCTAAGTATCCTAAGATTTAAAATCCCGTAGTAAGTGGGCTGAGCAGGAATAATAATAATAATGTGCTTCACTTCCTCCCCCCTCACATCAGGAAAAGGCGGGAAATAACGAAAAACGAATTTAAAAGCAAAATAACCCAAATCCAATTTTATTTACAAGCAAAATGACCTAAATTCAAACAGAAAAACATAAGGATAACGATAAAGTTGCTAAATGGTTTAAACCGACTGGCTAAAGTGGCTAGTGAGCTGGTTTTAGCTAGCTATTTTTTTTGGCCTTGCCTGGCAAAATTGGCAAAAATGGTCTAATTGTTTTTCAGCAATAAAAACGTGTGGTCGGAAGTGCAGGACTGGCTACAACCTTCAACTTTCAAACTTTTTCGTAGTTTAAGATCAAATGAAAATAAATAATAGACTGGGGGTTCTAAGATTGCAAAAAAACCTCATACGGGAAGGCTTTGAAGATGCACAGGACATTTGACAGTTTTAAAACAGGGTTTGACTCTGCTAGTGTGAGTCTGCCTGTTAATCAGCAACTAGAAGGTAATAGTCCATTTAACACCAGTAATATAAAGGGGGGACACAAGAGCTATTCTTGTGCCTGGTCGGTCCTCAGTCAGTACTCCTAATACTGCTAATGCTAATCCTGCGGGCAAACCTAGGACTAGGAAGGCGTTTTCTAATAGGAAGAAAAGGGCGCAGAGGAAAAGAATGTTGAGGAAGGCCGCCTTGGCCAGCGGTGGTGAGTCAAGGGATGGTGAAACCGTAGTGCAACCAGAGTCCAGTAGCTCTTCTGTTCCTGGAGCTCCTAAAACGAAGTTTTGTGACAAGGATTTACTTGCTAGAGATGAAAAATCCAAAACATTGGTGGCTTTTGATGGGAGTTTCGAGTCTAGAAACACTAAAGTACCTGTGCTTTTTGATGGTTTTACGAAGCGTCAAGTTTCTCTAGGCGACTGGAATTCGATTAAAGTTGCCGTTGTACCTGATCATCAGGATATATTGTAGGCGGCGTATGACCATTTTAAAAAGAAGCGATTGGCTTTGGTAAATAATATAAAGGACTCTAGTAATTCGGGATGCTGCAGGTTCAGTGGAGTCCTCTTTGTGCATATGCGGATCAGAATAATTAGAGAGAATCCAGCTTTCATGGGGCAGCTCCTGTTACTATGGCAAAAATGTGGAAAATGAGAGTCGAAGAAGAGGGACTAGCGTCGAGAATGTATCTTTAAGATGCATTTTCAGCTTTCTTGGTCCTTCTGAGAGATCTTAACCCAAATTTAAAAACAGGTCTGTAAAGACCGTTTTCAGAAGTGCCTTTAATTACGGACTGGCAGCCTTGGCACGTCTGGCATTTCAGGATAGATGCAGACTCTGGCATCTCAGGATAGATGCAGACTCTGGCAAGTTTGTGTCAGGTCTTGGTTTGAGGCTCTACTTTGGGTTGGGTATGGTTCAGTTTGTGCGGATTGATGGTCAGGCGGAGGCTGTTGGCGGCAGCACTTTAGGTGCATGACTTTAACATTTTACATCGGGTAAGGTCGACTTACTGAGGGGGGAGTGTCAATCCTATGGCCCTTTCCACTACTGACTTGACCTAAATTAAAATGCATTTATCAAAAGCGGCTGCCTTGAGCCTATACGGCCTACGCGATTAAGTGGTGTGACACAAGCATCACCTAAATGGTGCTACTACCCGTAGTCGTCTGGTCTGTTCTCATATTTGTCTCATTCAGGAACCATATTGTTATCGTGGAGCAGTAAAGGGTTTGGGTGGAGCTGACCAACTCTTTGTGACTAGATTGCATGTAATTCCTTAATCATGTGTTCTAGTATCAAGGAATGTTCAGGCTCAGCTTTAACCGCAGTTTACGGACAGGGATGTTTTCTTTGTTGTTACGAGTTGTACAAATAGTCCTGTAGTGTTTGCCTTTGTGTACATGCCTAGTAAAGCAACTGATCCACCTGAGGATCTGGTGCGCAAGTTAGTTGAACACTGTGAAGTCAACAAGGTGCTTCTTATCATTGATGCTGATGCTAATGCACATCACTTGGTTAAGGGCAGTAACAGTACTAATTGCAGAGGTTTTGAGCTGTTTAATTACATTATGCCCTTTGACTTTTAGTGGTGAATTATAGATGTACTGCAACGCTTGTGGTCACTTATGGAAGTGAAGTGATCAATATTACTATAACAAAAAGGATTGCTGAGGGATTGATCTAGGAATAGACTGTATCTAATGAGAAATCAGCTTTTAATCATAAGTACATCTGGTGTCTTATCTCAGTTGGTCTACGTAATGTAATTCGTTGTAGGAGCATCAAACAGGTTGTTTGGATAAGATACTTGAAATGTGTTCGAGAGCGAGTTTATCTGTTAGTTGATGGTCAGCTATGTAGTTTTAAAGATCCTAATGCTAAGGCTTTGGCTATCAACAATATACTGATGTATACCCTGAATTAGGTATTTTCAATAAGGGTACTTAAGCGTTGGGACAGGATCTTAGCTTGGTGGACGAACGTGCTCACAGCTCTCCGTAGTGAGGCTAGTACTTTGTACAAGAGACTTGGACGTTACCAACGGAACTCTGTCCTTTGAGCTGAGTACAAGGCAGCTAGAAATATCTACATGTCTGCTGTTCGTAATGCAGAATGAAAGTCTTGGACTGATTTTTGTAGTGGAGTGGGTAAGTTGTAATATGCTGTTAAGTGTCTCTGTTGTATGAAGGTGATGCCACTGGGCCACCCGGGTCTATCATGGACACCGAGACAGGCCGTTTTACGGTGTCTATGGATGAGACTATTAATGTTCTTTTGCGGCATCACTTTCCATGGAATGCGAATAAGCAGGGTTACAATCCTGATCATAGTTTGCAATCCCTGGGTGCGCATAGGTGCTCAGGGATTGTCACTGAGTACAAAGTGCAGACTGCTGTTTGTAGTTATAAACTAATTATGTTTGCTAGTTCGGATGGCGTACAACCTGTGCTTGTGCAAAGGTGTCTGTTGGTTGTTATTGGGCAGTTAGTAGCTGTTTATCAAGCATGCTTGGCACTGGGTACTGTTTTGCTTTGTTAAAGGGTGGCAAAGGTAGTCCTTATACCCAAGCCGGGTATGAAGGGGCTACTGTAAGGCCTCTGCATGAAGGCCTATTTAGTCGGCTCCGGTGTTGTTAAAGGTCCTTAAGAGATTGGTTGATAGGCACATTAGGACACCTGAGTTAGAGAGTGGGCTCAAGGCTAATCATCAGTTTGCGTACTTAAGGGGACTTTCTACTGATGCAGCTATCCACAAGATAGTTGCATATGTTGAAAGGGCTCCGGAGTCTGGACAGATGTTCCTAGGTGCATTTGCTGACATTGACAGGTCCTTTGATAACATTATGTTTAATGCCATTGTAGCGGCACTAGATAAGTTTGGTGTTTGCTCTTTACTTAGTAGATGGATTGAATTTGGTCTTAGACACAGGCGAGCTGTGCCTGAGGTCAATGGTTGTTTAGGACATCAGGATGTTAAAAGAGGATGTACGAAGTAACAGGTAATTTCGCTTCTCCTGTGGAATCTTGTTATGGATGCTGTGTTGACTAGGTTACAACAGGGAGCGTCATCTACTCTGTTGCCTATTTTATACAAAATTCTAGAAAAAATGCTGTATGCTAGGCTGCTTGATAATATTGAGTTGAGTGACCAGCAGCATGGTTTTAGGAAGAGTCGCTCTTGCTTTTCTGCAACATTTTAATTTACGCAGGATACCTTTAATTGTATTGACTTAAAATGCGGCAGGGTAATAGCTGTTTTTATAGATTCACAAAAGGCGTTCGATTCCATTTCTTATTATGAACTTCTTGTCAAGCTTAGGGATGTATACAAAATTGATGATAATTTGCTTAAACTCTTAACAGACTTCTTGCGGGACCGTTAATATAAAATAAAGATAGAAAGTAGCGTATTTGATAGCTATGATTTAAATATTGGGGTACCGCATGCTCGGTGTTGGGTCCACTTCTCTTTATAATTTAAATTGATAAAGTTTCTGAGGCCGTGTTGCAAGGCATTAATTATATCTTGTATGCTGATGACCTCGTGCTGTATTACCATTCACCGGATTTTGCTAATACTGTTAATCATATGCAATCTTGTTTAAATAGTGTTTATGCTTGGTTTATGGATCATAGCTTTAAAATAAATGTATCAAAGGTTATTCATAAATCTAGAGATAGTAAAATTCCGGAGGAAGTAAAGCTATGGTGTAATGATTATGAGCTTAAAAGAGTTTGAACGTTCAGGACCTGAAGATTATTGTGGATTTTAATCCTTATTTTAGAAGCCATTTTCAGTATGTTAAGAATAGAGTAAAGTTCGGCAATAGGTATAATTACCAATTTGAAGCGTTTTCTAAGTTTTTCGGTGTATGTAATTATGCCTAATGCCTATGTACTGTCCATCATTGACTTCTGTCCTCATGTATATGGGATTCAAAGCAGTGCTGATTTTTAGCTGTTACAGAATAAAATAAATAAGCTCACTGTACAGCTCACTGATGTTAATCTTTGGAATAGGCGCAAGAAAGGTAGAATCACAGTAAGTGAGAATGTAATATTGGAAAAGACAAATACTCTGTCAGTGTCAAAAAGAATGTGTTACTATGGTATGTCTTTTGTTTTTCGTATTTAAATATGGTTCTAATATTGCTATTTATAGTAGCTAGTTTTTACTTAAGCAAGCTGTGAGGGATACGAGATCTGTTAATTCTTGTCTATTGGAGTATCCTGATAATTGTAATACGGCTTTTTATAGAAGCTCTTATGTCTATAGAAGTATTGCTAAATGGAATTTACTTCCTGACAATGTAAAATGTTTAGAAAATTCAATGTGTCAATTTCAATCGGATTTGACTAAGCATTTGATAGCTAGTCGTGGTGTGATTGAGTTTCGAGTTCATCAGCCTATATTATTGGATTTTTATTGGCAATTGTATGTTATTTAGTATTAAATTATGAATATGGAATTGTGAATATTTAAATGGAATTGTGTGTGTGCTAGTTTTAAGATTCGCTTCTAGATTATATCGTAAGTATTAGTGTCCGTTATTGTAAAACAGTACAATTGTATTGAATTAATTCGACACTAAATAACGTTTACCTAAACTCAAAGGTATGCTGATGATACTGGTTTGCTACAAGGCGGCAAAGTCCTAAGTTCACTCACACATCGGATCACTGGTGGTCTTGACATCATCAGTGACTAGTGTGTGGAAGTTGGACTTAGACTAAATGTCGAGAAAACGTGGCTAATGTTGTTCACGAAGAACACCAGCCTATGTCTCCCCTCCGTCAGGTATAGGGAGTGTATGCCTAAAATTTCGGCAGTGTGACTTACCTAGGTGTTGTCTTGGACAAGTATCTGACGTAATTGTCTTAACTAAAATCAGTTGAACGCAGTTGACCTTGGCCAGGTGCAAGCGCATTGTGGGGAGAAAATAGGCGCTCGCTCCAAGTGTTGCTAAGTGGACCTACACATCGCCTGTTCGACCTGTGTTTGAGTATTCGATTGTCCTCTGGTCCCTGGCACTTGAAAAAAGCTCTTATGTGAGAATGTCAAACAGGGCACAGCACCAGGCGTGTCTTATGATCACTGGTTGTCCTAGTTCAACGCCAAGAGCGGTCATTGAATGTGCAATTGGTCTCATTTTCCTGGACATTTGTCTCAAGGCGGTAACCATTAGATCCATGCATAGGTTGGAAACAAAGGGGTTGTTGACGGTTAATCCGTTTTTTGTTAGTTGAGGTAGTCATTCGGCTATTTGTGAGAGATGAAGCATATGTGTTCCAATGCTCGTAATGCCTGTAAATTGGGCTCTTAAAAACCTCTGGAATTCCCCTGGCGGCTCATTGGTTGCTAGAGAATGAACTCTGAGATCACTCTGTTAAAGTCTCTAGTAATAGTCAGAGTTCTGTGCGTGCGCTTTTTAGGCCTTACACTGTATCAGGTGTTGTAGGGGACTGCAACCCGTACCTCAATATACTTGCAGACAGGGGTTGCGAGGTTGAGTTGGTTTTGGTCCCTGCTCACTCTGGGTTCAGGGGTAATGTGAAGGCAAATAGGCTTGCAAAGGCTTCGCATGATGGTAGTAGTGCTATGCAGTTTGGTCCAAGAATAATACTTCCAGTCCCAATCTTTGCTGTCCATTGCGCTTTCGTGTTATAGGCTAGACGTGAGCATATTAGACCATGGACTGGCTTGCGTAGTTGATGGATGGCCAAGCTCTAAATATCGTCGCCATTGTATGGTAATGCCTCGTAATTGCGATATCGTAGAGATCAATTAACGTGGTTAAATGGGTTGTTACTGGGCATGGGGCGTGGGGAAGGCATGGATTAAAGATAAGTAAATTGAAACCCCTATTGTGCTTGCACTGTGGGGAGGACAATGATACTTCTATGCACTTCCTGACTTCATGCCTAGCCTTTGTTTTAGTGAGGACCCTCTACCTTGATGGTTGTGTTATCTTGATGGATTTGATAGGTCAGGCATCAGTGGGTCAGATCGTGGCGTTCTCGCGTACCACAGGCAGGCGCACTCATTGACCTGGTGTAATTGATTTATATCTCTTCCTGTCTCTTTTGTCCTAAGGAGATGTCTGCGATAGACCATTAAACATAAGGCCTTGGCGGTTGAGTCTTCAACTCAACCACTTTTTAATAATAATAATAATAATACAAATATAGTTTAAATACACCTTTATAGTATATACATATACAGGGATCGTCCCTTATGACGTCCTTCACATTTTATAGTTTTAAGTACCCTCAAATATTTTAACCACATATCGTAAATATACCTATTTAGTATATAGATATGTAGGGATCGTCTATAATGACAGCTTTTGCATTTTAAACAACTTACATTTTTTAACCTATTTTAACCACCTGTCATGAATATTTCTATACCTTTAGAGTTATTAGAGATTCTCCAAGCGAGCAATTTAAACGGCATACAAATAGTCACCCTTGAAATACTAATCCTGTTATACGCCGATAATATCATTTTCCTTGCTTCTAACGAGCTAGACTTGCAAAGACAAATAGACAAACTCAGCAGCTTTTTCAGAGCAAATGATTTAAGAGTCAACCTATAAAAACCAAGGTAATGATATTTCGGAAAAAAAAAAATCAGCAACTCAACTGAGTTAAACTGGGAAAGCAAACCGCTAGAAATTGTCAATAAATATGTCTACTTAGGTGTCTTCTTTACACAGAGCGTACTCTTCAATGAAACGAAAGATCATTTCTTTAGTAAAGCTAGAGCAGCGCAAACTAAGCTTTTTAACCTTTTCTACGAAGCAAAACTCAGAGACATTAACAAACACATCCAACTCTTGAATTGTCTTGTCAGCTCGATATTGATGTACGCCGCGCCTTTGTGGGGACTTTGCTATATTGATGAAATTGAAACCTTCCAAACTGTTTTAACGGCGTCTCACTTAGTCATCAAATTCAACACTAGCATACTACCTCCGACCTGAGACGGAAATGCTTAACATTCAACTGCAGTTATTTGAAGCAATGCTTAGATTTCTTGAAATTATTCACAATTCAAAAGAAAGCAGCAGCACTAAGAGCTGCTACGAGAAAATAATGACAATTGAAGCCTCTGATTGCCACTACAATTGGAAGCTGCAGGTAAAAAAGGTCTTTGCTGACGCATTATTAGAAGAATTTATCCAAAATCCGGACAACGAGTACATAAAAAAGCATTAATGAGAAATCTTAGAAAAGTAACGACTTTACTGCAATAACGAAGATGTCCACAAAATGCAGAGCAGAAGTACATTAAGGCACTACGCCTATCTGAAGACACATGCCTTAAGATCCAAATACTTTGGAACGAATTCAACCTGGAATATAGTGAAACTTGTACTGAACCTGAGAACTGGTCTTCCTAGAATTGCTCTAAAAGGGAAAACTACTAACCTCAATGGTATAAGAAAGATATGGAAGCAAGCTGATACATCTGACTGTGAGCTATGTGGAAGAGAAACAGAAGATGTCTTTTATGTTTTGCTCAAATACCCTCATTACAGATCACTTTGAACAAAATTCCTTAAAACACTGAGCAAAGCCAGACCGACAGGAAAAAACCTTATACTTAAAATCTTGAGCTGCTGCTCAGATGCAAACGGTTTGGAACAACTCTTTAACTTTTAGGACTAAGCCCTAAGGACCAGGAAATTCTACCACAGATGTATTGAAGATAAATAAACCCTCCTGGCGCCCCTGTGCCCCCTACTATTCATACAAAAATGAATTCTATTTATACTTCAACATTCTCTTTAATATTTTCTGTTTGCAAGACTTGTTTAATTTTTAGATCAATATACTTAATTTTTGTGTACCATGACCAATTTAAGGCTTAATTTGCTACATGCAATAATTAGAAATTCTCACTATGCTTTTGAATTTCAAAACTAATAATAGTGCAACGCGGAGTCTTTTAGGGATCTTTATTGTTACCACTGCTTTTACACATCTCTATCGATAACGTGCTTCGAGAACTCACTGAGCATGAAATTGCTGCAGAATATGGATTTCAGATTCATCAAGATGTCCAAAATGTGTCTGCTAGGGCATTTGCGGATGATGTAGCACTATTCGGACACTCCATGGATGCAGCTAAAGAGCTTACCAAAATTGCCATCCACAACTTTAAAAAGGTTGGTTATGAGATTAATTATACGAAGTCAAAAATCATTAACATCAAGAACGGTAAAATATGCGAGGACCCTTTAATACTTGATGATAATTGCATTATTAGTGCAGTCAAAGCCGAGGAACGTATTCGGTACTTAGGTGTTAATTTTACTGATGAAATTGTCTTTGAACCATCAAAAATAATCAAGAATTTTGAAAAGGACTTGCAAAACCTTGTAGGAACCCCAATGCTGTATCCTAACCAGAAATAAAAAATCATTAACCAGTACTTGTGGCCAACGCTTATTTACCCACTACAAAATGCGCCCCTAAACAAATTGTCCTCAAAATTCCTTCTGGATCTGGACAAGTTGGTAAAGAGCTCCGTTAAAGAAATTATAGGCCTTCCAGCGGACACTCCGGATGCAATGTTATATTCTTCCAAAAGTCATCGGGGTATTCAAATTGTGCAGGCAACTTGGTAGGCCTTCATTCAGCACTACAACATATGATTTTCCCTGCTAAACTCCAAGGATCAATTCATTCCCTACATTCGGAATATGGAAGATGAAATGATCCAGTGCATTAAGGAGTTAAAACTAGAGGAAGCAGCAGTAAATGATATGGTCTCAGCATGACCCAAAACAAAGCCTAGCCAGATTTTGAGAAAGAGTCTACGTGACCTTGGATACGTTAAATGGTGTGCACTGCCCCAAAAAGGAATGGAAGTTCAAATGTTTCAAGAATATTCAACGGGAAATAGGATCATTATGGATAAAGAAGGTCTCACTTCTTCAGAGTGGGTGTCAATTTTAAAGATGTCAGCTAATGTATACCTGGTGAAATCAGTTTCCGGTCGCTGCCTAGGTGAGCCTTGTTGTCGTCACTGCAACAAGAGAGAAACCCTTAGTCATGTCCTAGGTAGCTGCTCGAGAAGAGATCTACTCCGAAACACAAGACATTACGAAATTCGTACTATAATTGCGAAGAATTTGCGAAAAGCTTACTCCGGTGCAAAGAGATTCTCGAAGGTTCATGAGGAAGTCACTTGTACAGCAACTAGTCAGAGAGTTGACATAATCTGTTATGACCAGCAGTCAAAAATAGGCTATATAATTGATCCTACCGTGAGGTTTGAAAAAAACACAGATCAAGCGAACGAAGTTAATCAAGAAAAGCAGACAATATACAATCCATGCATCCCGTATTTTCAAGAGCAGTATGGTCTGGAAAAAATGGAAGTGATTGGTCTTCTTATTGGAGCCAGAGGAACCATCACCAAATTCTTTGAAGACTTTAGGAAACGATTTATACTTCCATACGCCATGGTCAAAGAAGTTATTCTGGCAGCGGTTCGCGGATCGCACAGAATCGCGCACCACCACTTATATTCGATTACTCCAACTTAAATGATTTCTAATTCATTTGCGATAAAAAATAAATATACTAAATAAAACCCTGTAATAGCATTTTAAAAATTGTATTATGTTTTACTGTGTCGTGTTGGCAGGTACGATTGTGTATCAGTGTAAATAAAGTTTTACTCTTTCTCTCTACAGACTCAACGAAACAAAATCCAAGATAGACTTAACACATACTAATACAGACATACTTATACCCAATTTATATTTAAATATTATTTAACCAAGGAACATTATCCTTTTATAACCAAATGTAATAACCAATGTTGTATGGGCTGCGGCCAAATCGACTAAATAAATAAATTATTATTATTAGTATTAGATATTAAGGGACCGTCCCTGATGACGTTCTTTATATTTTACAGTTTTAGGTACCCCCATTTTTAACTTGAAAATTTTCTCGAATCTATTGTAACTGCATGTCATGACCTATTTATGTTACAGATAATCAGAGATCTTCCATAAGGACGTACAGGACGTCCTTCCAATATTAAAGTTATTAGAAGTCCTAGTTCCAACGTTAGAATTTTTCCCAACTTATTTTAACTACATGTCACGGACTTATTTGTGTTAAAGATATTCAGAAATTATCCATAATGACGTTCTTCAAATATCATAGTTTTTGAGACCCCCATTTTTAACATAGTAGGGGAGGCTCCACAAATGACGTCATTTGTAAATAATGTAATTCTCAAAAATATTTTTTGTTTTCATAAAAGTGTGGAAAATATGTGAAAGTGTGTCTTGACTAAAATTTTCTACTGTTATTACCACTATTATATTTAGAATTTTAAGTTTGATAAAATCCCAAAATTTTAAATTCAAATAAAATAGAGATAATCCAGTTTGCATCTGAACGATTAGCCACGGTAAAAGATGTTATGAAAAAATTCGTTTGAATCCATGTGTAGGCTAGTCTCTCTTGTAAGATGTAAGAACTTGATTGTAACTCACTGATTTGACTTGATTTGCCTTAGATTGGGGTTCAATTCCTCTGCATATGCCGTATTTCCTGTAATAGTAACCTCTGTCCTCTACTCAAATTCAGACCTCCCAGATTAGTCGACTATTACAGGTGCGTCAGCTATTACACAAAATGCGGCACGAGCAAGATTATGGATTAACGGTTAAAAGCTTTACTCTTTTAAGATTTAGCGGCACAATCAAATAATCTACTTTTTGGATATTCTAAAAACACTAACAGAAAAATCACTTGCAATGCTTTGCGCTGATTTTTGGAAGTTTATTACTAGTAGTGAAATATCAGTGGCAGTAACGAAGGTAACAGATGGCTGCGCCACATGAATAACTCGGCACGCAGGGGCAAAAGCAAAACTGCAGATAGGAGACCTTAACGGGCATTGTGTGACGCGTGGTCAGGGTAAATATTATCTTATTTTGCTGCAACAATAATTAATTTATCTTTTTGATACACAGGTCATTAAATCCATCCCAAAAATTTTAAAAATGGACCTCGAAGTATCTGATGAGTACATTAAAGGATTTCACAAAGCCGAAAACACTTTTCTACATCAGTTAGTTTTCAACCCAATTTCAAGAGAAATAGTTCCTGTGAACCCCTATCTGACGGACATGGATCCAAAAACAATGCCTTACGCAGGGACCTACGACCTAGACAATAGTACTGTGTTTGAAATGGCTATAGGAAATATTGATACGCAAACATTGGAAACAGTCGACAACTATAATATAGATGCAGAAAAGGTGCGACAACTATGTACTTGATTTAAATTACTTAATCTAAAAAGTCCTGACAGTAATTAGGTTTCTAATAGTAAGCAGGGGTTTGCGTTGATATTAGTACGTGGCAGTAAGTTCTAATCTCAAGTTTTAATACAATGCAAAAGTAAAAAAATTAATTACGTTATATTGTTTCATTTTTCTCAGGGCTATTGTTCTAATTCCAATAGCATTTGGTCAAGACAATTTGTTATTGGAATAAGGTCTATACCAATAAACTATCCGGTGGTTACAACGGGAGGCAGCGTGATGCGAATACCAAAGAAAAGTAGCTTAAAAAGAGTACTTAAATTTAAACAGATAACATCGACCTGTGATGAATCTTACCCTCTCAATTTCGTAGATAAAGAACTAGAACTAAGTCAAGTTTCAGCCTTGTATTTAGATCCACAATTAGACACCTCAGTTTTTGTTAACCGCCAATGCGCTGAAACAAGCAACAGTAAGCAATTTAAGTTAGAAAACGATTCTCAAAATGCATCAATTAAGAAAGCGAAGACAACGACACTTGAGTCAATACCAGGCGATTCGCCTATCAAAACTTCAAGAAAAACAGTTCATCCATTTATAAAATCAAATGTCGAACTTGGCGAAAATCTAAAAACTAGAGGATTTGGGATTCTGGATGCTGCTACAAGCTTAACGAAACCAAAAAATTTAGTCAAAAATTCCTCACAGGATAACAACATAATAGGGGAAAAGGCTGACGATACCTCGAAGTTTTTTAAGCTAATGCAAATGAGTAGTGCGAACAAAAAGCAAGCATACAGTACAGATCCCAGACTATTTATGAAGAGCCGGTAAGTGTCAGTAATTATATGATAGAAATTAGTGCATCTGACAAGAAGCTGTATGCCCAGTCGTACCCATCCTAGTCGCAGTGTGACTACTGGTACCCTGGTCTCAGTCGTACCATGACTACGCGTACTCTGGTCTTAGTCGTACCCTGACTACTCGTACCCTGGTCTTAGTCGTACCCTGGTCTTACAAGGAAAGCACACCGTATGGTACACCCAGATTTTAAAACCACATAGTGTAATCGATTTACCCACCTTAGTGTACTACAACGCTAAAACAACTCGGTCGCATTTTGCGCCGTTCGCTCGCAGTTGCCCGCCAAAGTTTAAAAAAGTCGATTTTTTGATTTTTTGCTGCCCCATAGCTTCTACAATTTTCATCCAATTTTCGAAAAAATTGAATTTTTGGGATCTCCAGAACAATATCTTAAAAGTAATTTCTGGGTTTTCAAAAATTCGAAAATTTTCATTTTTTCCAAAAAATAATTAAAATAACCGTCTTTTTGAGGCCCTAAAAAATACCTACTTTTTTGGAAAAAATGAAAATTTTCGAATTTTTGAAAACCCAGAAATGACTTTTAAGATAATGTTCTGGAGATCCCAAAAATTCAATTTTTTCGAAAATTGGATGAAAATTAGATGAAAATTGTAGGAGCTATGGGGCGGCAAAAAATCTGGGTGTACCATACGGTGTGCTTTCCTTGTTAGTCGTACCCTGACTACTCCTACCCTGGTCTCAGTCGTACCCTGACTACTCCTACCCTGGTCTCAGTCGTACCCTGACTACTCCTACCCTGGTCTCAGTCGTACCCTGACTACTCGTACCCTGACTACTCGTACCCTGCGAACAAGCATAAAATAGTGTATGGGATATAATGTTATTTTTCAAAAAAAAATTATTTTGAAACACCATTTAAAGAAATTATTTTGTCTGTCTGTTAGAAACGGGTATGAAATAAAGCCGACAACTCCTCACAACGATTTAAGAAAACGCTATCCAAAACCTATTCCTGGGCAAAGATCTATAAAGGAGATGTTCTTCTGCAAAGTAAATTAAAATATAATTATAAAAGCTGTACATCAATTATTCTGTTTTACGTTACATAAAAACAAAATACAATGATATTTTCTTTAATGTTACGCGGGTCTCTAATAGCACGTGTTTCCGTTGTGTAATAATACATTGCGGAGAAGTAGACATCCGAGTTTTAATAACTAACGCGTCATTGTATTACAAAAAATCCGTCTTCATTGCAATTATTTGAATTACAAAATTTGAATTTTGCTTTTATTAACATTTAAATTATCTAATTTCAGATTGAAAATAACTCCCTAATATCGACACCAGAAAAAGGCTCATCTGCTCTAAATAAATAATCAAAACCCAAATCTTCCGAAGTTCTATTAGCAATTTGTTGTTTCTCCCACAAAAATGTAAAAGGTAGTCAAAAAGCACTGAAATCAGATATCGTGTTTGCTACAGTACTTCTTATCTTTTTATGTTAATTGCCTACACTAATAGTATTTAGTATTTGTGACGTTTTCATAAACTCTCACTTCCACCCTGCTTAGCTCCACACACATCTACTAACTTGGAAAGTATTTTACATAAAACTCTAGGATTTAATTGATTGTTACCAAAACGTCTTCTACTGACCCTGGACACTTCCACTAGTATATAGACTTGAGTGCATTTTGCGCTGTTCGCGCATAAAAGGCGAGCGCATTTTGAAAAAGTGGTCGACTTTCAAAATGGCCAAATTCTTATGGGATTTAACATGTGAAAATGAAAAAATCCAGGTCCCTTCCTGTGTTTTTTATTCATTTTTGGCAAAATCTCAACATAACTTCAAAATACCTAAAAAAGTTGCAAAAAGTTGTAATTGCGAATTTAAAGCAAAAACATCACGAATACGTGTTTGAAAAGTATGCCTGTCATTCATACATATCGTCGGTGAAGAATCATTCGGTCGTAAGTCCAGTGCACAGCTAAAATCGACCTGTCGCAAGTCCATAAGATAGGTAGCTGCTGTCGAGGTCGCTTTCGCGTTGCACTTTGCATTGGGTGGGGGTAGTATGTTACTGACTGTATTGCACTCATAACGTACACTTAGGGGTCGTCCACAAAAGACGTATTAAAAATTCCATTTCCAGAACATTATCAATAAAAATACTTTTTGAAAAGTGCAAAATGCCCTATTTACATGTTTCTGAAAAGTGCAAAATGTTCTATTTACATGTTTTTTCAAAAGTGCAAAATGTTATATTTACATGTTTTTCAAAAGTGCAAAATGTCCTGTTTGCAGGTTTTTGAAAAGCGCAAAATGTTCTA